>JARHVA010000256.1:3340000-3410000 GCA_037957365.1 Torreya grandis | reverse complement strand
TACTTTTCCTTCACTACCCTTACTCTACTAGGTCTTATAAGCCCTCAAGACAACATAATACTCAAAATCCAAACTTATGGAGGCTGTACAGGTTTAGAACTAGGTTAAATACTTATATTACCTTAAATATAGAAATATTACAAAATTTCACCAAGTTTGGATATTTGAATCTCATTCTAAACCGCAAACCCTAATCCTACAGCTTTCATGCCTTACATAGGCCCAAGAGGTCTTGAAATTCATTATCTCGCATTCCACATCATTTCAAAGGATTCAATTTCCATGTTAGGGTCTATTTTCAACTACTATAATTATCCTAATAGGATATATCTATTATACAATCCATTTCATGGCTAAAACAATTAAATTACAGTCAATTGTGCATGTTTTCTTTGACTGCGTGTAGGTTTAGACTGACAGTTCACACTTAGAAGCATTTCAAGGTGTCTAAAGGGTTATCTCATTCATTATTCATCTTTACCCAACAACATTACAACTCATAAAAACTTATTCATACCTATCTTTATGATTCAAACACTTTTTGGTTGGGTTGTATAACCCAAAATAGGGCATACACAACTATATATGCGTGTCACTTATTTATCTTCAAACACATCCTTCTCACAGAATCTTATAAACTCTTTCTCATTATCTCAACACATTATAGACTCATTGAAATCACCCTCTCTTCCCACTTTCAACCAAATTTTCCTTTCAATCCCTTCTAAATAGGGTTCATACAGTATGATCAAAGTTTCTTTTATTGTGAACAAGGTGATGATTGTGTAACATAACTTGATCCTTCTACCATGGAACTAAACAACACATGCTTGGTATCAACCATATACACACTATTGAATATCACCATATTTCATATCCATTACAATCATACTTACCTCATGATGTAGAGGCATTAGGGAAAAGTATTTAGTGGCATCATAATCAAATTCTCTGTCCTTAACTAATCACAATCATTGACTCTGACTTGTCCTTGATTACCCTTGCATCACACTAGTTCTTCCCCTTTTTACATTATTCTTGGTGGTCTAGTTCCTTAATTACTAATCTTTGGGATTATTTAGACCTTATTGACATTAGTATTCTTATCACATGACCCCGAACATACATTTCATAGTTCATAACATTCATTTTCTTAACACACTTAGTCTTATACCTTCATGTTATATTTGACTAGGTCACCACCTTGTAGCTTGCAAGGGTCAAATATTGGTTAAGGATTAAAGGAGTACATATTTGGTTTTAGATAGTATTGAATGATATTATCACACTTTCCTCAATCCATTTTGAGGGCTTAATCACTCTGTTCAACTCCCTTTTGTATCTCAAGTCACATTGCTCCTTTATTGCTTGTAGCCTATTCCTAAGCAAATGATCCTTGGTTTCATCAATCCAAGCACATTTCCCAAGATGACATTACATTTTTGAGCTTTCTTCAGACCCCCTGATGTGTGGTTAAATATTCATCTTCAAACTCCAAGATATCATGTCAAGCATATCATATAGGGAAAGATTAGAAAAAATTAGCCTTTTTGGATAGTTGCATCTCTCAAAAACACTAAAACCCTAATTCTAGGGTTTCCTAGGCCTGCATAGACCTGTGGGCTTGTAAAATTTATTTTCTTGAGAAATAGGTTATTTCAAAGGCTCAAATAAAATTTGTCAACTCTTTTTTCATCTTGTTCATAATTTCCATTGGGTGTGAGCCTTTACTTTTGTCCTTATCACATTAAATATCAACTTTCTCAGTTGACTAGGCATATTTATGGACTATGCACAAGTTTAGTGCACTGATACATTACAATGGACCTTAATTGAGTCCTTCCAATGTTCACACATTATTATGCATGTGTCAAGAAAAAAACATTATTATAAACCATGATTGTACTTATATATGAGAGAACTTGACCTCCATACGTTGATTATGCTCCATTTTGTAACCCGTAGGTCTTCTAACAACAACAAGGTTATGTATTCAGGTTTCAAGTGTTTCAAAATGATTCTATAGGATTTCAAACCTATTTTTATAAGATGGATACATAACCATACTACTCCTTCATTGATTCAATTGACATGCCAAAGCAATAAGTCTTATCCCTCTATACAAGATGACTGTCAACCCAAACATGGCTCTCACTGACCCTTTTCTCTGCCATATCTTGTACTTGGAAGTTATTACTTATTTGGAATCACTCAGTTTCATTAAAAAAACACTTCATTCACTAACTATTGTTTCATTAGGTTCACAATATATCCTCAATAAATAAGTAACCCTTTCTCTCTTGATAGACACAAAGCAGGGCATAAGGTAGAATACCACATTTTAGCTTCCAAAATAATTATTTGAATCCTTCAACCTATTCTAAGTCATATAAAGGACCTATTTTGATTTCAAAATAATTTTATTATGTTAATAAATACATTTTTACTATGAACACCAAATAACACACCTTATTTGACAACTCAGTCCCTCACTAGGTGGTAAACAAAACTCTCTAACGTTGAGTTGTTTCTCAACTATGATACATTCTCAATGCGACCACTAACATATAAAAGGTTCTAGGGGCCAATTATAGACTTGAGGATATTTTTCAAACATTCTCTCTGTACTTACCAACATGAATATGGTCATGGCCTCAAGGGCTTGTTCAAAGTAACAATAAACTAGTTCAATCATATACATTGAAAGAATAACTCATACCTCAAAAACCTGTATTTTTTGCACTCAAACCTATAAAAAACACATTAAAAACCTACATATGGATTCATGGATTTGTCAATATAATTAATAATGAATCTAAATAAATATTAAATAGATATGGGCATAACAAAACTCATACAACTTTATTTATTCAATAGTTTATCTTCTCTTTATTCAATAGTTAAGCAAAATGATTAACTACAGTTTGTGATTTATTTTTGGAAATTATCTCTAATTAATTTTCGTAATTGTGTGATAGGTGGAATTAATTATACACGGGGAATGTTTTATAAATATGAGATGATATCCATAAATTTATATGGAAAAAATCAAATGCACTGGAGTAGCTCAATGCAGAATGGAAAACATTGCATGAAGTCTCATGAAATGTGGTCGAAGCCATCAATTGGAGGAGGCTTGGAACCACAACAAATTTCAAGTATCCTGATGGATTGAATTAGGTCAATGTTATCCTATAATACAACATGGCGTATCCTACCTACCACATTCTGATGACAAGCTATGAGTACACCACTCATTGACATGCCTGATAATGATTTCTACATATAGTGGTCATATGAATGGCCATAAGATGATGCTATTTTCCTTGATGCGTGGGGTACTACTGGTGCCATACCAACGTATCTTTTGTCATTATTGGATAATTTCTTTCCAATGAAAGTGTCTAATGATCCAAATGTCTATGTGCATCTGGATCAAGTACATAATATTTTCATTGGTGCAAAACTACCTTTCAGAGTACATTTTGAACTATATAGTGTTCATAATACCCTATTTAAAGCATCCAGTCTTTGTCCAGTGTAGCCATATTCAACATTGTGTAAGAGACACACAATCTCTCACAACACAAACTTTCCTCTCATACAATCAGGCTAGAGTATTTCAAGAATGGAATCACTATTTTTTTACACGCATGTTCTAGAGGATGAAAGCAACAATGACTACGATCCAATGGATGAAAGTGATAAGTCTGAAAGTCAATAGAATAGTTTTATAAAAATATGTTTTAATATTGATAAATAGTTTAATTTAATGGTAAAAAAAGTACATATTTGTGTATTACATATTTATTACTGATCTTTATGTTGATGTTAGTTGTTGTTCTTGATGTTGATGTTTCAATATTGATGTAGATAATAATCTACTTATCTCACACTTTGCCTTGTTGTTGATTGCATTTCTTTGCAAAACTTCAGTAAGTCATTGCTCACTATGTGGTTTATGGTTCTTCAACATATCTTTAGGTTCAAGGTATCTAAACATGCTCTTTGATTGTGTTTTTAGGATCCAAGGGCATTCAAATTACTCTTACTCTCTTCATGTAGGGTTTAAAAAGTATTTTCAAGTTTTATAAGGTATGTATGGGTACAAGACACCTCTTCAATCCATTATACTTCCACATTTGAGCCTCCATTCAAATTTTCAATGAAGATCTTTGCCTCACTGTACATTCAGGCTCTGTCAACAGAGTTTTCAAGCTCTGTTTCAAGGTTTGGAGTTCACACAAATGTTTTCAAACGTTGCAACACCTTTAAATAAAATCCTTACTCTTATTATTATTATTATTATTATTATTATTATTATTATTCAAGTAATGATATCAATATTTACATAGTTATCATATGCTTATCTAAGCTTTAATATTATTTAACAAGGGTTTCATTACCCTCTCTGCCTATTCATTAAAGCACAAACACTTTCCAAGTTTAAATTCTCCTCTCTTCACAACTCTACCACTCAACTCACAGTCCTTATCGCCCTATTTTGGGGATTTTTGACTTGGTAAGGAATTGTACCTTATCTCATTTGAAAACAAACTATTTATGTAGACACCCTTTTCTAATATCTAACTATCCTCACAGTTTCATAACCCAACTCATTCTCTAAAACACTTTGCTAGACATATTTTACTCACTGTTACCTTTCATTAGGTCTCTTAGGTCAATTTTAGCACCTGTTTATACACATGTCTATTTAATAGTATGGATATGTACTCTTTGACCTTAAAACCCATCAAATATAGAACACTTCATAATCCAACTTCCCACCAAGTTTCTCTAATTTTTGATAGCTAGAATGGTCTATATCTTTCAAACCCTACGTTTAGGGTTTTCTTGTCTCTATCTTAGCTGAGAGGGCTTAAATTACATTTGCTAACATTTTGATGGGTTTCATGGACCTGTAAAAAGTTCATAAGGTTTGTCTTTCCCTCCACCATGTCTTTCAATCATTAAATGTTGTTATCCAATCCACTGTCCAAGATTTCCATATCAAAATCTATTTGACTATGTCAAGAAATTATGAGTTTACAGGTTTGTATGCTTGTAAAGGTTGAAAAGGACACATACAATGTAAACACTTTGGCAAAAGGAACTTAAATCTAATTCAAATAACTTACCAAGACACCCCAAAACACTTAATCCTCGAGTCAATGATCATTTCCTTCAATGAAATGTACACATTCCAACTTTGTATTAACTTTTATAGGAAACAACCCTATCCTGACCCTTTTTCCATGACTACAGGGTTTCTTAGATAATCTTCAAAAAGTATAGTTTTAATCAACTTCCAAGAATATTTGGACAAGGATGACAATATGATTTCAATGTCACTTATCTCTTAATAATTAATATACTATCTGCATACAAGAGAAACAACACCCAAACATGGGTCTACAAACATAATCTTCAATACAAAAACTTCCTTCTTGATTCTTGAAACCTGTATTCTCAAATATGTTCATTCAAATACCTTGGAAATGTATTGTCAAGCTATATATTCTTCAAGCACATTGGGAGATAGGTAAGATCATTATGCTATCAAGTTGTTGATGTGAATAACCAAGAGAGAAGATTTTAATGATAATTCTTGAAAGAAAGAGACCCCAGAATGGAAGTTGACAATAAACAGGCCCTATTTCTATACTTGCATTTTTGTTTCATGAGTACAAGGATTTATCTTTGAGAGAATCCATATGATCAATGAGATCTTGGCTTCTAAAACATGTTGGTAAGTTCACTTTGGAGGTTTGAAGTGGTTTATAATCTCCCTTTGGTTGAAACATTGTTGTTGGTTGTTTAACAGGGACACAATCCTATAGGCAACCCTTATAATTTGCATAGTCCAAGGGAAATTAAGTTATAATGTGTGAACAAAGGATTGAATTTTGGTTTTCAAATGTTGGAGGAGTTTCATTAAAGTAAGATCATCTTTATGCATTTACGACATATATACCATATTTTATGAACATTCATAAATAATCTGGCCTATATGTTATAGGATCAAACAAGTTTGCAATTAATAAAAAAATATCATGGCTCCAAAAATGCCTATAAACTATGTAATTACCATTTATTTTTACTCAATTTATATTTAAGAATAAAAAATAAGCCACGTGATTAGAAGAAGCTACAAAAATAGGCCAGGAAGCCACTCGAGGGACTTTAAAAGCCACGATGACATAACCCATATGCTTATCAATAAGATGACACAATGTATTATCATAAGAAGTCAATTTGTATTTTTTTGGGTAAACAACTTCTGAACATAGTCATCCATTTGTTCATAAAGGACTTAAATACACAAGATGAAGTCAACAACTGGTGGAAAATAAACATTGATTTTGTAGATTAAAATGTGAATAAGCATGTGTTTCAATTGATTTCCATCCTAAGTCATAAGTATACATTATGTAATAATGGACACATGAGTTGTTGCACATAACTAATTATCATTGTTCATGTATGGAATACCATGTCTATTGGGAAACTTCCCATTGGCTTGTGAAAACAAGATATCAAAATTTGCCTTAAAAATCTATAGTTGATGTCCATATGTGGCAACTATTCCTTCATGCTTAATTTGCATGGCCTGCACAGTCTCCACCCTTGCATCATGGAGTGATTTTTTGTGGGCATAGACAGCTTGTAAATTGACAAAATTTATTTTAGCATCCATCTTCTCATTCGTCAGTGTGATAAGTGCACGGTGCAACTTCTCAACCTCCGTGGTCTTGTCAACTAATGCAGTGTCCAACTTGATAAACTTTGCCTTTGCACAGTCAAGAAGCTCATTCAAAAACTAGTTTTCTCTTTCAAGTGATTTTTTTTAGCCGCTAGTGATAGTTGTAAACTAATATGTTCTTTTTCACCCATTGCATTCTCGGATCTCATCCTTGCGAGAAGTTCTTCCATGTCCTTAGGCAATTGGGTAGCCACATTCTCTTCTAGATTTCAGACTTCATCTATAAAAAATCTGATACATGTAAGTCAATGATAGCATTCAATATTTTCAACATTGAAAAGCTAAAAAAAGCTAGACATAAATGAGGGTCCATGAGAATATTCAAAAGCTAAGAACATCCAATTTTTTTATAATTACGAATAGTTCCCTTACACACAAATATTTTTATAACTTAAATGAAAATAATGAAATCACTATAATGGAGTATGAAATCTTTACCTATGGCATGGTCATTCTGATGTATTGGAGTGTTGCCCCTTTCCTTCTTGCTCCTCCTCTCATGCCTTGAACCATGGGCCATAGTCATCAATAGTTGTTGTGTCGATTGCTTGAACAGACAAACATGTGATATGAGACAAAAAAATGTTAGAGAGACAAGCCATGCATACAAATATTATATTGCACTCCTCCCCACCACAATCACTTTTACATATACATAAAGACATGAAAACATGTGAACTTTGTCTCCAACATGTGAAAGATTGAAAGGAGAATAAGGTATACATGTGAAGATGATAGATCACTAGTCAAAAACATCACATACCATCATGTAAAAAATATACAATGAGTACATGGGAAAAACATTGCATAATTGAACCATGCATGATTGTGCAATAAATCAGTAAATGTAAATTAACCAACAAACCATTTCTTGAATCGTATATAAACAAAAAATTACATATCTAGCACAAACCAGAAACAAAAGACTTGTATTCAAATCTCATGTCCAAATAATATGTTTGACCACACATAAAATATGTCATACATATTATGCCAAAATGTATGTGAATAAATAATAGTGTCCAAGAAAATAGCTGAAAGGCAATATCAATGTTCATGGCATGGCCTTTAGGCCTCTGGAAATGGGCAAAGAAGTGGAAGCGGTCAACCACATGAATGCACACATATGCATGTCACCATAGACACCTGCATTTCAAAATGTGCAGTTTCAGAATCTCAACAAAATACAAGAATAAGACACTAACATGAAGAATAAAATTATTAGTTTTGGTAAATAAGAAGTAACTATCATACCTCCTAAACATGGTCCATTCATGCCTATGACTACACCAACTCGTCTCCACCAAAAGCCTATATGCAATAAAAATATACATCACTATCAGAATATGTAATGGCAGTGTTGAAAGAAAGGTACAAAAAATAAACAAGAGTGCATAAAATATGTAGTCATCATAATAAGTACAATATCAATTTGTGAGGCAGCCTATCATGCACACTTTCATTTGTTACACCTACCAACCTCCCCCCCTAACAAACATATCTACCATTCCAAAAATGCATTTATCTCAAAGGAATGTGATCCTCATCACTAGAATGGGCTTGAGGGTCATCCCTCTATAATCAGAATGGTGATTGTTGTATAAATATCAATGTTAATATTTAGTAAGCTGAATTGAACTTAACATTAACTTCATGAAAAGAAATGAACATAATGCATTTAACTTGAAGACCATTACTGAAAGCACCTTATTGTTGCTCCACCCATTCTCTTTCTTGCTCCATTTGTCGATGATATTCTCTTCATTGAATGTAGGCTTCTCTTCTCCATGCCAAGGTTTCACTCAAATTACATGCAACCATCTCATCTTCAATAGAATTCAAGGTTGTCTCACTAAGATAACATAACTTAGACACATCCTCCCTAGCCATCCATTATCTTTCTAACCTATCTCTCTCAATGATGCTTGGATTTTTCAAGAGTCGGTCTATTGGCCTCCTTTCTATTTGCCTTTTGTTGATTTCTCTTCCCTTAGGTGTACATTTCCCAATTCCAGCATGCCCAAGGGGCCTCTTTAGAATGGGTTCCAACCATGAATCTTATGATGGTGAGTGTTAATCCTATCTCATGACCAAAATAGATGACCACCATCAGCTCTAAATGTGTCACATGGCCTCAACAAGTAAAGGTGTACATTTCACCTCCAAATACCCTAATCTAAGATTTTGTACTTGCCTACATATTGTCATTCAACAAGAAAGAGATGTGAGGTTAAAATAATAAAACAATAAAAAAAGTATAATGTCATCAAACACACTATAATGTTAAAATCATAAAATAATAAACATAAGATAACATCATCAAAGACAATCAAATATTCTTACAAAATTCAATTCCTCCTCCATTTCATATTGTGAAGCATCTAGAAGCCAATCACCATCATCATCATCATCATCATCATCATCATCCTCCTCCTTATCATGTCATTGATGTCATATGACTCCATCTCCACCTGCCACATAGGTGGACATATACATGTGAGTCCAACTCCAAACATATATGGAACAACAAACAAAGGGCTATGAGCATGTCGAATTAAAAAGAGATAAGAAAAGATACACACATTTATAGGGATGGAGTCATTATGTAGGTGTCCATGTGGCTTTACTCCACCCCTTCCAACTAAAACATAAAATAAAAACAACATAGAAAAATGCTTGGTGTGTCAATCAGAAGCATTGTAATTTTGATTGTTGTAAGAAGGAAAAAAGAAATATTATTTAACATGAGGAGTAATCAAACATTAAGGACAGCCAAAGGCTCCCATACATATCTTGAGAAATAGTCATTGGATGCTTTGAGGACACCTTATTCACCTTTGGTTTGCTCTACCCCTCCTTTTGTAGTATTAAAAATTATATAACACATAAAAATAGAGACGCATGGTTTGCAATTATTGAGCATAGAAAATAAAAGAGAGAGTACTAAAAATATGCACATTTGTAGGGACAGAGTCATTATGCAGGTGACTATTAGCCACATCCACATGGCTTTGCTCCACCCCTCCCAACTAAAACACAAAATAAAAACAACATAGAAAAGTGCATGGTGTGTCAGTCAAAAGTATTGTAATTTTGATTGTTGTAAGAGGGAAGAAAGAAACATTATTTAACATGAGGAGCAATCAAAAATTAAGGGAAGCCAAAGGTTCCCATGCATCTGTTGAGAAAAAATCAACGGGTGCTTTGGGGACACCCTCTTCACCTTCATTCTACTCCACCCCCTCCTCCTATAGTATTAAAAAAGGGAAATGCAACAAATCAAAAGAGGGATGCATGGTTCACAATTATTGACCATTTTACATATGCAACAAGAACATTAAAGCAGACATTTAAAATACATGAACCATCAATAAAATTACATATGTTATCCCCTTGTTTGCATCTTTATTTGGTAAAGATTCCATCTTGCACTAGGATTTCACCAATGATTATTCACGGATAGGGGACTACTGTCTCATAACAATAGGAATACCATCCCCAATTTTTGATCCTCCATATAGCTTCTTCCTTCGATCTCTGAGGGGGTGAGGGGAACATCTAAATTGAGCACTTGCACACAATGAGGAATTTTGACCGACTTCTTTCTCCTAACACAACGCATGTCACAATAGATTAACATCAATAAAAAAAATAATACAACTCAAATTCACGTTTGAGTACAGTAGCTGAAAACGCATACCATTTATTTGATCTTAGCAAAAAGTTCTTTGAGGCAATCATCTAATTCCCACTCATCCATCTTAAATCTATAACAGTTAACATTCATAGTATTTATTGCTAGCAAACAACAACTTGCATTAAAACAAGTCAAGAATATGCTTTACAACACTAACCCTTACTAATGAAATGCTTATATAAATCACCATAAAGGTCACCATGAGAGTACAATGGTGTGCTAACATCCAGGGTAATCTGACTAATTGGAAATGCAATGTAGTAGTCATGCAATAATTAGGCCAACCATTGTTCATGAAATTTACACCCTATATTGAAAGTATATATTACGAGCTTCCAACAAGGAAATGTACATATGAGAAGGCATTACATTTTTGGTAGATAGTGTAACGTTCCAAAGCAGAGATTGTCTCTTCACATTATAGGAACTTAACATACCAACTCATTTGGAAACAATCTTTATAATATGGCAGTGCCTCATGTGGCGATTCAAGGACAAGATAAATAAACCTTTGTATGTAGTAGATGAGATAGAGAAAATGTAATGGATACATTACATTTTGAAAACTTTAAAAGAACCAAAATATGCCTACTGTAAATTTCAAAGGTTAGCAATAATATTTTTGAAGCCTTGAATATCAAGTCCATGGAGATTGTATGCAAAAAATTTAATTTTAGTTGCAGCATCTATGAAAGATGATGGAAATATTTAATAAGCACACTGAACATTCTGAATGAAGAAGTCAAGAATAGTAAGTATACATTACATAGTACAATGTGAATACTGCAAACACAAACATGAATTAACACACTCTTACTTTGTGGAAGTCTGCATAAACACATGAAATATGATAAGAATAACACTTTCAATGTACTTAAAAGCACACATACATGATGGCCTCATCACAAAGAATAGAGTACATTCAGGCACTTACAAGCATAAATACATAGGAAATGGTGAATAAACATACAAGAATTAAAAATAGATCTGAAAAAATTAAAGCTTAGAAAATACTATTGAGGATCTTATACACCCTATAATGGGAGTACAACAAACATGGATTCACACACTCTTACTTTGTGGAAGTCTGCACAAACACATGAAAGATGATAAGAGTAACACTTTCAATGTACTTAAAATCACACATACATGATGACCCCATCACAAAGAATAGAATACATTTAGGCACTTGAAAGCATAAATACACATGAAATGGTGAATAAAAAAACATGAATAGAAAACAGAGGTGAAGATATTAAAGCTTGGAAAATACGAGAGAGGCTCCTATGCACCTTGTTCTACCTTATTGAACAACTCTCTTCCTCTAAATTCATATTGCATATGATCGTACATATAAGAGCTTGTCTTTATGTATAAAAATAACTTGTTAACAAAGATAAAACCCTGGGTGAGCTTAACCTTATGTATAGTGGACCTCTGCCAAGGAGAAACAAGGCCCTAAAAATAGTAGGTACAAGTAAAATTGAAGACAAATGTCCTTTTAAAGGATTTATTACAATCTTCCCTGCTTTTCTTTGCATTTACATCTAAATAATTTATGCAAAGGAGGCTTATGAACACATTGTGAATGTGCTTATCTAAAGTATTTTCCTTTTTTTCCCATACCTATTCTTGCTTCCTATGTTTTAGATTTTGTCTGTGTTAATAAGTTATGGATTCCATTTTTTCACATTTATAAAAAACTCTAAGATTTATTTCCTTGTTCAGCGTATTCAATGACCACTTGCCCTTCTGTGATCACAAATATGAACAAATCTATCCTAAATAAGTTAGATAATCTATTTTATGTAGGGTCATATGCACTATTATCTTTTATGCAGGGTCATATGCATTGTCATTTTAATAAGGTAACATTGAGCTTTGCTTTCTTTTGTATTTTAAATGGTCATCTGTTAAAGGATATTCTGTGTTTGAACAATAAAAATATGTTTCATTTGAAAAGGACTAAGTATATGTTTTTTATGAGAGGAATAACTTGTAAACTATGTTGAAACTCAATATATAGTCTGGTTATAAAAAAAGTTCATAAATACAGTTCGTAATCATGTAGACCACTGTGTGTTAAGACACGGTCTATAGAGAAGCAAAGGTAACCTTGAATAGGGGCATATGGAACCCTCAGATGGAATGAAATGGTCACTTGACTCTATGAAAATGATAAAACCTTCCATAATTTACCTCAATGTTTGACTAAACACCACTTCCTCTGCTCTTGTTCAAACCGCCTCAGCTTGAACTATCTCTCTCCACCTTGGATCCAACAATGAGTGAATGGTGAAGGACATATGTATGTCCTTTAGGCTTGGAATTACCCATTTAATAGTAAGCCATAAGAGATTAAGGCAAATGGCAATATGCATTTTAGGGCATGGTAATTCATCATTACCATCTCATGATTTGCATGCCATGCTCACTGGGTTTGTGTCACGTGATAGTTAGCGATGAAGTTGGTGGTGACCATGATGGGGATGATTAGAACAAAGTGGTAGCATTAGATAGATTTAACTATGGTTTTGATTGATTTAACTATAGTTTGTTTTAAGTTGAGACTAACCCCTGATGACTACTGATGACCAACCCCCGATGACTAATGATCAACCCCCGATGACTGATGATGGGGATGCATGAGAAAAGAGACTGAGTTTGGCATTAAGGAGAAGAGTTAGGTGGTTGATAGATAGGGGTTGGGATAGTTGGGAAGTTTAAGTTGATGTAGGAGGAGGAAGAAAAGACATTATAGGAGAGGTAACGATAGAGAAAAGAAGGATATTGCCCTTCTTCACTATAACTAGACCATTAAATAATTGCATGAGGTAAGTAGCTAAAAAACCATTATTTGTTTTGGTTTATAGATGTAAATGAATGCAAGAGAAATATATTTATACTTAGACGCCCTGTGGAGCCATGAATTAACTAAAATCCCTTATTTAAATGATGCTTAACACGTGCATGAGATAAGCATAGAAAATTATTATGGTTTTTTTGGTATTCAGATTTAGAAATTTGGAGATTTTGTTTAGTTTTGGTATATTTGTTAAAATGTCTAAGTTTCAAAGCAGAGTAATTAGGATGAGAAATTCATTTTGGGTAGTTTTAATTCACCTACATGATAATGGAAAATTGGTTTCAAAAACCTTGGGAGGTCAAATTCAGTTCTCTCATCCTTTTGGTCTACTCTTAAACCAACTCTAAAAAATTTATTGGTTGTGTTATATAGTAAGGGGTGTTCTTATTATCACTTGAAAGTATTTTTGGCCTATTTAATTATTTTAAATCAATTCTTTTATTATCAAACATTGTTGGGAGATTCCTTATGAAGTCATTAGACTTCATGAGGAATCCGCATATCTTAAATTGATTTTTTCTCATCACAAAACTTACCTAAATGTATTTTAATTTGCTAAGATAGGCATAGATTAAATTTGGGGGATTTTCATATCATTTCTATTAATGTGCCACCTAGTTGAAAGATGAGTGTTACAAATAAATAGAATGGAAGTTGTAAATCTGCTATAAATGTTTTGGGTAGAAAATGATTGGAATGATTACTCCAATTGTTATTGGTTTTGGTTACCAGTATTATATGTTGAATTTAGTAGCATGCTTTGCTGGATTAGTTCTTCATTAGATCCCCTTTGGGAAATTGGTCATTATTTTGATGCATGTTTCATGTCTATTAAGCTCTTCGTAAAGGTTTTATGGAGTCTTTTCCTTTTGAGTTTAATTTTAGAATCATGTGAAAGATAAGCAACTCAAATTAATGAGTTACTCTCATTATAATTGATCATGTTAATAAAAATAGCCATTGGCATAGCTAAGCCATGAACTTTGGATTAAACATGACCTTTTGGAACCATAGATAAGAATCAGCCTATGAGTTGTTTTTATAAGCCTACATTCAAGCTACGAGGCTATTTTGAACTATCATAGTTCTATGAGTTGCTTAACTCTTTCAGTGTACATTGAGTTGTGTTTTATGAATATTTGATTTCTCAGTTATGTTATGAGTCATTCAATGGCTTAGGATCCTTGTTGAGTATTGACCTCCTTGTGTACTCTATTATCGAATCTACCATCTAGCTAATGGATGGGGTGGTTAGGGCCACCATATGGTTGGGCTCATATGACTGCATGCATGGGTCTGTCCATTTATTGATTGATGCAATTATCTCTTGGTTGCTAGTGTGGAAAAATTTATAGTGGAGGAACTTTTGTAATTGCATTTCTTCTCATAATTTACTTGAACGAGGGAATGTGATTCTTTGTAGAATAATAATTCTTAGATGCTCTTGAATTATGAACTTATATTATTGATATTTTGTGAAAAAAAAAGAATAGTGTTCTTGGTTAATTATGATTATGTGATTTCACTTTCCTTATAGAAATGATATAATGTTATTTCTGGTGGCCCATATGTGTTTATGGTGTTCTTTTATTATAATGAAATGCTGGGAATACTTCTATGGTTTCGTAGTTGAGTTGACTCGATAATATGCCAAAAATAAGTTTTGAGATGGTTATTTCCAGTTTATAATTATTTTCAAATTGATGTTGTGACTATAACTTGATAACAATTACAACCATGTTAGGTATTTTCTAATATGATTACCTTATAAAGGAAAAAGTATGTTTAGCCATTTAGTGACTATCCTAAAACTATGTTGTGACTACATACTTTGTCAATTGGTAACTTTATGATAAAAGTGATTATATTGTGGTAGGTGCTTCTATTATCACTGAAAGTTAATGTTTAATTCTTTATCTAATAGAAACTGAGGTTTATATTATGGTAAAATTAACTTGTTATTTTCATTTGCATCAATTGTGCTAAAACTAAGTTGAAAATACTCTGATGTTAAAAAATAGCAATAGTTATTTTAGTTCTCATTTATAACCTTTTATGGTTTACGTATGGTTTCACCATGATGGATGATGATTTATATGTTACATCTACAATATTACACTTATATGTAACATTGCACAAGTAATGGAAATTTTGACAAATGTATATACATGCTTTTGAGCGTCCTATACTTAACATTTTGATACCTAACTTAGAAATTGTGTTCGCTGTAAGAGAGTACTTTTTTGTGATTAATACCAACATATGTGTGATTAATGACTAGTGGTATAGATATTGTGCAACCAACCCTTTTATATAATTCAACATTGTTCACATCTTATAATATAGTGAATTGAATGATGACAAGGTTGATTATGGTTGCTACCAATATATCTAGCATTCACAAGATAAGGACTATTGCTAACACCTGCTGATGTTGACAGGAGTCTTCATGAATGTTACCTTGCTTAAGTAGCCTTAGTGTTCTAAGGCATGCATACGTGTGTGTAATAAATATGTGGTTGTATATATCAACTAAATGTGTAGTGGGCCCTACATGTTTTTCTCTATTCACACTCTGATAAACAATTTTTAAGATCTTTTTTTTGGATTGTTTCAGATTTGTGGTTTAAGTAACTGGTAGTCTAGATAATCATTACTTGGATGGTATGTTATATTGAAGACTATTTTTAGATTTTGTTTATTATTTATAATAAATTAGATGTTATGGATTTATTGCATTTTATTTGATGGACTAAATGAATGTATGTGATATTTCTATACTTAACATAATTTTTATTAGCTATTTTTTTTTTTTTTTGAATGAATCTATTAGTTTTAATATTATTATCTATTTTTACCAAATATCGTATTCATCACCCTAAATAAGCAGTAGATAAATTCCACTGGCTTAATTATGGTCATCAATGTAAGATCATGTGTAATACGATTGATTGGTGTGCATGAAATTGACTAATCGTAAAGATCATTTATTATTGAAATTAATATTTTAATTAAAAATTGTCATTTCATATATTGATATAGTTTTCATATTGTACGATATCATATTATAATATATTTTTTTATGGTACACATTATATATTAGATATCTTCAACACATGGGTTCTTGTTTGTTACTCTGAATTCCTGTATCGTCATTATCTACCCATCCATGAATGGAGGGCCATCCCCTTGTTTGGAATATAATACGAGGGATCTATGATTTGTGGTTGGTGTGAAAAATCTCTTGGATGATGCTCTCTCAGAGTTGAAATACTATACTAAAGATTACAAATTAATACTTGAGTTGTGGAGACTCTGCTCCATGGAGCTTTGTATCATATTTTATTTTTTGAGATATTATTATGTATTGATGAAAACTGTAACATTTATACATTAAACTTCTACAACAGTGGCTATAATGATTGTATCAACCATGGTTTAAATTGTATTATTTTATTTATAATTAAACACAATATTTATTTATTAATCAATATTGTTCATGATTGTTATATTTGTTCATGGTGATCCTTAGCTAAGTGTATTAGCTATAAACCTTTTTTGTTAATGAAATTAATAGTTAGTTAAAAATCACTAATTAGATTTATCATGGTGAAATCTAAATGATGAATATGTATAATTATTTAAAAAATATTATATTCTAGTAAAACTCAGTGAGATTGTTACAAAATAGGTATATTTTTGTATTCTGTTTGATTAAAAAAACATGTCTATAATAGTTGTAAACTCTATTATAAAGATGCATAAGTATATTATGGCGTTCCCTTATTATTTTATACCAATTAAGTATATTTTTGTGTTCTATTTGATTAAGAGAACGTGTCTATAATAGTTGTAAACTCTATTACAAAGATGCATAAATATATAGTGGCAACCTCTTGTTATTTTATACCAAGTAGGTATATTTTAGTGTTTTATTTGATTAAGAGAACATGTCTATAATAGTTATAAACTCTTACAGAGATGCATAAATATATTGTGGTGTTTTCTTATTATTTTATACCAAGTAGATGTATTTTTGTGTTATATTTGATTAAAAGAACATGTTTATAACAATTGTAAACTCTATTATAGAGATTGTTATTTTATACCAAATAAATATTATTTTTTGTTCTGTTTGATTAAGAGAACATGTCTATAATAGTTGTAAACTCTATTATAGAGATGCATAAATACATTTTGGTGTTCCCTTGTTATTTTATATCAAATTTATTTGAAGTATCTATAATGTAATAAATTATAAGTTTATATATTGGATCGACAACTTCACTTCCGTTAATAGCTTACAATGACTAGAAAAAACAAGAAAACCATCACATATGTATTCAAGCAACTTCCATTAATCCCACAGAGGACATGTTGGACCAACATTAAAATGTGCTTTGGCCCTTCAATGTGCCGACACCAATTCACCAAAAAATCAGGCAAGATCTCACTCTCGATCTCTGTAGCTTTAATTCCACTACACTGCATTCAATGCTAGAAATAAAATATACATTAAGTGTGAGAATTCGGGATGTGAAGTCATTTATGTAATTAACCTCTTTTAACATTCCTTGATTTTTTTAACTTTGATTTTTTTTGAAAATGTAGCAATTTCAACTTACAAGTTTATAATTATAGCTTTAGTTATTTATTATTAAGTTTTTTAGTTATTAAAACCATATAGAAGGAAGAGTATGTTTGTTTTACTCAGTTTTATAAATGTGTTAAGGACCACTTGTGACTTAGGATGCAATATGCTTAAGGTAATAATTATATTTTGGTTGGCATAGTTTGTGAATTAAAACAAATATATATTTGAAAGGCTATTATTGATTATGGATATGGTTAAGACATTTTGACAGAGCTTATCATTATTGATTATGGATATGGTTTAGACATTTAAAAGATAATGTTTTGAACAAATATCTTTAAAAAAATAATTTTCAGAGAATTTATCATTATATTATTCATTTCAAGATAGATGATTGTACATGCAAACAACTACTCTTAGTCTTCAAAATTAAAAAAAACATAAATTGATATATTGCAATTGCAATTATAAAGAAACCAACTTATAAATTGTCTACACCTTCATTTTCAATCTCGTCTCAATATTTTGACTACTAGAACTTCGTTTTCACCGATAACTTACATTAATGAATTGAAAAAACATCATATATGTATTCAAGCAACTTACTTATGCTCGAATACATATGCATCTCTATAATAGAGTTTACAACTGTTATAGACATGTTATCTTAATCAAACAAAGCATTGAGTGCAGTTGTTTGCATGCATAATCGTCTATCTTGAAATGAATAAATATATTGATAAATTCTTTGAAAAATATTTTGTTAAAAATATTTTCTTGTCATCCTCTTTTTTTATAGTTGTCTTGCCTTATGGCCCCATAATCAATTTATTATTTATATTCTATACTTTAATCTTTTGTCATAATTTTTGTTATACTCTGTTTATTATATTATTTAGTTGATTTTTACCACTGATTTTTTTTGAGAAATAATGGCATACAAAATACTTATTTTAAACAATGCATAAAGAACAAAATGAATTATATTATGTAGTTGGTCTTTACCACATTCTTCTTTTAAACAAACAAGAAACTCATTTCATCTGAGAAATAATGACATGCAAGATACTTCTTTTAAACAAAATGAATAAACATAATAGAGTCTTATAATCACTTCAACCATATTTCTAACCTAAAAATATTTATTTCATGGATTTTGAGACCATATCAACATGCAACAAATAAAAATTAGTGCAATGAATAAATACAATGATAAGTTCTCTGAAAAACATTTTTTAGAGATATTTTCTTGTCATTCTCACTTTTCATAGTTGTTTTGCCCCGGGCTCCCATAGTCGATTTATACTCTACACATTATGTTTTTGTCACAATTTTTGCTATACTCAATCTATTATATTATCTAGTTAGTCTTTACCACATACATATTTTAAATAAATAAGAAATTGATTTCCTCTAAGAAATAATGATGTATAAGATATTTTTTTAAAATAATGGATAAATAACACACTGAATAAACATAACAGATCTTCATGATCATACTGCATTTTGTTTTTAAATATTTAAGGTAAGAACTGTAATTTGGTTCGCAGGGTTTGTTAATTGAAATAAAAAAATATTTAAAATACTAATATGGATATGATTAAAATATTTTGATAGACTTTATTATATAGTTTGTAATTTTAAAACAATAAAAATGTTTTGAATAATTTTTTCAGTTATGTCATCCTCAATTTTCATAGTTGTCTTACTCTATGACCTCATAATTGGTTTATACTCTATACTTCATTTATTTGTCATTATTTTTAATAAACTTGGTTTATTATATTATTTAGTTGGTCTTTACCATATGCTTATTATAAACAAACAAGAAATTAATTTTTTCCAAAAAATAATGACATTTTCAAGATGTTTCTTTTAAACATTGCATAAAGAACAAATTGAATAAATGCAACAAAGTCTCATGATCATAGTGTATCTTTATTTTTAAATTTTAAGCTAATAATTATATTCTAATTGACATGGTTTGTTAATTGAAATAAAAAATATTTAAAAGACCAATATGGATGTGGTTAAGACATTTTGACATACCTTATTATATAATTTATAATTTTAAAACTATGAAAATATTTTGAATATTTTTCAATTATGTCATCCTTGCATTTCATAATTGTCTTGCACTATGGCCCCATAGTTGGTTTATACTTTATACTCTGATTTTTTGTCATAATTTTTGCTATACTCAATTTATTATATTATTTAGTTGGTCTTTACAGATACTTAAAAAGATCTGTACTCAATTTATACATAGTCGTATAGTCATTAAATTTAGCACTTAAAAAGAATAAATTTAATCTTTAAAAAGAAAGACAAATTTAATCGTTAAAAAGAATGAACCATAAATAAGATCTTGACTTTAGATTTTTCGCCCTCTAATCTATTTCTCCATTGATTTTTTAATTAACACAAATTACCTCTTATAAAATAAATCTACATAAGTGCTTCAAATTGTTAAAAACTTTAGAACCACAAAACCCTAAAACCTAAATTCTTATAACTTCATTTCTGTTAAAGTTTTACTCCTTTTGTGGTCATGAGAATCATAAAGTGAGTGACAGATGTAACAACCCGTCTAATTGTTCTTAGAAAATGTGGTAATTTAAAAAAAAAATATAGTGAATATTCATTCAACCACAGTTGCTAAAATACTTTAGTCAATGATATAATCAACAACTTCAAGTAGTAACAGTTCTAACATTCTAATATTGCAAGTAGTAAAATAAATAAATGATACAAAAGGTTTACTATCACACTAGGGACATTAACACAATCCAAGTTCCTATAGTAAGTACTGGTACTAATTCAAATAGCCACATAGATTGTTATACAATCAAGATCACCTTAACCTAACCTAAAGATTTACCCCTGATGCCTTGCACAATCTTGAGCATCCTACATATCCGCTCCTCGAAATTAGGATCCGATGTAGTTCTCCTTTCAATTGTGATGGTCTCCTCCATGAGACGTCGACATCGAAGGGATTGGCACTCTAAGCCAAATAGAGAACAACTAATCGTGACACATGTGAGCTTCTAAATCTTAGGTCTACAATCCCATAGCTAAGAGACACACTCTTAGCATAACATCCTACTAATCCAAGCTTGTGTGTTTATCCAAGCACTCTTACATAAAAACTTATATATAAGTAATGATAAAAGAACCTACATTCTTAGTTCCATATAAAATCACATGTAAGACACAGCTAAGTATACAACTAAAACACATAACAATCAAACTTAACATTCGTTTAAACTCAAAAGATTTTATGCATGCACACATTTTGTTCTACTAACTGATATAAACATATTGCTCAAGTAATAATTATTAAATCATTTAAACAGTCAATTTAGGTAAGAGTCTATATATATATAGCTACAATATGTACCACTCAAGTATATATATTTAAGCTAAAATATTCTATGATATCCTATACTATCATAGTTCATGATCACTTTATCCAAACATTAATAACTTATATATTTATTTAGGTATGGATCAAGATATAATGAATACAATATGTACTACCTGGGTACTTTTCGTACTGTAAAACTCTATGACATTCCATATTGTCATAGATATTTGTGTTTGAGTATCCGACTCAACACTAATAACAATCTTATACGCAACCATAATAATAAAGTAAGTTAAGATTTTACTATCCGAGTACACTTCAAATAACAATCCGAAGAGAACATAAACTCTTGGTTCACCTCACGACCTACTATGTTATTATAAAAAGATTTAGTCACTTACACATTTAAATTTCTCACAAAATATACCGCATACAAATTTTCATCCTTACAAGATGCGATAAACTTGATCCTACTAACAAGTTTGCATAACAATATTATTCTACATAAAGGTTATTTGCTTTTACTAGCATTTATAGCAGATGTCACACTAAGAAAAACCTATCAAAACTAGATCTTATGTCCGCATTCACTCCCCAAACTATCATACATATTCGTGATGCTACCTACATACATAGAATCAGGGCTAAATGTAGTTTTACCAAAAACTACTAAATGTATAAAATCTGACTCAATAGTTTCCTCATATGAACGCATATAAAAAAAAGTATAAATGTATTCCTTAATTACAAAGAGAAGACTAGATGGTTTTTATAAGCCTATTACTTATATCAAATAAGTATAAGTTAGGACTATTGATATCCAACATCATTCTCGTGTCCTCTTATACTGCTACACTATGAATTTTCACTATATACAAAAAGGGTATCAAATGTTTTGTATACCACTAAGTAAATCCAACTCCTAATATTATCTTCTTAGGTATAATATATACATATAGATGGGTTACGTATCTATGGAGTAAATATGACGTAGTTCTTGATTCAAGAGTCTTTACATAACCATACCATCTGGGTATACGTATCAAAAGACTTTAACATCATGCATGTGATATCAAATATCAATAAATACTGTTTGACATGTTAGTACACCCATGCGCTGTAAGATTCTACTATATAATATGTATCATAAAAAATATATATATATATTTCAACTATGATATCGCATAAAATGCAAATCATACATATGAATTGACAATGTTAATTTAACATTACTTTGGTCCAAGTTTTAAAGAATTTGATAATCTAGATTAGTCAAATTCTTAACACATCATTTGATCAGGTTATCCATACCCATTCAAGCTTAAAAAATTGTCTCACTGTTTGATCGTATCATTAATGCAACTCCATAATATATAAATTAGATAAATAATCCAAAGCATAAGTTCACCAACTAGATAAACTAATCTAAAGATCATTAACACATACATATATAAATAAACATACATCAACAAAACTATGCCAATCAATTATGACAACAAAAGTCTATATTAACTTGTCTATAAGAGATAAAGCATAATTCAATTATTTGAATAGAAAAAGTATATTTAAGAAACAAAAATCTTTCCGATATTTCTCAAAATGATTAGGTTGACTTCTTTTAAAACTATCAAAATTATTGAAAGGCTCTAATTATCTTTTTTTCGTAATTTTTAAATAACACAAAATATGTATTAACACAAATCATCATTTTCAAATATACTCTTATAGTTTCCTTATAAGCTTTATAATATTTTTATGGCATATATAAAGAAAAACCCCAAATATTAAAAAATGATATGATTTCCCCTGCCTCTGGACAATTTACTTACGAGGTTTAAAATAATGTCGACAACCAACTTGCATGTCATAGGGTAATTAATTTATATCTCAACAAATTTCATTAATGATATGGTTTTTAAGAGGAAAAATCTTTGTTATAATTATATCAAGGGATCACACTTCTATAATTTTTCGATTATATATTAATCGGTATAATATAGTGTTTAATATTATATGAATTATATTCTCTTAAATTTCTAACTTAATTAAATAAATAATTATATTGATTATATATCAACTATATATGTTATATTAAAACCATATTAATTATATATTTATGCATATAAATTTTAACCCATATTTATTAAATATTTAAACATATATTTATTTAAACCAACTAAAATTTAGGTCTCCCACTATGATCTTGAGGATTTTCACTCTTCATGTGGTTTGAGATAATATCTCATTTAATGATATTTTTATTATATCATGAGATATATATTTAAGTAATTAATGTCTTATTTAATGATTTTTTTTTAATTTATCATTAGATATTTTATTCTCAAAAATATACTATTCCCACTCCTATGTGGATAGTTATTTAAAATAGTTGTGGGATATATTTTTAATTCTTTATCCAATAAATCAATAATCCTACCATTTTTATATTATCAAAAACATATAAAGATTCTTTTATTCTAATTCTTTATTCCATAAATCAAGAATCTGACCATTCTTATATTATCAAAAAGATATAAAGATTTTTTATTTTAATTCTTTATCCAATATCCTACCATTCTTATATTATCAAAAAGATATAAAGATTCTTTTAAAGAATTGATGTGGTAGTTTAATCATGGGTTATTTAAAATAAACATAGTTGCATGTTTTTTTAAAAATCCAAATTTTTATTCTACCAAAGAAATATGGCGTTGACTTCTTGGAAGTTTGTTAAAAAAAGTCATAAGAATATTTTAATACTTTAATCTCATAAGTTAAACTCCACTTTATTTTCTCCACTTGCAAAGAATCATACGATTGGTGGAAAGATATTTGGTGCTTGATTTATTTTAGTAAAGAGATTATGTTTTTATTTTGATGGAGATTTACATGTATATTATTATTTTTTTTTAAAGATTATTCCAAGTCTTTAACTCTAAGATTATTCAAATACAACATGGTATTTGATTTGGACAAGTTTATTGCATGGTAATTTTTATTTTTCAAGAAAATGCAAATCTTAATCTTGAATTGCCAATCTTTATCTTAATTGAATTAAAGAAAAGAAAATAACAAAACTTGATATAATAAAATACTATTTTTGTTAGGTGCCCAAACTTCTTCTAAAAGTTTCTAAACCACAATAAGATAATACAAATAATTCCGAAAGGAGGCAATAACTATTGTTTATAAATAATTTATATGGTAACAATGTCAATACTCCCGATCAAAAGGTTACTACAAAAGATTTGATCCAGGGACGTTGGTAACAATTATTGCATGAAGGCAATGAGGTAATGAGGGCAAATGGGTAATGAGAAATGAAATAACAATCGCTGAGAAATACATTAAAATATATTTAATATGCGAGAAGTAAAAATAACTTGAAATGTATTTAAGGTAAAGGGGAAGTTCTGGGTTTGTTGAAAACACCCATTTTAAATTAAAAAAATGGTATTCTAGAAAAGAAGAGAGGTAAGGAAATAAAAATAGGGAGATACTACAATATATAATTTTCATAGGCTTTCTACAGGGTTTCTTACAAAATATTTTTATTGTAAAAGAAATACTGTGTAAATATATATTAAATCTATAATCCTTGATTCTTTTATTACAAAATACTTTATTAAATAGTTATAGTACCTACTTGGTACACTTTTCCGTTTGTTATTGATCAAATTTCCTCTTTTACTTCCCAAAACTTTCTTTTCTTTCAACTTTTACTTCCCTTTTTCGTATATCTTCCATGTCTTCTCGTGTGTGTAAATCCTTCCCTTTTTCTTTCTTTAATATTTTTTTTTTACCTCCCATTTTCCTTTTACATGCTACTTGAAACCAAAGCTATAAGGTTTGTTCCCCATAATTACTTGGAAGTCTACTAGTAATTATCCGTTGAAATCTCCTATAAGCTTTGTTCCCCATAATTAACTGAAAATCTCATCAATAATTATCCGTTAAAATTCTCATTTATCACTCTTGATTTTTTCAAGTTAATAATAAGGTAGCTCAACTTCCTTTTTCTAAGTAAAATCATCCTAATATTTCAAGCATTACTAATAATCAATTATTACTAATATTTAAAGTATATGATCATCCTAGTGTTTAATTAGAATTTATCCACATTTAATTAACATAATTAATATGTTAAATATCATAAATCAATTATTGTCTAATACAATAATTAAACAATTTAATATTATAATAAATTTTAATTTCGATAAATTAAATATAACATTTCTACTATTTTAATTTCTTATTGAAAGGTACATTAATGACACAATTTAAGGGACACAATAAAAAATATTTAACATAATAATCAGTATAATCAATTTCAAATCCATAGATTTAAAAGAAAAAAACATAGGGTGAAATCGAGATGTGACAACAGATACAAAAGCAAGTCAAGGAGTGTAAGCAGCAACAATGAAGTACAATCCAAGTAAGAAGCACACGCTGTACATGTTGTGAGAATCACAAAGTGAGTGATAATTGCAAGAGGAGGTCAAGAAGGACTTTAATTAGCCAACAATGAAATACAATCCTAGTAAGAAATATAAATCATACATATCTATACACATTTTCACACTTTTAATGAATTCTACCTATCTTTTAAGAGATTCGAGTTGTTGTCATGTTATTTTTTTCATTATATTTTGCTCGTAGTGTGAAAACTTTTTTTTATAAAAATCTTATATCAAAACTCTTAATATTAGACACAATTTGGTTATCACACGAGATTGTTTGTTTAGTAATAACATCAACAAGATCTTTACATTTGTTTGAGATTATTTGCTTTGTAACGAGATCAACAAGACCTTAAAAATCTTGTGAATGTTGTTTGGGCAATGATGTGGCAATGATTTTTTTAGAAACACACACTTGTTTAAGGCTTAAGTTTGGGATGGGTATTTAAGATCAAGATATAGATCAGATAGTCAATCGAGTAGGCCATACTCAAGTAGGTAGGGCAAGAAGGATAGGTAGGTAGGCCTTACTCAAGTAGGTAAAGTAGATATGGCATACTCAAGTAAAAGAAGGTAGGTAGGGCATAGTCAATATCAAAATATGGCTCAGAGATTTAGGGAGGGCATACTCAAGATTAAGATATGGTTTGGGTATTCAATCGAGTAGGGCATACTCAAGATCAAGATATGGCTCGGGGATTCAATTGGGTAGAGCATATTCAAGTAGGTAAAGTAGGTAAGACATACTCAATGGTACAGATCTATTACATATGTAACATGATTTGAAACACCTTTGCTCTATCTATCTTCCAATCTTGAAATTCTACATACTAAGTATTGATCAGAATAGATTTTAAAAACTAATTTCTAAATGGTAACTCCTACAACTCTGTGATCAATTTCAGAATGACCCTAATTTGTTATATTGAGTAAAATAAATTTAAAATATAATAATATAAAATGTAAATTAAATTAAATGTAAACTTATTACTTTATTTTACTAAATATTTTGTAACTCGAACAAATATAAAACATTTTGTAACTCAGAGGGCGTATGACCTTTGCTAAAGGGCATATGCCCTTTGAAATGCATATGTCATATACCCTTTAACATAGGGCATACACTCTATGTTTCATTTTTTTCATTCCTTGCAAAACAATGTGTTCCAAAGGGCGTACGTCCTTTCAAGAAGTCTTCTTTTTGATTTTTTCACTTTCCCTCTAAAAGTGCTTCAGGTTTAGGCTTGGGTAGGTCTTAGCCTAGCCTAAAACCAATCATGAAACAACCCACATAATTTTAAAAAAAAATAGGAGTCTTTTTCATCTTTTTCAAATGAGATTTTATTATTTTTCTAAAAAATATATATGGGTTTGTAAAGGGGAAAGCGTAGCTTTTCAGTAAATACTTTTTTTTTTCAATGTTAAAATTTTGTTTTTAATTATTACTTAATTTCTATAAAACACTCTTCACTATGAATTATATACATATCATTACAAATACATTTATAACTTTTTGACCGTTAATTGAAAGTTTATAAAACGTATACCATAGTTGGTTATGCTTTAAAATAAATATGTTTCATGAAGTTAAGGTCAAAAAGTTATGTTCGTACACTTGTAGTTCTAATTTTTCAATTGTCTTGACTTGTAATTTATTTAAAAATATATATATATTTATTTAAAAATAATGATTGATCTTCGACATTTCATCTATCCATATATGAAATTTCATATAACAATTCATTTGTTTACTAAAAAAATGTCTGTATACATGTAGTCTCCTTATTTTTTCACAAAAAAAGTGTCAAGTCATTGTCCTAAATACATCAATTTTGCACATTTTTAACATCTGAGTATTAAAAATAATTATATATTTATAAACTACATACATAATGTCATAATTCATATTTTTACGGTATTGTCAAATTATTTTTTCAAGTGTCTCTAAAACTCTCTCCAAGTTCAACTATTGTTATTTTAAAAAAATGTCGTTTTAAGCTCCCTCTTTTGTCCCCCATTATTTTGCATGTACCCCATCATCTATCTTCATCATTTATTATTATATTCCTCCCTTTTGGGAGAACTACATCCCTTGAGGTCTATTTGGACTAGGTATCACTCAATCACAGAGTTTCTGATGTCAATTCTATGATTCTTACATTTATTTCTATTGTCTATTTTTTCACACTAACAATCCTCTTCTCATCCAGAATTTATCCTATTCTCTCCAAATCTTATCACATCTTTTTTCAATCATTATTTTTTATCACTTTGGGTCATCCTTGTGTGCCTAGTTTTTTACTTCTTCATTCTTTGGAAAGTCATTATACCATTATACATACGTTTGTTTCAACCTATCAACCTCATATCAATCATCATTAATATGTGCAATAGGTTAAATCCTTCATAAATGCTTGCAAATCAATCAATCAATTAGTCAACCAACTCATCATGCTTAGGGAAATTCAATCATTCAATCCAAACTAAACACAACTTTTGCCTTGTTTGGGGCAAGTCAAGTTCGTAGCTTTCACCCTATTTGGTGCAAGTCAAAGTGTGAAACTTATCCTAGATGCACCATTCCCAATGTTGCCCTGCTTGAGGCAAATCAATTCATCATCATCAAAAATCAAAGCATACAAACATTAGCTCAAGTGGGTTAATCTCATCCAGGAGTTAATTTCGTCCATCTTCAACACATCTTCTATTTTAGCTCATTCATCTCTTTTTCAAGAGCCCATCTATGTCCTCCATCCCTACATACTCTCTCGAGGGGGAATCATCCATCACATTTTTATATTTCATCATCATCTAATTTTTCATCCACTTTTTTTTGGCTTCTCCTTTCTTTGAAAAGTCGTTACTCCATTTGTGTCTCACATCATCTTCTTAAAGAGGAGTAAAATAGAGACACCTAAAATCGAACATTTTATGTTGATTTTAACTATCTACTAAATCAAGTTCCCTATTCGCACTAATATCCCTAGTCTATCACTATTCACCTCCCTTGACCAATTAATCATTTATTCCATTATCACATCTTATCCCACAAAATTCACATCACTTCTCATTATTAACTAACCTTTGTTAATTAGTCTAATCTTCTTCTAATGAAAAATTCCATAGCTTTTAGAAATTCCTATTTTTCTAAATCCATGAATTCCTAAATTCCACATTACATAACCACTTGCCAATTAAATTTTTATAAAATCCTCCTCTTTCCCAAGGCAAATTGAATGAAATTTGTATAATGTGCAAAGAAGGTTTTCTTCAACTCTAAGGCATGAGGGACAAGCTTTTACAGGGCCTTCCACACTCCATCCTTTCTCTTCCACACTCCATCGCTTTAACATTAAATGCCCAACTCCCCTTTGAGGACACATTCTCAACCACACATCTTGATCTGAGATCGACGGTCCAAATTCAAAGGAGAAATCTATAAATAGAAGGGACCTCCCTCTTCTTCAATAAGTTTTTTTGTGTTAAAATTATGTTGTCAAACCCTGAAGAGAGCTTCAACCATTTCTTTCAATTGCTCATACAATCATGCATAGTGCAAGGGGAAACCCCGTCCAAGTGACTTCGCGACATTATCAAAGACCTCAAGTACTATATCCAAACTAGTTCAAACTTGAATTCCAACTAGAAGGCGACATCCATGAAGAAGGTATAATTGTTTGATTTTATCTTTTTTTTTTTGTCCCTTCTTAGACCTTGCTCGATCTGAGGACATGCACCTAGGGTGTTATTTTGTATTACTCTAGTTTGATTTTCATACTAACAAGAAACAAACCTCCTTCGTAATTGTGTGGTTTATAGCACTTACCCATGAAATCTCTACCTCTTCCTCTTTTGAGGGAGCCTCTTCCTCTAGAAGAATAGCATCTTTGTCTTAAATTTTGATTATGATTTTATGAGGTGTTTGTTTCTCCTTCATAAGTCTATTGTCCTCTTCCACCACTACTTTGTCCTCTTCCTCTTGATAAACTCCTCTACCTCTAGAGTTCATTTTTTGCCTTTTAGACAACTTTTCCTCAGCTTTCAATGCACATTGGTAAGGTTCCTCCACTATTCTTAGTTTGAACAAATTGATTTCACCTTGAATGGAAACATGCAACCCATTCACATATGTTGACACCACCTCTAGATCATCTTCTATGTCTAGATCTTATGGAGAGTTTATAAAACTCCTCAATATATTCTTTAATACTCATCTCTTTTTGTCTTAGATTCTGCAATTTCTTGAACAAACTCATCTAGTAATTTGAAGGCGATAACTTGGCCTTCAACTTTGTCACAATATTATGCAAATATTTGAATCTATTTACCTTTTCTTTGTCTTTTAGTTTGCACATGATCCCACCATAAAGATGCGTGACCATTCAACTTTATGCAAACAAACTTTACCTTCTCGAGTTCCTCCATTGACTCATAATCAAATCATTTATGCATCTTTGTGACCCTGTCTATAAGCTCCTCAGGGCTTAAGCTTCTATTGTAGCAAGACGTATCCAACTTTGGCTTACTACCCAACTTTGCAACTTTGAGAAATCTACTCTTGGGTTCATCCACAATATCTTTTGCTTCAAGCTCTTGAGCTTCTACTTCTTCATCATCACTTACATCTTAAATATGAGTTCTTCTTTGCGGTGTCTCCATTGCATCTAATCTAGCTTACATTTCTCTCATCATCTCTGCCATGCTTGCAACTCTAGTTGCCATTGGTCTTGTTCCTCTTCCAATGGGATTACATCTATGTATCATCACTTCACCCAAATGTAAGATTCTCTTTCACAACTTTCCAATGACTCATATGGAGTCTTTGCACACACAACCTAGCAAGGAAAAACCTTGCTTTGATACCAATTGGTGGAGATGAAAATTAGGGGCCAATTGAATTGTTGCTTCACTCCCCAGGTAGTATTTCTCTCTCAATCTTAATCCTTCAAGGATACAAGATAGAGACAAACACTTCCCTTATTGATGTTTGGGACAAAATTACAGTCATAGTCATGGTTATGGATTGAGATCACAATGTTTCACCCTAGATTTGTAGGCCTCTAGCTCTGTGTTCCCTTTTCTCTGTTCTTCTCTTCCTTTTGACCAGGAACCCCCCCTTTCTGTTGTAGGGGTTCATCCTTTTAACTTTAGATCCCTGGCTCTCTAACTACCTATAACCATCAATCTTGGAGACAATTACCACACTACACATGTGGTTGCTTGCCCTATGGCCACCACCAAGCAAAAGCTTCTATTGAGAACTTTCCAATGAGATCAATAATGCCCAATTTGGGGGTTCCTTGTTAAAGATATGGCCACTCGAAATTTATTGTGTCACTAGCACAGTGAGTTGCAATCACTGTGAGTTGTTGCCCCATGAACCAATGAGATTATGACGTGTCATGATCCCACTACCTCCATGCAACAAACTTTCCATTGCTTTCATGGCCTCCCTTTACTCCATAGACCCATGGACTTATTTAGTCACACACATTTGCACTACATTTCGGCCTCTGTTTTGGCATGGACTCGTGGAGTTTTGAATTCCACTTGATGAATGGTCGTGCATTCACACATAAGTTGTGCCCTCAACCTTTGACCCACAACCTTTTTGTGAACAAGGCTTGATTGTGACAATTGTCACCCTCACAGACTCGTGATATCTGTTGGACAATGTGGCCACTATGAACTTTGTGGGGCTTTCTTGAGGTCATGGATCTGTTGGAATATCAATTTTGATTTAGGATCACACCAACTTTGTTGTGAACTCCATCAGGGTTTTGGACTTAGATGCAAATGCATATAAGGATTAAATCTTTTGTGGCCTCTACTAACTCTACAAACACTTAGCAAATTTTTGTGAGGCCACCATGGAATGGTAACTTGAAGCTACAAATAGAAAGATGGTCCAAGAGAGTGATTCTCATGACCCTTGTAGTTTCTGTGACCATTGCAAATTTCATGAACCCAAAACTTGGCCTTTATGACTCCATTAAGCTTAGGATTTATCCCGAGAACTAACCAAAATTCATAATGTGTTTTTAGTGATGCAAGATTGTCTATTCATCTTGGATGATTCTACATCACATTCACCGTTATCAAATGTTGCTACTTGTTCCATAGGAATAAATCGTTGGGGCACCACTATAGTTGGTTGATTCTCATTCAAATGAGGCACTATATTATCTTGAGTTGCAATCATCTTGCAAAATGTAAAAAGGCACATCATCTGTGGTACGAGCATAAACAGTTCCATCATGTATGAGCCTCAAATATCTATGTAAATTAGATGGAATAACTCTTATGTCATTGATCCAAGGTCTCCCAAGTAAAATTTCACAACTCACTTCATTAGATATAACTTCATCGTTTTGTAGCAACCATTTTTTGTCTAAGTGTTACATTTGATGTACTACTCCCAAGAGATTTTCTTTCTTGGTTGTCAAATTCCTTAATATGCATATTTGAATTAATGAGGGCTTATCTTTCAATGACTAATTGTAAAAGAAATGTTTCATTACAAATGTTTATTCCTATACCATTATCAACAATTACCCATTTGCTCCCTATATTGTCGATTGTAACTTGAATGTATAAGGGTAAATGTTGATCAATAACATCTTTTGAAGGTACTTCATGATTCTCAAAATTAATACATTCTCACACTCTCTCAGGGATCTAAGAATAGAAGCAAAGTGAGATGGTTGAGTATAACTTGGAAATATTGTGTCTTCTAATGTTTTGTAAAGAATATCCTTACACATATTGGATTTAGCAAGTAATTTAAGAATAGAGAGCTTGGCTTGAGTATTTCGTAGTTGATCCATAATATTATAACCTTTTGCGACATGCAACCTACGCTTGAAAGCTTTAGAGAGATTAAGAAATGTCTTGGTTATTCCCACCTTGACATAGAGGAAGATTAGGGGGTATTATTACATTCTTTGCTCTAGCCCTCCTTTGCATATTATGGTTCACCTCATAATAAGTCATCATACATTATGAAGCAAATATATTGGTACAAGGAATGTTTATGTAAGGCACTTAGGGTCTTCTATCATTAGCAAAGAAAGACAAACAAACATGAAGCACCATCACAATTGAAGAGATTTTGACAATTTAATATTTCCAATTGAAAACATATACTTGAACATGAATAATGGCATTTTGTACAATAAGAATAACATGATACACACATTGGGATTATACCATGTACATTTACATGTGTTAAAGTACGAAATAATGGAATCACATCTAGGATTTCGATTGAACAAAACAGTATGCCTTATCCATAATAGAGGATGTATTACAAAGACAAAGTTTACAATGATTTCTACAATCAATAACTAGAATTTGAAGAATACAACTAAACAAAACCTAAAGAAGAGGCACAAAACAATGACAATTTTAGCAAATACACCAAGTACACTAGGTATAAATACTAAAATTTTGAGAATAACCTAGGGCTTGGAATCAAGCAAATAGAAGTTAGGAGTAGCATATTAAGTGCATGCAATGGGATGAACCTTGCAAACAATTCATATTCAACACCATGTGAAGTAAGATATAACCCTAGGGAAGGAAACGTGTCAAATAACACCAAGCAAATTCATATTTATCACAATATGAAGCAAGATCTAACCCTAGAAGGATGAGTAGTAGGGAAGAAAATGTGGGTTCACCATAATGTTTTTATGAATAAATGGATTTTAGTCAAATTGCAATATACATATCCATAAACATTTAACTATGCCTAAATAGATGTAAAACAATAAATAAAACCTAATTAGTTTTTTAAATCCAAAGCAATAAAGACAAAATGAGGGTTTAGAAAATCAAATGCTCATGTGGGGTCCTTTGTATTGGAGAAACATGGAAGTCCATCAAGACTAGGATCAAGGAACATGCTATAGATATTTGACTTGACAGGAAAGAGAAATCGACATTGGCAACACAACTAGGGGAAAACTAAGCACTCAATCTATATTGGGAACATCAAGGTGGTGGTTGTGAAAAATCATTACTACAAGCAAAATTTGAGAAAAATTATTGAGATTAGCAAGCACACTCAACACTTGAATAGGAATGACAACACAAGTTTGAGTCATGCTTGGAGACCTATTCTTAGCAAATTAAAAACGGGTCCATCAATTTAAAATATAAGCATTTTATTGTTTGACAATTAATTGGATACATTATTTAATTAATAGTATAACAACTAGTTTTTGCAGTAATGTATTTCTCTGAAGGTGAACATGCTGGACATAATTGTAATCAACTAGGTTTATCTATATAAGGGGCTCTACTATATTATTTCTACATATGATTTTCCTAGTGATATATCACAATAATTGGAAACATCAATAAAAAAAATTCACATAATTTTTCCAAAATGTTTATCATATTATGTTTTTTGAAACGCTAAAATTCAATGTAAACTCTGATAATAGAAACTAGGGTTTTGTGGCAAGACAACCACCACCTTGAAAACTCATGGCAAACGAAGGACCTTGTTCAAACCATCAATTCGACATTTCTGAAAGTGTCAAGGGAGGGGGAATATTTTTTGACGACTGCATTTGTTAGATCCGAGGCTCCAAAACCTTAGTTTCTTGAAACTTCACTCTATTCAATTGAGCAAATGCACTTCTCCTTGCCCTAATTGTGCATCTAGACTCTGAAAACAATAACAAAAACAAGATGTGTTTTGGGGCCCATGTTACACAACTTGATTCTTATCAAGCCCTGCACAATGTACAAGATCAAAAACAACACTCCAAAAGTTGTAGCAATTCATCAACAAAGAAAACTAGTGCAATGCAAATGTGTCACTAATATGAACTTCACTACTACAATGAATGCTATAATGATTGCTTGATTTTTCTATATGCCTATGGATGCTCAATAGATACCTATGAACAATAAATGTTAGATGCTTTTGGATTGCCTTTCAATTGATAGATAACAAATGCCTAAATGCACTAGGGTGCTTGTGTATTTATAAATGTTTTGATTTCAAATTAAGACCCTATTGGTGCACATTGACATCCAACAATCAAAATACAGAAAGACATAACAAAGGTCACATGGAGCAATGGAAGGAAGGGCCCAAAAGTATCCTGTTGGAACTGTACACTTGACGTTTCTGGAAGCCCACATTTCTAGCAAACTAAGCTGAATAGGGTCAAACTAGGGGAAAGAGAAATAACAATGGGACGGTGCTAGGACCATTCATAGCCTAATTCCTTAACCTGTCACTTCTCAGTCCATTTGGAATATGGGTATGAAATTGTTGAATGAATTACAACTACAAATTTTTTAGCAGGCATGGGCAGCTCATATATTCTGAAAAGAAATAAAGTCCAACACGATGAATTCTCTATAGAAATCATGACCGTACTAGTAGAGTCAAGATAAAGATGATACGAGACACATACCAAAAGAGGTGAGGCAGTGAAAATCTCCCTGAAGACCTTGATCGTCCTGTCACTCTTCCAACAAATCAGCCTAACGAATACTTTCAACGACCCGGAAAATAAATGTGATGAAGATGAGGATGATGGAGTGTCATTGCACTCTTCAGTGTTTTCATTCTGTTTTGCAAGCAATATAGATTGCTAAGAAAATAACTTTTATATGTTGTAAGAGTGTATTTTTGGGCTTGGTTTCTGCCTATGCTTAGTGAGGAGAGCACATACATCCTAAATCAAACCACTTAAAACTTATTTTTCTGGCAGATTCTGTTGTATACAAACCAGCTATAGTTAAAAACATGACTATATAGTTTTTGGCTGCCCGTTACCTTAATTTTCAATAACCACCCTCACACACACACAGTTTGCACCATAGTTTCCAAAAAAAAAATCCATGCACAATTATTTTCAAATCAATGAATGGAATGGCAATGAGAGCCAAAAGGAAAGTTTTCTAAGCAGTCATCCACATTCACATGGTGTGCTAGATTGAATATCCATGGGCAAAATGAGAAGCTTTGCATTCCCAGTCACTTGCATTAGCATGAATGGTGCACTTCAAATTCACAATTTACAGCAGAATACTTCACTTTTCAGGTTTCTTCCATGCGGTCATTTTCAAATCATTGAGTGAAGTGGTGGCAAAATGGGGAGATTTTAATGGCAAGCTTATGCAGTAAGAGAGCATGCGCACAGTCACATTTCACCTGCATTCATATGGTGTGAAAGCTCGCATATGCATGTGTAGTATCAGCAGCTTTGCATTTCCAACTACTTGCACTGACATGAAGATTCAAGCTGGATTTTTTAGAAAAGGATTTTTTGGATGTTTGATGTTCGGTAATGCACATCCACACACCATTAGACTTTTGAAGCTTTGTGAAAAACGAACTCAGGCAATTCCTAGAGTTGAGCTTTTATACAGTTTCACGAGTTAACTTTAATGATATTAGCGTGTTGGTAGTCTGCAAGTAAAAAGAGATTGTCTTTGGGTTTTGATGGGATCTACTCATTCCTTTTTGCAGGTCTGGAGCTATTTACCTCCAGGGATCATCAGCAAGAAAAATAGTCTTGCTATTTCCATTACATTGTAAGTTACTTGTCAAACATGAGTATGCTATGAACAATGCTGTGGATACAAAAGCAACAATTTTGGGGGTTCAATCCGTTATATTGTAGGATGATTCTACCGCTGCAGTTTCATTGTTCAAGCACGCAGATTTTCACTAGTGCTGTTGAATATTAACATAATTGTTGTGGGATCTTAAATGTGACTCTGAATTTAAAAGCTGTGGCAGTTCATTATTTTCTGTCAATATGGTTGTAGTCTTGTAGATATACCATCTAATGATGCAAAATCGTTAGTGGAGCCAAATTATTTTTCACACATTCACCAATCCTTGGTCATTTGCAAATCTCTGAACATTAATCATGATTACGCCTCTTCTAATCATATTCCAGCCTGTCCAAAATTCCACTTATGTCTATTTACATTCACTTCAATATGTACATGTACTTACACCAATTTCAAGAAAGCATAGACAACTGAAATGTCATCTGCAATTATAGGACACAAACGTTCCATATTCTCTTGGTGATCACTAGACAGTATGATTACCTTGCTATTTACATTATTTCCAAGTTTATTGATGCAGATACACACGTTCGGGATTTCTTTAAATGGTTACCAACATAATGACTACCTTGCTAAAATCATTAAGGTCTCCATAGGTCCATATATGCTTGGGCCCTCGGGTAGGAAAAGGAAAGTGAAGCTCGTTCAGAAGATAGCACAGATATAAAAATATATTCACTTTAACTGGAAGCAGTCTATGTCCATTGTGTTTTTCTTGAATTCTAGCCATTTTTCTCTGAGCTTTATGGTTCCTCTGATTTACAAGCAAGAACAAAGCTAATAATCTAAACAGAGAGCCCTATCGGATGGAAGATTGATGTAGCTTGGTTAGTGGAAGGAAATATGATAGCAGTTTAAAAAAATATATCTAATCCTAGATTTTCATACTGGTAGCTTTGTTATTTGCCTAAAGTTAATCATACTGATGGCCAGGAGTCTCCGAGGAAAAAGATCTTTTCTTTCATATATATATATATATAATATTATATTTAGTAAACTGAAAGATGGGAGATGATGATTTTCACAAATACTTAACAGTAAAACAATTAAGACTCGAGTGGCCCATCATTATAAGTTATGCTACTTTAGTAATTAATCTTATTTCAGAAGAAACTCCATTGATGAGCTTAACCGTCCCCAACACTCCAAAGCATATTTAAAAAAATTCCATCCTAAAAACCATATATACTTGTTATTATACTGAAACAATCTTGTCTTTATAGCTAATATGAAAACATTTCCCAATAACATAATCTGAATTTAATCTAGGTAATATAACATAATACTTCTGTTGGAGATTGAAAGATCACAATTATGGAAAACGCGAAAAGGGAATTCATGAACAACATCAGAAAATGAACAAATGGATATAAAACCCAAATTCTCACAGTTTTAATCCAACCAGCTCTAATTACACGATGTCACCTAAATTGCCGTAGTCTTATGGACTCTATTGGGTTTTGCACAGAAGTGATGTGACTTATGGGACTCAACTATGGACCACTATTTGGAAAATATCACCACAACTATTGTGCTAAACCTGATTTATTTTTGCACATTATAACAAGTAAACTGCCATTATAATGCAATTTTGTTTTGGCACCATTGAGTAAATAATAAGGTTTGCATAAGAGTAGGAAAGAAGCAAATTCTGCAAGATTACAGCTAACAATACTTTCAAAACAAATTGTGCGCAAGGCATTCATAATTTGTTTTCTAGAACTTGCCACCATGAAATGTTAACAATAGAATACAATATAAATATAGTGAGACCTGTCTCACACCAAAGAAATATTGCTTTTCTGTTAATCTAAATTTGGCGGTTTTAAGTTTCTTGCAATTGGTACAAGTATGCAAAATTTTACATCAAAGATAGATGTCTAGCAGCTGTTCTTTTAAAACTGAAAAACGTTAAAGAACAAACTTTAGAATGTAAGACAATGCACACAGAGAGCAAATACAAGTTATTTTTCCAGAACATTTTATATTCAGATCCAAAGTCAGCAGATGCAATTGACCCACAGATGAGAAATTGGAAAGGCCAATTCGCTCCATAAAAATTATTCTTGCTGAACTTGCTTGCCAATTTGATCAAGTTAGCGAACCATTTTTGTTTCTCCAGAAAAGGAAAAGATGTGGAACTGGGCATTATTTCATCATCAATGGACATACAACTATTTTGCCTTTAATTTATTGCCAACCTTATGCACTCATATGTCGATCATTTTTAGTTACGGAAGCAAAGTAATTTTACTTGCATCCAATGGACTATGGACTAATGCTAAGATGGAGCAACTGCCATGATGATGAACTGGTTTCAAGCTCTGCCGTTGATGCTACCTATGTGGGCAAAAAACAGTGCAGTTTCTGGGTGAATTTTGAAGGAATGAATATTCCACAGATACTGCTTCTAAGCCACATGGTTATTGTAAGTTTGATAGTGCCCTATTCCAAGAAGGATAACAGGTGAGAATGCCAACTTATTTATCAATCCAAATGAAACCGTTTACATACAAAAAGTGCCAAATTTTCCATACAACATTTTTTTGGTACCCAATAGACCATGGATTAATGCAAAGGTGGAGCAATTGCTATGATAAAACCCCGACCCATGTTTGAATAACTGTGATAATATGGGCCAAAAAATGACATTATGGTCATGACTACTCAGGGAGGTCATCTTGAGATGACTTAAAGCACAACTGTGTAAAATCCCACAAAAAATAATAATCTAATATAGAAAAGCTGTTTTACTTTCAAAGAATCAAAAGATTTCCATAGTTTCCTCATGAAACACCACACCACCAAGACATGAACATAAAGAAAATGATTAAAAGAAAATTTCAAATTTCCACAGTTTCTGCATTTACAGGCAGTGAAGTTCCTTAAAATAACCCTCATAGACTTTTCTGGAACAGGTTATCATTTCCACCTTGTCCAGACAACTATAAAATTCAACTTACAGAGAAAGTGGCTTCAAACCGTAATAAACCATTTGTTTTTAAATGTTCTTTTTTGCCCTCACTGATTCAGATAAACATATTGATTAACAGAAGCCATGAGACTACAAAAGATAAACAATCATATTTCATTCTTGGGGAAGCATGAAATCAAATGTCCCTAATAATTGCCAACCAAAAACTCATCAGGGTTGCCCAAAAAAGCCAAACAATTAACAAATAAATGCCAAGTTCATTGCATTAATGGAAACACAAAATTGCCCTGAAAATACAAAAAAACATTAATAGAAAATTTCAAATTTCCATAGTTAGTGTTTCGAAGATAATATAATTCTGCAATTAGAGATAACAAAGTTCCATAAAATAATCTTCATACAATTCTCCGGAACAGGTTATCATTTCCAGCTTGTCCAGACATAACTATACAATTCAACTTACAGGGAAAGTGGCTTGAAACCCTAATACACCATTTTTTTTATTTTTTTTTATTTTATTTTTTGCTCGCCCTAAACATATTGATTACCAGAAGTCATGAGACTTCCCCAAAATAATAATAATAATAATTCTTGGATAAGCAGAAATCAAATATCCCTTACAACTTCCATTAAGGTTGTACAAAAAAACCAAAAAATTAACAAATACATGCCAAGTTCATTGCAACAATGCAAATACAAACATATCCGGAAAATCTAGCAACATTATTTGGCCAACTCTTCATATGGGTTTGACTTTTTCTTTGAGAACATGGTTTCAAAGAGGGCTTGGATCTCCTCTTTAATTCTCTGAAGAATACCTGGTCCTTTCACATCTTCAGGTGCAGTGTTTTCATTAATGGTGGCATCCAGACCATGTGATTCATGGTCATGGATTTCTTTCCGTGTGATTTCTTCAGATGGGTTTGATGTTCCACCTTTTTCCTGCAAACCCAAGTGGAAAAACAGAGATTTAGGGCTACAGCCTACAACTATGACCCAAAAAAATGATAACAGAACATTGAAAAAAACACAGTGAATTGAATATGGTTGGATATTAAGCAAGAGGGTACCATATTTTGCTTTTGTTTAAGGCCTGTAAGCAATATTTCCTTGAGAAGGCGAAGTGTTGCCCTGTGATTGAAGTAATAGGATACAGTTCTATTTCAAGCATAAGCAACGGATGTAATTTTGTATTTATATTATAGATGTAACAACCATTATAATTAAATAAAACTGGTTTAGCCTGGTTTGCCAGCTGTTTAATGGGTCCCCATTATGTGCTGATCCGGCTGGGATTCCGCTCTTTTGTTTCAAATGGCCCTGTCATTTTCAAATGGTTTTATTTGTGATATATTAATTTGTTTTCTATGTAGAAAATCATTTATTTTGGGGGATGGTAGTAAGGTATAATTGTTATGGCATTTTGATAAATTGGAGATGAAATGAAGTTTAAATTTTAAATAAATTTGGTAAAATAAATATTTATTAATATTTTAATATTAAATTGAAGGAGGTGGAATATGATATTGATAGATTAAGAAGTTAATTTTATGATATATATATTATTGATTAGGAAAGATTAAAATAAATATTATTTATATGTATATAATATATTAATAATAAAATAGAATTATAGATATTGGATATAATTATTAGTATATATTAATATATACATTTTAAATAAATTTATGTAAAATATATGGGTGTATATCATTTTAGATGTAGGTAGTATATATTTTGATTTGTTTAAAAATGATATTTATTAGTAATGTAAAAAAATTTATAATTTTTTTCATTATTTAATAAAATGATTATTTTTTAAATATATAAATTTTATAGGATCTATAAAAAATTATCAAAAGAATCTTATAATATTATAGATGTAAAAATATATGAAAACCTTATAATATAATTTTAATATATCATTAAAAAAATTGAATTTATTTAATAATATTATGGAATAAAAATAATTATTTTTATCATATATATCATTATTTTACGTAATTTAGAAAAAAAAATCTTAATTAGTTAATAATATGACTAATTTTTAAATATATAAACTTCATGTGAATCTATAATTTTTTTGAAAAAACTTTATAATACTATTAATGTAAAAATATACAAAAAAATCTTATAATTATATATTTTTAATATATCATTAAAAATTTCTAAAAAAAATAATAAAATCTTAATTACGATGAAACCTTGTAATTATATAATTTTAATATATTATAAAAAATTTCAAAAAAATTAAAATTACATCATATCAATATAATAGTATATATAATTATACTTTACATATAATTATTTTACCATATATATAATTATTTTAGGAAATATAAAAATTTCTCTAAATTTTTTAATTGCATGGAAATCTATAATAATATACATAATTATGTTATACATATAATTATTTTACTATACATATCATTATTATAAAAATATAAAAATATTTCTAAATTTTTTAATTATTTAATAATAATTCATTAAAAAACACCTATCAATATAATTAAATATATATTTTTTATTAATAATATGTTAATAAATTATTTATTTATAAGACTAAGATCCATTTAATGATTAATATATTACTTTATGCTATTGATATTATAAGTAAAAGTAGAAGCACTCTCAAGCACACTCTTTATATATCTTTTTCGTTATTTAGAGAGGAGTGGAAAACTTTAATTATATTAAAAAAATGAAAATCTCTTATTTAAAAACTCATTATTACATATTAAATTTCAATTATTTAATATATAATTTAAAAATATATATATATATATTCAAATTTCTTTATTGATTCTCCAATACTTTAAAAGTTATCTTAATGATATTTTAAAAGATGGACCTTTGCTTTAAATACATCTTATATCTTTTTAGATACATCTTGTACTTTTTCTTTTTAAGTACATTCTGTACCTTTTTCTCTTTCAAGCCTTGCCCTCTCTATGCCTTACCCACATAAATATAAAAAGGCACCGATTTTTTATTTTTTATTTTTATTTTTAACTAATTTAACAATTTATTAATCATAATTTGTAAGTATATTAAGTTAATGAATTATATTAAGAGATAAACAAGTGGAGAAAATCAAGGATTAAGAACAAACAACAAATTTTGTTTTTTAACCACATTACATCAATACCTTGATTCACTCAATCAGATTAGGCAATTTCATCCCCAGATTCCTATGATAAACCCTTGTCAATTAGTGTGAACAAGCAACTCAACTTATTACAGATGAGGATCAAAATTCTCCATGTCTTTAGAAAAGTAAGGATTAAAAGTCACTTAATTATGTATGATCAAGTAAAACGTGTCATAATCATAGGTTAGATGAAATCATCTTGCAACAAAGAAGGGGATGTTATAACTAATAACAAAGTGGTATGAAACTAAAACTAATCATAGTGTCATGTCTACACTAAATATTATGAAACCTTAATTTATTTTTGTTGATGTCGTATATATTTTACTATGTCATTGATGTTGTTTTGTACAACTTTACAATGGTGTTACCAAAAGATGGTAAAATAATGATTAGTTATGAACCGGTGTTGAGTATAATGTCAATATAGATATTTGATTATATTGAGTACGATACCAATTTAAGCACTTGAATCTTAATATTATATTTAGTTTATTTGGTATTTTATGTGTTTAGGATGGTTATTTACTTCATTTATATTTTAAATTAGTTGTTTGATCAATTTTGAACACTTGCTGATAATTTTTTTAAAAATAGTTAGCGCTGTTAGTTAGAGTACTCAAATGAATTTCCAAAAGGTTGGACACATTTTTTAATATTAGTTAACTGAAATTAAAATATATTTAAATCAATTCATATTTTATGAGGAATTTAGGATATCTTAATTGAGGTGGTTACATGGTGTGATTACTTATTGAGCAAGACTTATTATATGTTGACTTTGTCTTGAACATAAGTTAATTTTGTTTGTTTTAGTCTTTGTTTTAATCTACTTTTAATTGTTTTAAAATATACTTTTAGAAGTCTAATTATAAATTACTTAGTTGTCAAGTAAACTTATTTATTTAGTTTATACTTCATTTAAAAAAAAACAACTTGTCATAAAAGTTATCTTGTAATATATTTGCATTATCTTTATCTATTAATAAAGAATTGTGTACAAAGAAATGTGGACTAAAATTTATTTTTGAAACTTATATTATTTATTGTTATTTGTAATTTTTTGTTATAAGTATTCACAAAGGAATATTAACAAGCATATGTTTTTAATTTTGAAGTTATTCAGTGCAATTTTTTTGTCAACAATCTCATTTACAACATAATTAGTTTAGTAGTTAGTAATTATGGGACATATTAGTTGATACATAGTTTCAATTTCAAATTAATTAAGTGTTGATTTACACTCCTTCCATATATTTAAAACCTTCATCTGGTATCAAAACTTTATTTAATGAAGGTTCATAAGGGTTTTAGACCATTATCAGGGGAATCAATGGCTTTAGTAAATTTTATTTTCATTAATATTCACATCTTCAAATGTGATAACTTTGAATATTGGGGAGATCAATTGAAGATTCTTATATTGAAAGGAGCTTGGGATGCGTACAAACCACCTCAAGATTAGTATACCTTTCAAGATCTAAAAATAAAAAAAATGTTGAAGAAAATACAGATACATAAGTAATCTTCTATCTTCAGAGTATTATAGACCCAAATATTTAACCAAGAATTATATGATATAATAATGTCCATGAGACATGAAATACCTTAGATACTTCATATCAAGGCTCTATTAAGGTAAGAGAAGCAAAACTCTAAACCCTTAAAATACATTTTTAGAATTTGATAATCCTAGATTTTAAAAAAGTAAAAGATTATTGCATAAGGGCAAATAATTTAGTACATAGAATGAGGGTTTATGAAGAAACATTCAAGATAAGGTTATAGTAAGAAATATTTTGAGATATTTAAGTTAAAGATGGTTATATATTGTGATTAATCTTAAAGAGTATAAGGACATAGACACTATAAGTGTTGAGCTGGTTGATTCTCTCTTGTCCCATGAGGATAAGATGAGACTATACACATAAGATCAAAAATTTGAGCACTTAAAACCAAGATAAATATTTCAAAGATCAAAAAAAAAAATAGAATAAAGGAAATTCTAAAAATTTAAATTCAAAGGGCAAAACTGAAATTAACATTACAAGTAAAAGCAAGAGATATTTTACTTGTTATTATTGTAAAAAAATCAAGACATGATAAAAAATTATAAGATACTAGCAGCTAAGAATCAAGGTAATCAAGAGAGTAAAAAGAAAACATTTAGTCTGAATAAAATGATGTTCAGTAATACTCAGATTATTGTCTCACATGTATTGTGAGAATAGAGGAAGCAAAGATTTGTTGTCTCTTGATTCAGGGTACTCAAATCACATGACAAGTTACAAAGTCAGTTTTAATAAGTTAGATGATTTGTTTAAAAATTAAGTGCAATTGAGAGATGAAATATCCATCCAAGATGAAATAAATAGAAACATAAAAATCACCTCAAGTCAAGGTAAGGTTGAATTAAATGATATTCATTTTTATTTAAATCTAGATCCTAAGAGTATTGATCATAATTTTACATGATATACTGATGAAAGCAAAACGTACAAATTTTATACTAATGCTAGTAAATCAACAATTGTTTCTAAAGATTGTATTTTTTTTGAAAATGAAGAGTTTGTTGATTTTGATCATGTAGCTACAAAATTCATAAGTGAAATGGGGCAGGTTCTTGAATTTTATTTTGAAGGTTTAAAATTTTCTATACATATTTCTAGTTCAACATAAAATAATACTAGTTCTTTACAAGAGACTAGTCATGCATCTTCATCAACTCCAAAAAAAATTAAGTGGTTGTTAAATCTACATACAACCAATCAAATGTTGGATTAGAATTAGGAGAAGAGGATTACAAAGATTCAACAACAAATAGGTAATTTTATTGATGATATTTATGATAAAAATACTATGATTACATTGTCATTTATGACTAATGAACCTAGAAGTTACACAAAAACTAATTAAAGGAAAAAATGAAATGATATTATAAAATTAGAGATAGATTCAATTGAGATGAATAATTCATAGACCTTAATTCAATCTCTATTGAATAAATGTCATGGTATAAAGTGAATTTACAAAATCATATTCATAAGTGATGGAACAGTTGACAAGCTAACAGTTAGAGTAGTTGTAAAAGGATTTGCACAAACATATGGAGTTGATAATAAGGAAACCTATGCACTTGTGGCACATCAATATACTATAATAGTAATGCTTATTCTAGTTACTCATAAATAATGTAAAATCTATCAAATATATGTCAAAACACATTCTTAAATGTAGTGATTGAAGAAGAAATATATGTGGGGTAGGCACAATGTTTTGAAGTAAAGAGTATAAAAATTATTATATAAGTTGACTAAATATCTTTACAAACTGAAGCAAGCTCCATGAGTTTAGTATTCAATAATTGATTATTAGTTATTGGATCAAGGTTTTGTAATAAGTCAAAATGAACTAACTCTTTACATATAAGCATTGAGTTCTACTATTTTATATGTTTATCTCAGTGTAGATGACTTGATCTTTACAAGTTGTTGTATGGAAATGTTGAATAGCTTCAAAGAAGCTATGAAATCAAAATTTAAAATTACTGATCCTGAACTTATGAAGTAATTTATTATCATGAAAATCTATCAGAATAAAGAGGAAGTATTCATTTGTCAAGCCAAGTATGTCTAAGACATGTTAAATAAGTACAATATTTAAGATTTGAAGCCCATAGACACTATAATTACAAGTGGAGAAAAGCTTATAAAAGAAGATGAAAGTCTTTCAGTTGATGAAAAGACTTTTAGAATTATGGTGTAAGGTTTGATGTATCTCATTATGATAAGACCTAATATCAATTATAATGTTTCATTAGCTTCTAAATTTATGGGCACATTATCACTAAAGCATATGCAAGTAGTAAAGATTTTTTTTAGATATTTAAGAGGTACTTATGATCATGGTATTTATTTTAGACTAAAAATATATTTATTTCTAATTAGATACATAAATTTATATTAGAAAGATTTACTGATGACATGAAATCAATATCGAAATATTATTTCACATTAAGAAGTGGATTAATTTTGTGTTCTTCAATAAAATAAGGTACAGTTACATTATTCTATATTAAAATTGAATATACAACCCTTACATCAGCTTGCACACAAATATTATGGTTGATGAGACTCAGTTAATTTCAATGAGGCTCAACTTGAGTCAACATAGATATTTTGTAATAACAATAGGGTGATACAATTTGATAGGACCTAAGTTCCCCAAAGCTCTGACACAACTTGTCAGAATTAAGAGCACACATGATTACCTTTGTATAAGCAACTTAAACATGTAGAAATAATCAGAAGAACAAATAACTATCAATGAGAAATACACACAGAATATGAGAGGCAACACATAATTGTATTCAACTCATTACAAAGGAAATTACAATAAAGAGATCACACTCTTCTTCCACCTCTATGAGGCTTCCTTCTCAAGGGCTCCCAGTAATCTCTCACCTGAGTAATTTTCTCTCAATAGTTCACAACACATAGCTAACACAAGCTGTTGTTCACCTCATTGTACGTCTAGTACAATCGAGTACAAACTGGTACTCCAAGTAGATCTCACCATGATCCTGCTCCTTGATGTATTATTGTCACCTTGGATCCTGCTCCCCCACCGATCTCCTTTTGACCCTCGCACATACACACCCCTACAGACCAACCTAATCTTACTTATCACATGTAGATCTCCACCATGATCCTGCAACACCCTGCATATCAAACCTGATCTTACATACATGAGGAATCCTACTTGATTCCACCATGGGAAGAACTCTCTAAGTTCCACACTTGAGTTCTACATAGTTCTTCACTTAACAATACAGTCCATGAGTCTATTATATAGATCTCATGCATACAATAATTAGATAAGTGGCTCAAAGACTCGAACTGGTCTTCATCATGCAAATTGCTCATTCACTTAACTGACTGTTCGTCAACAACAGTTCTGACCGCCACAGGCAACCAACGTCGGTCCCTGTCTGACTGGAGGTGACCCACGCTGGCCGATCCCTGTCGATGCCGATTTCCTTTTGAGCTGTCCCCTGATTGACGTCGGTTGTGGCCTGCCGACGTCGTCGACTGTCATGCTCAGAAACCTCCCAGTTTGCATTAAGGTGAAGCTTTTAGCTCCACACCCTAACAATCTCCCACTTGGAGATAAACAACTACACCTGTACCTATACCAGTACTCTGTCTAATCTGCATCCTGGCTTGTATTCTTCTTCAAGATCCCACTTGAAGACAACCCACCACACACCCTGTGGTGCTACACCTGTGTCTGAATTTCTCTATTTTCAGCTTACTTTCTTTTGCCATTGCTATACTCCCACTCAATCACAAACTCCTGTGAGTAACCTGTAATCAACAAACCATTAACCAGATCTGAACCACCTGTTAGTCAAACTCGCTCTGAGAACATCCAACCTCGCTCTGATACCATTTGATAGGACCTAAGTTCCCCAAAGCTCTGACACAACTTGTTAGAATTAAGAGCACACATGATTACCTTTGTATAAGCAACTTAAACATGCAAAAATAACCAGAAGAACAAATAACTATCAATGAGAAATACACATAGAATATGAGAGGCAACACATAATTGTATTCAACTCATTACAAAGGAAATTACAATAAAGAGATCACACTCTTCTTCCACCTCTGTGAGGCTTCCTCCTCAAGGGCTCCCAGTAATCTTCCCACCTGAGTAATCTTCTCTCAATAGGTCACAACACACAATTAACATTAGCTGTTGTTCACCTCATTATATGTCCAGTAGAATCGAGTATGAACTGGTACTCCAAGTAGATCTCACCATGACCCTGCTCCTTGATGTATTGCTGTCACCTTGGATCTTGCTCCCCCACCAATTTCTTTTTGACCCTCGCACATACACGCCCCTGCAGACCAACCTGATCTTACTTATCACATGTAGATCTCCACCATGATCCTGCAACACCCTGCATATCCTACTTGATTCTACCATGGGAAGAACTCTCCAAGTTTCACACTTGAGTTCTACATAGTTCTTCACTTAACAATATAGCCTATGAGTCTATTATATAGATCTCATGCATACAATAATTAGACAAGCGGCTCAAAGACTCGAACTGGTCTTCATCATGTAAACTGTCCGTTCACTTAACTGACTGTTCGTCAACAGCAGTTCTGACCGCCACAGGCGACCGACGTCAGTCCTTGTCTGACTGGAGGTGACTGATGCCGACCGATCCCTGCCGATGTCAGTTTCCTTCTACGCTGTCCCCTGACCAATGTCAGTTGTGGCCTGCCGACGCCGATGATTGTCATGCTCAGAAACCTTCCAGTTTGCATTAAGGTGAAGCTTTTAGCTCCACACCCTAACACAATTGTCCAATAATTAATTTTTTATATTAAAATCAAACACATTGAACTCAAACATCATTTTGTTAGATACTTGATCAATGATAAACACTTTGTCATTTAATATGTGAGAATTAAATATTAATTTATTATATTTTTACGAATGGATTGTTGAAGAACATTTAAGGAAGACCTAAGGAGATGATATGCATCTCTCATGTTTTCATCAAATGAGAGAATGTTGAGTATGCTACCAATTTGGGCACTTGATTATTAATCTTATATTTATTTATTTAGTGTTTATAAATATCATTTAATTTATTTGTATTTTAAATTAGTTGTTTGGTTAATTTTGAGTATTTTCTATAAATTTCTTAAAAAATAAGAAAATTGGGATGTCATAATTGAGTTTGTTGCATGGTTTGACTACTTGCTGAGTAAAACTTCTTGTATGTTGACCTTGTTTTGAACATAAGTCAATCTTATTTATTTTAGTCTTTTCTTTAATTTACTTTCAATTGTTTTAGAGTCTAATTTTGGAAGTCTAGTTATAAACTACTTAATTTTTAAATATAATTATTTATTTACTTTTTACTTTGTCTTTTTTGAAATAAATTTTCATATAATTTATCTCGTAATATGCTTATATTAGCTTTATTTAATAATAAAAAATTGTGCACAAAGAACTATGGATAATAATTCTTTTTAAAAATTCATGTTGCATATTATTATCTTTGATTTTTTGTTGTGGGTATTCATAAAAGTGGATCATCAAACATATATTTTGGGTTTTGAAGTTATTCAGTATAATTTTTGGTTCACAGTCTCACTTACAAATAACTAGATTAACAATCAATGATTCTAAGATAGATTGATTGATACATAGCTTCAATTTTATATTAATTAAGAGTTGATTTGTACTCCCTTCATATATTCAAAATCTTCATATTATTAGTGTTAAACTCAATTTATTTAGATTTTTATTATCTTAAGAATGTTATTTAATTTAATTATATTCTATATTAGCTGTTTGGTCAATTTTGTATATTTTTTGAAAACTTCTTAAAAAATAGCTAAAAATGTCAATTGGAGTGTAGTTCATTGGATGTGTACTTCACCGAGTTTAAATTGTTATCCATTCATCTCCAAGAGGTGGGACACACTTTTTGAGTTAGTTAATTAAAATAAAAATATATTTAAATAAATTCATATTTTATAAGGATTCGAAGCACCTAACTTTCAATTAAGTTGCATGAGTTTCTTACTTGTTAAGAAAGGCTTCTTGTATGTTGACTTTATTTTGTCAATAAATCAACTTATTTTCTTGAGACTACTTTCAATTATCTTTAATTTTATTTTTAGATTACTTAATTTAATTTTTACTTTATATTTAATCTAGACATAATTTATCATACAAGTTATTTTGTAATAGACTCCTTTTAACCTTATTAATAAAGAATGGTCCATAAAGTAGTGTGTCATATTAGTTTAAATTGAGAAACCTATTTGCATGTGTAAAACTTTGATTTTATTGCATGTATATTGTAATTAAGATCAATAAATATATATTTTCTATTTTGAAGTTATTCAGTATAATTTTTAGTTGATAATCTCACTTATAACACAACTATTTTAACAGCTATCAATTCTAGAATAGATTGATTGATACATATTTTCAATTTTAGATTAAATCAAAGTTAATTTTCACTATATCTATATATTCAAAACTTTTATTTGGTATCATAGTCTCATTCAATAAAATTTCATAAGGTGTTTAAACCGTTATTAGAAGAATCAATGGCTTTAGTGAATTTTGCTTCCATAAATATTTATATCTTCAAAAGTCACAACTTTGAATACTAGAGAGATCAGATGAAGAGAATTTTTGTATAAAAATTAATTTAAGAGAATGTTCTTATGGGTACACACCACCTCAATATTAGAACACCTTAACACAATATTAAAACATAACAAAAAATTATGAAAAAAAATTGGCTATCCATTCCATTTATGGGGATTGAGATGACTTATATATCTATTTGACATGTCATTCCCCTGTAAGCTTTATTATATCTTTAGAGTGCCATAGACGCAAAACATTTGCCCATAAATTATAGGATGCAAAAATACCCACGACACATGAAATACTTTGAAAACTTCATGTCAAGGATCTACTAAGGTAAGGGAAGAAAAAATCCAATCATTTAAAATGAATTTTGAAAATTGAAGAATGTCAAATAATGGAGGAGTTGGAGATTATCATATAAGGATAAATAACTTAGTGTATAAAATGAGAGTTTATTGTGAAACTATACAAGATGGTGTTGTAGTAATAATATTTTTGAGATCTTTATATAAAATATAGTTACATATTGCGATCAGTCTTGAAGAGTGTAAAAAAATAAATACTATAAGTTTTGATGAGTTGGTTGGTTCTCTCTTATAAGAATAAGATGAGACTTTACGTAGAAGATCAAGAGCATGCACTTAATTTCAAGACAAAAGTTTCTAAGCTCAAAGAGAAAAATCAAAATCAAAATCAAAAGAGTTAAAAAACTTAAATTTAAAGTGTAAATTTGAAGTTAAATTTACATGTAAAAATAAAAAATACTTTAATTATCATTACTGCAAAAAAAAATGACACATGATATAATATTGTAGGATATTGATAGTTAATAATCAAGTTAATCAAAAGAGTGAAAAGAATGTTTTTCAATTTGAAAAAAATGATGTTCAAGAGGACTCAAATTATTGTCTCACATATAAATTGGGAATAAAAGAAATAAATAATTGGTGGTTTCTTGATTTAGGTTACTCAAATCACATGACAAATCATAAAGATAGTTTCAAAGAGTTAAATGACTCTTTCAAATGTTAAGTTTATTTAGAAAATGAAAAGTCTATTTAAGTTGAATGAAAGGGCAACATGCAAATCATCACAAGTCAAGGTAAGGGTGAAATTAAGAATGTTTATTTTTCTCTAATTCCAAGTCAATATTATTAGTGTTGGTCAATTAGTATAAAAGGGTTTTAAACTATTTTTTGAAGATGGTATTTATTCTATTTTTTTATAAAAGGTCAAAAAATAGATTGATTGGAAAATCCTATATGGCAAAAAATAAGATTTTTCTATTGAAGATCAATATGATGAAATAAGGTACTTGTTTATCTACTATTAAATATGTTAACATGTTATGGCATTCAATATATGGTCATATCAATTTTAAGAGTTTACATATTCTTGACACAAAAGGCATGGTAATATTTCTTTCTAAGCTAAATTTATAAAAATATGATGCATGCAATTCATGTATTATTGGAAAGCATTGTAGGGAGTCTTTTCATACCATCAAATGGAGAGAAAGAACACTTTTGAATTTGGTTCTTTTGGATTTATTTGGATAAATGTCTTGCAGAAGTATATATACTAATTTTTATTTTGTTTCCTTCATAGATGATGTTACAAGATTTATGTGGGTTTATTTTTCAAAAGAAAAGAGTGGAGATTTTTTAATATTTTAAAATTTTCAAACCTTTGGCTTAAAAATAATGTATGCATTCCATCAAGCCCCTAAGAACATCTAGAGGAGGTGAATTTTGTTGTAATGAATTTAATATTTTTTATACTTTACATGGAATTAAAAGGTAATTAATAGTTTTTTACACACCACAATAAAATGATGTTATTGAAATAAATAATAGATCTATCATGGATTTTTCAAAGACTATGTTTCATAATAATCACTTGGAAATATGTTTTTGTCTGAAGTAACGAAAATAACAATCTACATAATTAGCAAAAATCCTACAATGATAGTCAAAGACAAGACATATTATGAAGCTTGTTATGATAAAAAACCAATTATTGCTCATCTAAAGGTATTTGAATGTTTAGATTTTGTACATATTCTAGATGATATTAGAAAAAAGTATATTCAAAGAATGTTCCTCATATTTTTTATAGGTTATAGTGATGAAACTAAAACATACAAGTGTTATAATCATACTAGTAAATCCATAATTATTTTTAGGAATTATGATTTTTAAAAAAATGAGGTGTATGTTGATTCTGATCATGTAGATACAAATGTCATAAGTGAATGGTGGTATCCTCTTGAATTTAATTTTTAAATCTTATAAATTTATGTACATGTTTCTAGTTCAATAAGAAATAACACTAGTTCTTTGTAAGAGATTAGCCATGCATCTTCCTCAACTCTAAGAAAGAACAAGTGGTTATTAAATCCACATTTAGCCAATAAAATATTAGATTAAAATTATGAGAAGAGTATTATAAGGCTTAAATATTATGAAGTTATTTTTTTTTTTGTTTTTGATGAAAATATTATGTTTGCATTGTCAACTATGACTAGTGAACCTAGAAGTTATGTAAAAGCTAAACAAAAGAAAGAATGGTTGATGTTATGAAATCATAGAAGGATTAAATTGAAAAGAATAATATATAGAATATTGTTCATCCTACACTAAACAAGGATGTAATTAGAATCAATTGGGTCTACATGACAAAATTTAAGAGTAATGGTATAATTGACAAGCTAAAAACTAGACTAATTGTAAAAGGATTTGCATAAACATGTGAGGTTGACTATGAGAAAAATTAAATATCCATGGTATGTAAAGATACTATAGGAATTATTTTTTTGTATCTACTCATAAAATATTTAAAATCATAATATTTATATCAAAATTGTATTCCTAAATGGAGCGATTGAAGAAGAAGTATATGTGAGATAGAAACACGATTTTTAAGTAAAGGGTAAATAATTTTGGATATATAAGTTGAAAAATGATCTTTATGGGATGAAACAATCTCTAACCACTTGGTAATTAAGTATTTATAGATGATTATTATATCAATTCATTGTAATAATTCAAAATGAACCAATTTTTTATATTTAAACATTGAGATCTAACATTTTATATGTTTGTCTCTATATATATGATTTGATATTTACAAGTAACTCTATGAAAATGTTGAATAGATTCAAGAAAGCTAAGAAATAGAAATTTGAGATGACTTATCTTGTATTTATGAATTACTTTCTTGCATGGAAGTCCATAAAGAATAAGTATTAATTTGTCAACCCAAATGTGTCGAAGGCATGTTAAATAAGTATAATTTTCATGATTTTAAATTAGTGGACACTCTAATTACAAGTGGATAAAAAATAATGAGATAGGATAGAAATTCTTAAACTTATGAAAATATTTTTATAATTATGTTGATATTTTTATGTATCTCATTATGACAAAACCTGATATCAGTTATGGAGTTTTACTAGTTTCTAGATTTATCGACAAACCGTCACTCAAGTATTTGTAATTAGTGAATACATTTTTTATATATGTAAGAGATAATTATGATCATGATATTAATTTTAGACCAACAAGTTCATTATGTCTAATTAGATACACATATTCATATTAGAGAGGATCTCTTGATGACATAAAGTCAACTTCAGGGTATTGAATTGCACTGGGAAGTGAGTTGGTTTTTTGGTCTTCAAAAAAATTAGTTATATTTGCATTATCCTCTACTGAAGTTGAATAAAACCCTTACATTAATTTTTATACAAGGATTATGGCTGATAAGACTCTTGATTTATTTTAGAGAGGCTCAAATTGAGCCAACAAAGATTTTTTATGATAACAATGGGGCAATATGATTGTTTAAGAATCTATTTTTTAATGCTAGAACCAAGCATATCAAACTCAAATATCATTTTATCAAGATTTTTTAATGATAATTTTTTTTATTTAGTATTTGATAAGTGAAGATTAATTTTTTGATACTCTCGCTAAAGGATTTCACAAGTATATTTGTAGAATACTCAAGGAGATGATAGGTGTCTCTTCTCTTTACATCAAATGTGTAAATATTAAATATGATGCTAATATAGCCACTTGATTATTAGTTTAGTTTATTTTATAATGTTATTAATTTAATAATATTATTTAATTTAGTTGTGTCTTAGATTATTTTTTTTTGTCAATTTTAGACACTTTTCATAAACTTCCTAAAAAAAGCTAGAAGTGCAAGTTAGAGTGCAGTTCAATGGATGTATACTTAACTGAGCTTGAATTGTTTATCATTGATCTCTAAGAGGTTAGACACTTATTAGAGTTAACTAAAATTAAAGTGCATTTAATTTAATTCTTATTTTCTATGGATTTTGGGCACCTAACTTGATTAGGTTGCATAAATTGCTTACTTGTTATGCAAGACTTCTTGCATATTGACTTTATCTTGTCAATAAATTAGCTTGTTTTCTTGAGTCTAATTTTATTTATTTTTTAATATATTTTTATATTACTTTTTTTAACTAAAAGGGGTAAAAATTTATTAAAAAGAACCCGAAGATGGGCGAATTATAAAGCCATATCTTGCTCAAGAAGTTGAGCCAGGGTAAGGGATAAACTCACAAGAAGCATCTTCTAATCATGAATACACCAATTCAGCCCATACTCAGAGGCCCATTTAGCCAGACAGTCGGCAAGTCCATTCCACTCACGGAGAATATGCTTAAAGGAAACCGACTCCAAAGAAGTATTAATCTAAAGGATTTGCTGTTAGGTTGTGGAGCTAAAAGCTTCACCAGGATGCAAACAGGAGAAGTTACGGAGGATGCAGAGTTGCGAGGAGTTGCAGAATCAGTTACAGGGAAACCGTTGTCGATCTGATCAATCGACGTCAGTCAGATGGCAGTGAGGAAGTAATCGATGTCGATTACCAGTCAGCCGACATCGGTCATGGAGGAGCCGACGTCGGCAGCTTGTGCGAGAATAGGCAATTTGCATGTTGATCCCAAAGAGTCTATTTTTGGACTATTTGTTTGCATGTCAAAGGCTAGTTGTAGTCTTGAGTTACGCATCTAATTATTGTAATTATGATAGTCTAATTATTGTAAACATGAGATCTATATATGGACTCATGGGCTGTATTGTAAACTTGTAGCTAGTGAGTAAGAGAGCAATAAGCTCCTTCAGAGAGAAGAGAGCAATGGTGCGTTCCTCCTAGTGCCACAATACCAAGGTGGGTACTAGTTTGGAGAATCAGTAAGGTTCTTCATATGTGTATGATCTTGGTCAACATGTGTGCATGACTTTTTATAGGAGATCTACAATGGTGAGTAAGGTCTAATTATTTGCAGGTAGCAGCAGAGAGCAGGAGATCTACTTGGAGTACGGTTGTGTACTTGGTATACTGGCAGTGTGTTACTGACTGGTTGGAGAGGTGAACATCAATTCTGCATTGGAATTGATTGTTGTGACCAAGAGAGAGAGGGAAGAAGGTCTTGAGGTGTGGCGAGCCTTTGAGGTGGAAGAAGAAGTGGCATCTTTTTTATTGTATATTCTTCTGAGTGATTAATAATACAATTGTGTATTGTCTCTCAATTCCTGTGTTGTTTCATATTTCTAGTTACTTATTGATTCTAGTTAAATTCTGTGTTTAGTTGCTAATATAAGAAGTAATCATATGTGCTCTATTGGTAGAGCAAGATCCTGACACAGTGGGATCATAGCATGTTTATTGTTCTAGGTCCCTGACAAGTGGTATCAGAGCCTTGGTTGTAGGTTCAAGAGCTGATACCAACAAGCGGTATCAGAGCTTTTGGTTGGGTTGACTAATAAGTGGTTTTAGATCTGGTAGTGTTTTTGATTACAGGTCACTCACAGAGGTTTCAGATTGAGTGAGAGTATAACAATGGCAGAAGAAAGTAAGCTACAAATGGAGAAACTGAATAGCATGAATGGTCTGATTGATGGAAAGAAGGAGCAGGTAAAAGGAGATTGTTGGTCGGTAGAAGATTAGTGTGTAGAAGCATATGTTGCAGGGGATGTTGCATAAGATGTTCCAGATAAAGTGAAATCTTTGTTTACAGATTCTTTTGCCTCTTTCCATGCAGCCCAAAATAGAGCATCTTTTCATGGGTATGTCTTTGGAGACTTTGGAGAGATTTATTTAGGGGTTGGAGAGCCTTGTCAGATTATTGATGAAGGGGAAGTGAAGCTAAAATTGCAGACGGATAACACACAGTGGTTGAAGGAAGTCATGCAGGTACTAGTCTTGGAGATGAGTCTAATTTCTTCAGGAAATTTGGGTGATGAGAGATGCACTATAACTCTCACAGTGGATACACTTGAATTAGATGGTGGTAAAAAAGTAGGTATCCTTTATCTATCTACTTATATTACTGATTCACCTTTTGTTAAAGAGATGTGGCTTTATAGGCTTGGCCACATATGTAGGAGGGGAATGCAGGTTTTGAAGTGGAAGTCAGATGTCTTTGACAAGCTAAAAAACTGGAAAGCCTTGGTGTTCATGGAGGAGATGACAGACAGAGATCAGGTGAGGAAATTGAATTATTTTGAGCAGAGCAGGGTTGATTTGATCAGGGTTTTGATCCATGGAGAGCTTGTGGGTAAAAATTTATCACTTACAGACGAACATAGGTACCAACGTCGGTCAGACAGTAATCGACGTCGACAAAATAAAGATCGACATCGGTCATGAAGGAGCCAACGTCGATAGGAGAGACACCGACGTCAGCCAGGGAAATGACATCGGTAGTCAGGCTCAGTACAGGGAGCTGACATCGGTCAGGATCAGACTGGGAGATGGTCGAGATCGATCACTGGTATAGATGGTGGGCAGACATCAAGCTGTCAACAAGTCTCAAATGCTCATGTCGAGGTCAGAAAGGGTAAGTGAACCTCATATTCATTATTCACCTTCTTTATATTGCTTATTGATGGTCAATAACTAGGAAGATGTGAAGAAGCAATGCAGGTAGAATCCAGATATAGTGGGAGCTTGGCATGGATGAGGAGTGTGAGTCCTTGGAGAAGAACCAAACAGGTGTTTATTGGTAGAGTTGTTAGCTGGAAGTAAGCACTGAGAGACAAAATGGATTCCCAAGTTAAAGAAGAGAGTGGATGGATACGTGAGACAGAAGGCCAAGGCATATGATCTTGAAGAAGTTGCAGGACAGTGGTACAGGTTTTGACAGGTGGATGACTAAGCATGGCTTCAGTTAATGTCAGTGTAACTATTGTGGTTTTGTCTTACCAGGTGGATGATGAGTCACGACATTATCCAGTTACTGTATGTGGGTAATTTGCTAGCAGGTTTTGTACATACAGGTATTTGCTGAGCTAAAGGTAAGGTTAGTTCAGAGGTATGCCATGAAGAATTTGGAGTAGCAAAATTCTTTGGCATAAGAGACATGGAGATTTTATCTCCAATGGGAGCTGATGTGAAGACGGTGTTGGCGGGGTTCATGATGCAGGATGCAAAATCAGAAAGCACACCATGGGCTGGACAGTTCAAGCTTAGCTTAGAACAAGTGTTTGAAATCACATGAGGTCTAGTGTAGACCTGAGTTTTCCCAAGCAATGGGGGTTGTCAGAAAGTATGGAGCCAATTCGGGGAAGGAGTACTGGAGGGCAGTTCAGTGGGACTAGCAGCAGGGATTCTTGTTATGCAGGGTCAAGTTCTTCACTACATGGATATGTAGGTTCGGATGTGGCAGGCTACTTGGATGACAGGTGTAGCATCACAGGATGTGTGGTGGTTAGTCTTTAGAGTTGATCTTGAAGAGGGATACAAGCCAAGGAATAATTTAGACGGTGTACAGGTACATGTACAGGTGTAGCTATTTATCTCCAAGTGGGAGATTATTAGGTTGTGGAGCTAAAAGCTTCACCAAGATGCAAACAGGAGAAGTTACAGAGGATGCAGAGTTGTGGGGAGTTTCAGAATCAGTTGCAGGGAAACCAACATTGGTCTAATCAATCGACGTCAGTCAGATAGCAGTGAGGAAGCAATCAGTGTCGATTACCAGTCGGTCGATATCGGTCATGGAGGAGTCAACATCGGCAGCCTGTGCGAGAACATGCAGTTTGCATGTTGATCCTAGAGAGTCTATTTTTGGACTGTTTATTTGCATGTCAAAGGCTAGTTGTAGTCTTGAGTTGCGCATCTAATTATTGTAATTATGATAGTCTAATTATTATAAGCATGAGATCTATATATGGACTCATGGGCTGTATTGTAAACTTGTAGCTAGTGAGTAAGAGAGCAATAAGCTCCTTCAGAGAGAAGAGAGCAATGGTGCGTTCCTCTTAGTGCCACAGTACCAAGGTGGGTACTGGTTTGGAGAATCAATAGAGTTCTTCGTATGTGTATGATCTTGGTCAGCATGTGTGCATGACTTTCTATAGGAGATCTACAATGGTGAGTAAGGTCTAGTTATTTGTAGGTAGTAGCAGAGAGCAGGAGATCTACTTGGAGTACGGTTGTGTACTTGGTGTACTGGCAGCGTGTTACTGACTGGTTGGAGAGGTGAACATCAATTCTGCATTAGAGTTGATTGTTGTGACCAAGAGAGAGAGGGAAGAAGGTCTTGAGGTGTGGCGAGCCTTTAAGGTGGAAGAAGAAGTGGCATCTTTTTTATTGTATATTCTTTTGAGTGATTATTAATACAATTGTGTATTGTCTCTCAATTCCTGTGTTGTTTCATATTTCTAGTTACTTATTGATTCTGGTTAAATTCCATGTTTAGTTGCTAATACAAGAAGTAATCATATGTGCTCTATTGGTAGAGCAAGATCCTGACATAGTGGGATCAGAGCATGTTTATTGTTTTAGGTCCCTGACATTTGCTGAACAACCGCAGCCAACTGCCAATCCATGTTGTCAAAAATATAATTACTCAGCAAATTAACAACCACCTGTGAATCTGACTCACAAATGATACTATGCTAACCCTATTGACAACAAGTTTGTACTGCCTCCAGGATAGCCATAACCTCCATAAGATTGTTAGTATGGTGGCCTTTATAAATAGAAAATAGGAAATGAATCTCACCAAAATTGTCCCTTCCAATGCCACCTATCCCAGCATCACCTGGATTTCCTTTTGAGGATCCGTCGGTATTGATTTTAATAAAGCCATCCATGGGAGGAGTCCATTGCCCCATACAGTTGACCGGACGCATCTGCTACCTGGTCTTTTTCATTGGATGCATGTGAGGATTGAGGGAAGATGCAGAGAGCGTAACAGGGGAAAGCTGTGACCAAATCATAGCTTCTGCAAAATCCAATTTTGCGACACTGTCAGACTTCACCTGGAGAGTTTCTTGGAGAGCACTGAGGATTTTCATCCACAAGGCCCTGAGATCCAATCGACAATCTTGGAATATCCTCCTATTCCTCTCCAGCCAGAGGTTCCAGAGAATAAAGGAGGGGCCGATTGCCCACACAATCTGAAGTATAGATGCCTTGGTAGGTGGACGACCCAGGTGCTACCAAAATTTAGCTAAAGAGGAAATGTGCCAGCAAGGGGAATCCCACTCATCCCACCAAAGGTGCCATATCTGTCTGACAAAAGAGCATTGGAAGAAAAGGTGAGACCCTATCTCCTCACTACTTCGACATAGCATACATATAGATGGAGCCTAAAATCCTCTTCTGCAAAGATTATCCCATGTCAAACAATGGTTGTAAGTGAGATCCCATAGAAAAAAGTTACATTTCGGCATGAAAAATAGTTCCAAATTTTCTTTCCCCATAAGAAATCAACTTTACCAAAACATTGCTTTGTCAGCTCAAGGTAACCGGAAGACACTGAGTACTAGCCATTGGAGTCACCTCCCCATGCCAGAACATCTCTCCCCCGCAAGGAGCTACATCCTCTCATAGCAAGAATCTGTGATAACTCCATCCGGTTCTCTACAGTCCCTCCCAGTGGCCAGTCGAAAGAGTTCTTCCATCGATAAGCAGTAGTCGTGCCCAGGTTAAAACCTTCTTTGTAATGCTCCACTGTGTCCCATCTAGCATTAAGAAAGGAGTCACAAAGGGGCTGTAGATGAGGATGAGAAGATAGGAGGGGAGGAGCTCCATTCCAAGAATCTTCCCAAAAAAGCACCTCCATACCACTGTTGCAAATCCAAAAGAGGCTGCACTGTACCAAATGAGCGCCAAGTTTGAGGGTGTTCCACACCATAGACCCTCTTCTCTCAATAGGGATCATGGGAATATCAGATGAAGTGACCCCCAAGAAATACTTAGAAGATAGGATATGGACCCAAAGGTGGGATTGGTTGGAGCACCAATGCCAATAAAGTTTGGCAGTGAGAGCTTGGCTAGATAGGATAGCAGAACGTAGACCAAGACCTCCTTCCCTCTTTGGCCGGCATACAATATTCCAATTAATAAGACTCCATTTTGAATTCTATAAATTGCCACTCCAAAGAAATTCTTGAGATAGGGCATCATATTCTTTGAGAAAATACATCGGGGCAGCTTGGACCATACTGTGGTAAATGGGCAATGCTTGGATTATGGATTGCAGAAGTGTCACCCTCCCTACAGAAGAGAGCCATCGGTGGGTCCAATGATTGATTCTTTGCCTTAATTTGTCAAGAACATTCTACCAAAAAAGCCTTGGCTGTCTTCCAACCACTATGAGGATCCCCAAATAAGTCACTGGGAGAGATTGAGTCTGAAATCTCAGGATAGTAGCAATCCTCCGCTGGATAGTCTCTGGGGTATTGAAGAAAAAGATGGAGGATTTGTGATCATTAATTTTCTACCCTGACACAGCTAAATAGGTATCCAAGGTACCTCAAAAAGCTTGTGCTTCCCTAATTTGAGCTCTACCTGCCAGGATAGTGTCATCCACAAATTGGAGATAGGTCAACTTGGCTAGCTCATTTCCCCACTGCCATCCGTGAATCATGTTCTAAGAAGCCCAAGATTTGATGAGTTGGCCAAGCCCCTCCACCAGAATAATAAACAAGTATGGTGAGAGTGGATCACCTTGGTGAAGCCCTCTAGAGGCACCAAAAAGCCTGGATGGCTCCCCGTTAATGAGAACTGAATAGGAAGGCGTAGTAACACAACTTAGCACCCAATGCACCCAGTCCTGATTAAAACCAAAAGCCAAAATAATTTTTTGTAGGAAGATCCAATTGGCCCTGTCATAAGCCTTAGCCAAATTGAGCTTAATAAACATAGCACACTCTTGAGATCTACTCATAGAGTGGATTGCTTCAGGGCAATCACCACCCCATCAAAAATTTGTTTCCCAGCAACAAAGCCCCCCTGTTCCTCTGAGATGACCATGGGAAGCCATACTTTGAGCCACTCTGCAATGAGCTTGGTGATTATTTTGTAAACCATATTACAGAGTGCAATAGGCCTAAAATGATCCAACTGATTAGTATGTTCCTTCTTCAGGATTAGGACAAGGAAAGTTACATTAAGCGCTCTGAGCATTTCTTTGTTGTAGTAAGACTCATGCACCACATCCAAGAGATCCTGACTAATAATATCCCAAAATTCTTGAAAAAAATTAGCTGGAAAACCATCTGGCCCAGGTGCTTTGCCTTTGCACATGCTGAACATGACTTTCTCCACTTTTGACTTATCAATCGGTCTCATGAGAGATTCATTCATCTCTAGTGTAACGACAGGAGGAATGCAAGACAAAATAGTGTTTTCCTCCCATTCAGTAGGAGGTGGAATGCTAGATAATAGCTGAAAATAAAATTGAATGGCTTCTTTGGATATGGTAGGGGAGGACGTTAGGTAGGTTTCATCTGAAATGACAAGGGAAGAAATATAGTTCCTGTTGTGCCATGCCTGAACTGACTTGTGAAAGAAGGCTGTGTTCTTGTCGCCTTCCTAGAGTTAGTCAATTCAGGCCTTCTATTTCCAGTAGATTTCTTCTTGAAGTTCCCATTCAGCAAGAGCATTCAAAGCTAGAAATTCTACCTTGTGAAGATCTTTTGACAAACCAAAATCTTGAATCTGTCTGGTAACAATGTCCAGCTGATCTTGAGATCTTTTCTTCCTAGAATGTAAATTGCCAAAATTGTTTTTGTTCTAGTCTTACAGCTTCCTTTTCACATACTATAGCTTCTTGGGAAAGGAGAATATAGGCATGCCATATTCAGGCCCTCCCTACCTCCACCAATGAGTCATCAGGCCATGGAGAGATGAATCTCGAAGCCACATTAGCTGAAACTTAAAGGGAGGTTTCTTGGGTCCAGCGATGTGACTAGTAGTGAGTTTAATGGGCCAATGGTCAGATCCTTTCCAATCCAAAATTTTGGAAGCAAGAGAAATTGCACTAGATAGCCAGAAATAAGAAATAAAGAATCTATCTAAGCGCTCAGAGATGGCATCCTTACCTGATCTTCTGTTGTTCCAAGTGAAGAGCCCATTAAGGGGTTTAACATATGAAAGGCGCAACAGATCAATATTTTGTCTAAGAAGCTCAGATGTGGAGTCTAAACATGTTAGCCCACCCCTTTTTTCCTCCAGGCAAAGAACATCATTATAATCTCTACCCATGATCCAAAGCAGGTAAGGAAAATAGCTCTGCACATGCCGTAAGTGTTCCCAAAGCTTGAGCTGCCTAGAGATGTCAATAGGTGCATAAACAGTGGTGACCAGAATCAACTCTTCAGTTTCAAAAGAGGATGCAATCATGGAGAGAGTCGAGAGACTAGCCATCCAGTGGAGTGGTGTGACCTTCCCAGGATTCCAACAGATTGCTACACTCCCAACGCTTCCTAAAGCACCTACACACTGGCATTGCCCAAAGACCCAAAATTTTGCCATACAGCTAAACATAACATCAACAAAAAGTTTGGTCTCCTAGATACAAAGGATATCAGGAGAGTGTTAAACGATCAATTTCCTCATAGCTTTTTGTCTGGGGGTACTATGCAATCCCCTTACATTCCATGACAGCACAATCATTGGGTAGAATGGGTGAAGTGTTCATCTAAGGTCTTAACCACCACAGACTCTACCAATAAATCTCCTGTGAGTTTGATTTTGTCATGATCCTTCTTGCGTCCCACTCTGGATGGTGTCGTGAAAGAAACTTTCTTGAATGGTTTTTACATTAAGCCCAGCGCAGACGATGATCCCTTCTCTTTCTTGGAGACATGTACGTCTTTCACCAAGTCTGCCCAACTGATATCCTTGTCTTATTGAGCTAGGAGTGCTACAAGGGTCCCCTCTTCTGGGGTAGGGGAAGTCTCTCGAATTGGCTAGATAACCATATCTTGAGAGTCATTGAGGAAAGAGCATTTCTCTTCACCTTCTGAGGGACCTCCCAACTCATCAGGCAGAATGCCATCTTCAATGGCCATGCTCTCTAAAGTTTCAAAATGATTGAAACTCAGCTCCAAAAGCCGGTCCAGATTCATGCGCTTCAGCCCATGTCCCTTCGCTCGGCGTTGGACTTGGGTGAATCCCTCCTTGTCAGGGCCATTATAAACAGGTGGGCCATGGGTTGCGCTGACAAAAGTTGAAGGGGCTTTTCCTTTTGTTGCGTTGCTTGGCAAGCCATTTGTAGTTTCCATTTGGACCGATTGGCCTAACCCTTTACCTCGATTGGAATCCAATCCATTACCTCTCACAGCCTAAGGGCATTGATGATGTAGATGGCCATACACATGAGAGATTCAATAGTGAAAAGGAATAGATTCATAATCGATTTGCTAGACCCAGGATGAAGTCCCCAAGCAAATTTCCATAGAGTCCAATAGGGGATTATTTAAATCCATTTCAACACATATACGAGCATAGGAGATAAGTTTTTTGTCCAATGATTGATGCGCTATAGCAACTGGTGTTCCCAACAAGGCAGCTATTTGATGCAAGATATCCTCCCACCAAAATTCCAAAGGGAGTCTCGAGAGACGGACCCAGACAGGCACACGAGCTGGCAGATCCTTTGTAGAACTAAAACCTGCATGCTAGGGTTTGAGAAATAGGCTGATACGGTCATAAAAGTAGGGTCCTCCAAAAATATGATTCCTATCAGATACAGAGGAGAAGTTTACCATAAAGTAGCTATTGCCAACCACCATAATATCAAGATCCCCCTCAACCTGCCAAGTGCGGTGAATCTAGGCTTCCAAAGCTGACAGGGATATTCGAATGCTCAAAAACTTACAAATAAAAGCATGAGCAGATAAATACTCTACATCCTCCTTAACAGTTTTTGGATAAATTACCAGTATAGGTCGGTCCTGGCTATGTGGGAGGCAGCCATTCACTTTATTCACCCTGGGGCGCTCGCTAGTATAATAAGATTCCTTCACCTGAGGAAACTCCTCCTGCACAAAACGCACTTCGCCGGAACCCTCACCAGGGCCGGCATTCTTCGTTCCACCGCTTGCAACCATCGGTTCTATTTTTATATTACTTAATTTTCAAGTAAATATTTAAATTTATTTTTTATTTTATGCTTAATTTAGACATAACTTGTCATGTAGTTTATCTTGTAATAGTCTTGTTTTAGTCTTATTTATTAATAAAAAAGGTCCACAAGATAGTTTGGTGCATCAATTATAATTTGAAAACATTTTTACACATGTAAACCACTAATTTAATTATAATATAGTAATTAATACTAAAAAATAGTCTTTTCTATATTAAAGTTATAATTTTTGGTTGATAATCTCACTTACAACATAACTAGTTTAACATATAATAATTATGGGATAGATTGGTTGATACATAGATTCAATTTTAGATTAAATAAAATATGATTTGTAATTCCTCCATACATTCAAAACTTTCAAGTAGTTATTTCCAACTAATTTATAATGGTTCAACCAACCTTTCATCTTCCATAATTGTATAATAATGTACACTTTCATTCTTTGTAGAAGAGAGTCAAAAAAAGATAGACTAAAAATTAATGATTAGATATCACAATAACATCCAATATCTTAGATCATTGTTCAAAACTATTTCTTAATATAACTTTGTAGTTTACATTTTTAATACAGTGTCCATTATTCATCTTCTCTCTTTTCTTATCTCATTGCACTTTGATATATATGTTAGCCTCTACCATTACAAATATGAGTCTACACCCATTTAACATGTAAGTGTGATTATACATTAGGGTCCTTTTGGGCCCCAAATAAGTGGTATCAGAGCATACACACTTCATATCAGTTTATAGTAGTCTTGAAGTTGTATTTGAAATCCTTCTCTATTTGTATACTCATTCATAAGATATATGATTATAGGAAATTAGGGATTTAAACACGTGACTATTCATATTACCTTCTTTCACATCCTTAGATATAGAAAAAATACCTTCAGAGATGTTGAATTTAGAAATGTTTTATATAATTATAGAGGATGCTTTTCAAATGTAATTAAAGAAAATTTAGAATAATGTTGTACAAGTGAACGAACAAGGATCATCCATCGTTTCACTTAACTTCTCAAGCATGTTCACACTCCTTCTAACACATATCATTCTCAAAAACCTTTTGGTGGCTACACATTGTACAAGGTACAATTCAATCTAAACATCCCTATGTTTGAAGGAAAAATAGATGTAGATTCCATGGATAATTGGATGAATATAATATGTTCATACTATGTAGTAAATTATATATATATATATATATATATATATATATATATATATATATATATATATATATATATATATATATATATATAACCTTCTCTTCTAAAATTTTATTTATTTTTAGAGAAATGGTGGGATGAATATTTTATTTCACATGAAGATGTTGAATTTAACTTCTTTGTAGATACTTGGAATGGTTTTGTTATATATATATATATATATATATATAACCTTCTCTTCTAAAATTTTATTTATTTTTAGAGAAATGGTGGGATAAATATTTTATTTCACATGAAGATGTTGAATTTAACTTCTTTGTAGATACTTGGAATGGTTTTGTAGAAGCATTCAAATTGACCTACTACCATATTGGAAACTCTGATGACCATTACATCAAGTTATCACATTTAAGTTAAGGTCGTGATCAATCTCAAGTCAAGAATGCATTTTCATACTTCTATTTGAAAACTAAATGTTCAAGGATTTGAACAAAATATTATTTTTAAGTATAGATTGGGAGTGAGACCATATATCAAATCTTATGTGGATTTCTTCTGGTTATCTTCTTTTAGAGAAGCCTATATATTTACTTGTAAGATTGAAGAAAATTTAATTAGAAATATACAAAAGATGATTTTAAGTCTCAGGTTAAAACACAGTCTGAAAAATACAAGTATCAAATTATGCAAAATTATAAATAAGGGAATGGACCATTGTAGTATCCTAAAAATAAGAACACATAAAAAATGATTAGAACAAGCAGTCCAAGAATACTAAGTGATGTTCAATTCATAACTCTGGTAGTCACTCCAATAAAGAATATCACGCTAATAAAACTCTACTTGTGTAATGCAAGGTAGAAAGAACTAACACTACATCACTAGACAAAGGTAATAATATCATGGATTTTTAACCTAGTGTTATGGTTGGTACAACAAACAATGATTCTTCATCCCTTATTTAGATAAATCAAAAATATTATTCCATTTTCAAAAGTGGATCACTGGTCAATTAGTGCATTTCATCATTGACAATGGAAGTCAAAAGACCCTAATTTATTTTGGAATAATTTACAAATTAAAATTTTCGTTAACGTCTCACCCACAACGATAGTTTATTGGATGGTTCAATTTGGGTTTTAAAAAGGGTGTCACTTGGTGGTGCCAATTGGTGTATAAAATGAAGCCTTTTAAATATGTATTCATTTGAGACATCATGACATTAGAGGTATGTGATATTTTACTTAGAAACATATATCTATACCATAGATATGTAATTTATGAAGCAATTCCTAGAAATTTTGTCATAAATGTTGGTGATATGAGATACCACATAACATAACTAGTTTCTAAGATTTCACTCTTTAGTGTCAATCAATGCAAGAATATAGTTAGTTATAGAAATAATTTTATAATCTTGATGGTGAGACATGAAGTTAATAGTGTCCTTGCAATAAAAATTCATATCATGGTTCCTTCAATATACATGTAATATTTTAACATTATGCTGGGAGAATACAAGGATATTTTTAGTCACCTAAATAAATGCCTACTTACTAGATGGTAAATAAACTATTGATTTTATTATAGGGATATATCTACCTAATGCATCTTTATACTACAAAATATTTCAAGTGAATAAAGAGATAAAGTGACATATCCATGAACTAGGGGATAAAGGACAAATCAAACTTAGATCATCATCTTGTGGTATCCTTATTTTTCTCATGCCAAAGAAGGATGACACATGGAGGTTAGGATTCAATTATACATCTCTCAAAAATATTGTTGTGAAGAACCATTATCCTTTTCTAAGAATAGATGACCTACTACACCAAATTTTTGGTGCAAAAGTATGCACCAAAATTAATCTTAAGTATAAGTATTATTATATTCTTGTTGAACTGAAAACATTTAGAAAATAACATTCAAACCCAATGAAAGATTGTTTGAGTGGTTGGTTATGCCCTTTGGCTTAACTAACACACTTATAACATTCATTTGGATAATGAATGACATCCTATGACCATTTACAACCTAATTTGTTATAGTCTATCTTGAAAACATATTAATCTTAAAAAAAACATATAATAAACATTTGCACCATAGCTAACAAGTGATTCACAATTTTTGGTAGCATACATTGTATGCTAACATGGATAAAATTTCATTTTCATTATGGGAGATATAATATATAAGATACATCATAAATTCAAATGGAGTTCATGTGGACTCAATTGAGACCCATGTTATCTATGTATGGTCTACATCAAATAATCTAATAGAATTTCATAACTTTTTGGGATTAGAGAATTTATACATGAGATTTATACTTGGTTTATCTCATGTATCTTGGCCTCTAAATCAAGTTACCAAAGTTATCACTAAATAAAACTTCATTTGGTTAACCACATAATTTTTTTTTTGATGAACTAAAATGTAGACTATGATTTACACTCATATTTGCATTACTTGATCTTCAAAAACCATTTGAGATAGCGACTAAGGCATCTAATTATGAACTTGGATTATTTCTCACTGAAATTGCTCATCAATTTTCTTATCACATTGATACGTTCATTTCTTTAGTAATAAAGTGTCTTGTATATAACCCTAATATTTATGCCATTGTCCATGCATGTAAGCATTGGAAACATTAGATAATTTGAAAGTAGATTGTGAACCACAGAGATCATAGTTCACTTTAATTCTCAAAGATGCATAACAATTTAAAACAATAATTACATTTGAAATTAGATTATTATCTTTAAAATTTCCAATTGAACATCAAACATACTAAGGGAAGTGCCAATCTAATAACAAATTGTTTGAGTTGAAATTTGGGTCAAGCTCTCTTTACTAAATTTGATGAATGTGGATATGAATAAAACACTTGATCAAAATTATATTTGTGTGATTCAAATTTGGCATAAATATATCAAATTTCCATTACATTAATTTAGTTCTAGATTTATATATGCAAGATGGACTCCTATATCATCTTAGACACTTATGTATACTGTACAATGCAAAGAAACATAAACTACAATGGAAAAAATATTTAGAGAGCATTATGATAACATCATTACTTCTAGGAAAGAGGAGGTTCACAAGTCCTCACTTAAAATTTCCATTCACACACTCACAAAACTATGTGGAGGTCTGATTTCATGCATGTGGGATACATTTATAGTGTTGCCTTAGAGGTTTCTCAACTCTATAACTATTTTTATTATTATTTTAGAGTGAAATATAGGTCAAGGAGGATATTCATATATTATTCACATTATACCCATGATATCTATGAAGCAAAGTTATGGGTGTAACATGAAGGTGACAATGCATAGGTGGAAAAAATCAAAATACAACATCCTAATGAGATAAACCCTTTTGTAATAGGAAAAACCTATCTACAGTCAAAAAATAACAACCATATAGGTTTTTCCTAGTAGGAACAACATAAAAATTATTTTTTTCCAATAAATGGGCCTATCTTAGATCATCACAAAGTTTCTATATTTTAGGAGCACATTGCACAAAGTCTACACAATCTATCTACACTCGAATTTATTGAACATAAAATAGGTGTGATCATTCCTTACCCCTTTGTCATGTAAATTTCTTAGTTTAGTTTCATTTATATCATTTTAGCTTGTTTCTCATTGTAACTTATTAGATAAATATGAATTATATATTTATAGTAATGCATGCTTAAATATATTTAATTTCAACTAGTTTATTCTTTATTTTTATTATGACCAAA
>JARHVA010000256.1:3062500-3335000 GCA_037957365.1 Torreya grandis | reverse complement strand
CCAAACCATTTCACTACTAATGAAAGATGGAAACTATAAAGAGATGCTACATGATATGCTATCATTATGGATTTTATTTGTAAAAATGTCATTTGAAGGTTAGTTGTTTAGATGCCTTGGGTGTGATGAAGCTAAAATTACCTTACAATAAGTGCATGGAAAGGAGTGTGGTGAACACTTTAGTGGAAAGGAAATGTATCAAAAAATATTATAAATAAGATAATATTAACCTTCCATGGAACAATAATGTCAACAATGTGAAAAAATTTATGAATAGTGTCAACAACATAGTAGTTTAATGCATGCACCATCACAAGAATTATAACCTGTTATATCTCAGTCATTTTAAATTTTGGGTTTGATCTAGTGGGTGAGTTAAGCCCCATCATTTAAAGGACATAAATTCATAATTACAACAACATAATAGTTTACCAAATGAGTTGAAGCCATCCCTTTAGAGATTGAAATAGGTGAAGAGATATGCCAATTCCTTATGACCATATTTTATCTAGGTTTGGCATCATGTCTGTAATTATAAATAATAATGGTCAGTGATTTAAAAATTAAAAAAATTAAGAATTAATAAACTTATAAAAAGATCCCACACACATTTTCCACACCATGTTACCGATAGGTCAATGGCCAAGCTGAAACCACAAACAAAACTATTATTAAAATTGTAAGTAAAATAATTTTTAAACATGGTGAAGGTTGGCATAACCAAATAATATATGCCTTATGGGATTACCACAATATTTTTTTCATGGTTATGGGGCAATGCCCTGTTCTTTAGTATGGGGGGTGGAGGAAATTCTCCCACTAGAACTCAAAATTCCTTTGTTATGTCTATCACTTAAACAAATTATCAATGATGAAAAATACAAACATAAACAACTACATCAATTGAAAATGTTGGATTAAACACACATACATATTTGAAACATCTTTGAGTATATCAAAACCATATAAAGAAAGATTATAACAAACAAATCAAGTCACGATAATTTCATATTGGTGATCTATTATTAAAGGAAAACCAAAAGAACATAAATGCAAATAAAGGACATAAAAGAAAGTTAAAACCAAATTGGCTTTATGTAAATAAAGAACATAAAAAAAAGTTAAAACCAAATTCGCTGGTACCCTTCATTATTATAGAAAATCTTAGTGGAGGTGCTTATTACATCTCAACCTTAGAGGGGAAACCATTGAAATTTTTAATGAACATCATACACTTACAATAATTTTACAAACAATACATCTTTATTATACCATAGTCTTGTACATATATTTTCTTATTCTATATGTTATATATTACACATGCTTTCCTCCTAATGCTTATTTTATCAAAATTTTAAAATAAAAAAACATTCATAAAAGAAAAAATATCAAAAAAGAATTATTATCTTGGTCATATGATATGCATAATAATTATCTACATACATTACATGGTTTACACATCTATGTTTTCACACTTGATTTTTTTAGTTTACCTTGATTTAGGTGAGAGGTGGTACAATATAGATAGATATACTTTTGATTACATTTATAGCTCTCCCATGGGTGGGTGTTTCATAATTTTTTGATAGTTACATATTCACATTATTTTAAGCAATCACATTTTCCATATAGAGCTACCTTTACACGCATCATGTTTTTTATTGATTACTTACATAAAGTATACATATATTAATTGTTTACATGGTTCTGTGCTTATTATTTTCATGATAAAAAAGACATCCCTAAATAAATGGCTATGATTTATGCCTTTTTATTGAGCTTGATTGCATTCTTATATTTTATATATTTTATGTGGCACTTGCCTTTTATTGGCATTACCATTCTCCTAGATACTTATTTGATGTTGATTTTGATCTTTCATTGGCCTTGATCATTTGACTATTAAACCTATTCTTAGCACCTACACCAATATTCTCAATGATGACAAATTAATTATCAAGAACTTTTTCCATAGCATGCATTTAGTTATGATGGAAGCCATAGGCGCATAGAATCCTCATCATCTCATTTCTTCAAGTCAGTGAGCCTTGATCCTTTTTTCCTTTATAGTCCCCTACTTTCTTGTTCTATTTTATATTTTTTTCTACATATATAACTGAAAAATAAAAATCATGGTTTCATATACAATTATATCTATATTCCTATGTGGGCATCATACCCAAGCATAATCCTCATTTATTACATACATATATACACCTTTGCCTTTGGGCACATTTTATCCTTGCATTTTTCTCATTGATGTATTATAAATTTCTTTGATCGTGACTTTAATATAATATTCCCATTGGGGCATGACTATCATAGGTTCATCCTATGCATTTTAGTGATTATAGATTTATAATAATCGTAGACCTTATTGCTTGTATGCCTTGCCTTATTACATTAATTTGGGTTTTCACATCCTGAGCACCATTTGAATCCTGTAAATTCTTGATTTTCATATGCATTATTCACTTGATTATATCTTACTCACAAGTGGAAATGACACACATATACCTATGGGGACATTTTAACACATATTTCTTATATACATTGACACTAAATATTTTTCACTTCAAATTCTACGATTAACACATTGCATTGGCATATGATTGTTATCATTACTGTATATAACTTTATTTAAGCAATAACACTTTTGGGGGAAGGAGTTATTCCACATATACATAAATATTCTTAACTTATGAATCAATTTATTTGACCTTGCTAGATAGTTAACTATGTCATATGTCACGACATTTTGATTTTATCACACACTTTTGGATCTATATTACATATTTGGCTTGCACAATTACATGGATCATAATACTCAATAAATTATTCATATAATTTATCGTGTTATGATTATCATGCTCAATTATTACATAGCTCATATTTTCCCATCTAGGTATATATACATACAAAAATTGACAAAATTTAATAATTTAAAAACATTACGTTATACATGTTACATGTTTGCCTACATCATGGGTTTCATTATCCATGGTTTAAACATATGTTTTTCATGGTATTATCTTGAATAATATTATGAATATTCACATGTTACATAATATTGAATTTCAAACTATGCACACACATCTTGAAGTGACCAATTTCATAGACAACATGTCCTAACTTGGTGCATTACCATTTCAGTGGGTTCTTATACACTGATATTTATCCTTGTTTTTCATTTATTATCTTGAGATAGATTAATAAATCTTATGCTAGTATATTATACATATTTGATCACATGTATATTCTAGATTATGATTATTACACTATTATATTGGTTGTTTATGTGTAAATTATTCTTTCATATACATGTGTTTACTTATTTGTGTGTCTCTGTTCATAGAGGATCCTCTTATCATCATGTCTTCTATGAGTTAAGTCTTTGAATGTCTTGTCACTAGATTGGGTGTGGCTAGTAAGATTGTGTGGTCTTAAATTTAGTTCACTATATTAGTATATTATGAATTTAGTCATGATGTATATCATGTATATTAAAATATGTTGGTGTGATGCATATGTTTCCATGGTTTCCACCATACATCTATGGGAGAATGATACTTGTGTGTGTTCTCATTACTTTATCTAGCTTAGATAGGGACTTGTGACATTTTGGGACATCACACTTATTTCCAATACTTATTTGCCAAAGGGGGAATTATACTCTTTAGCATTGTGTTTGATATGATACTATATTTACTTTTATAAGTTACACTTTACATGATTCTATATGGCATAACTAGATGCAAAATTAAAAATTCAAAACATGTGAATTTTTTTTCAAATCATTATGATTATGGAAAATGTTAAATTACATATGTTTCTAGGATTATAACACACTTTGGCTAAATTATTTTTACTAACATATTATCTATGAAAAAACATTATTATTTTGGAAAACATTATTATTTTACAAAAACATATGTTTCCATGAAAAAAAAAATATTATGTCTCATTTCAAAGTGGTGTTGCTGGCACACGTGTATAGGGAAGGGAAAAAATGTGCGGATATGATGTAAAATATTGAGGTTCATTTGAGTTAATTCAATAGTTTACATGACATTAATTCTCCTATTGACATCATTCCCCTCATTGATATGGATAGAGGATAGTCTGTACATTGTAATGATGACCCATTTAATGTTGAATCATATCAAGCTTAAGCGAATAGATGGTTGTTCATGTATAGAGATAATTATTTGGCCCCTTCTTAGGATTTTGAATGATCATCTCAACTTGAATTTCCATAACATTATTTTATTTGGTCTCTATTCCAACATGCATTATGTCACAAAGGGTTTAAATAGAGAATATTTTAATAGAAGCATGTAGGAAAATACAATGGGTGGGGATCATGACCGATTTGAACCAATTTCTTGTGAGTAAGCTAAGGTGGATGAATATGTTTGTCATAAAATGGTGAAGGGTGGCTTGTCTAATTTCGTGGAGCATTTGGTCGGCCATGACACAGGACTATTGAAGGACTTTGCTCGAGGGTGGAAAGACCAAGAGGTTCGTATGCATGGACTAAGGATCCTCATAATTGAAAAACTAGTCATGGATATTACTATAATGGATTGTTTTGGGATTAAATCATTTAAGGAAAATAAAAGGAAGGAGGAGTTCATAAATATTTTTTTAGTAAGAAAAAAAAGAAGCCCAAGACATTATCCCAAAAAGGGCTTGTGAGAATAGAGCTACTAAGGAAATGGCCTAAGGTTTGTCTGCAAATTATGTGGTATATTAATCTATAGGGTAAGTATAATGTGATATTCTCCCATCATTTCCTTTTACTCAATCATTTCATAGGACACACCATCAACCTTCCATTATTTTTGTTGAAATTGTTAGAAGCTACCATGATAAACTTTAAGGGAAATCCATTAGTGGACATCATTCATCAAGGTCTTATTCTCTTGTTGATTAAGAAAGGGGAGCCATTATGGTCCAGAATAGTCTTAGAGGTCATCAATATTCCAAGTAAACAAGAGGAATCAGAAAAGGATGAGGGCTTCTCTACTGAGTTTGACAAGGAAAAAATGGTAAAGATAAACTCGAGGGGGAAAAAGGTGAGTCTTACTAGGGGAAATCCAAATTTCAAGACAATAATAGGGGAATTCTATTTTACGTGTCCCTAATTTACAATAAGGGTTGTAGGAACCCAAATCCCAAGATCAAAGAAGTCATTGAGCACACCATGGACAAGTTCACAAAAATCTCAATGCAGAAGCTACTCTATAATAAGATTGAGGAGGAATTCAACAACTTCAAGGGGATGTTGGGTCTCAGGTTGGTGGATATGAAGGTTGGAAAGGAATAGGTGGGTACTAAGGAGTTCACCCCATAGGATAATACTCAGGGTGACAAGGTGGAAGAAAGTAGGGAACTCGAGCAAGAGATGGAAGAAATGAAGATAACCAACCTGAAGCAGAAGAGGAAGGGAGAAAACAAAGAAAAGTTCATGGGAATTCATACCAGAAGAAAAGCAAACATCAAAGGTGATAGTCTAGTGGCCAAGAAATTGGTCATTTATTTAGAGTCTGAATAGTTGGTTTCTTTTCAATTTCTTTTTGTTCTCCAAGGTCTCTCAACTAAAGATTAGTTTCTTTTTGGTGGAAGGTTGTTTTTAGTCATGTATTTTTTTGATTCTTTAGGTTTTACTGCTTTATCATGCCTATCTTTTGGCTTATGTTGTATGGGAATGGGACCCTATAACCTAGATTTAACCGATCTAATAAAAAATATTTTTCTAGGATTATAACACGCTTAATCTAATTTATTTTTCCAATTATATGATGCATTAACCTTTTTTTTTGAGATGAGCGATTATAAAACAAGTTCTTCATCTCTAACCTTAAAAGAAGGGAATATATCATGGCATTTACAAATTCAAAATCTTTAAGAAGGAAAAGTAGAAAAATTGCTAAGTGGGTAATTTATATACTTCCTCAATCAAGAGGTGGATTGGGTTTTTGAAGACTCCCAAGGAAATGTTGGCTATGATTCAACACCCATCTAAAGTCTTATTGGTGTAACATTTGGAGTGGTATCAAATATGTGTATTCATTCTTATGATTTATTTTTAGATTCAACCTATAAAATTTTCAAAAATCAAAACATGTCATGAGCATTTGACTACATTTTGAATTTGGCATTTATTTCAGGTGTATTATCTATATGGTGTGGATAAAATATCAAATCATGTGTGTGTCAAAAAACCTTTAGCCTTTCCTATGTAAGTGAATATGTGTTTTTTAATTATTTCCATTTAAACTTTGATGCATACATGCATGTCATTCACATACCCATATCAAAGTGAGGACATTATGTAGACACTCAAATTTGGCATAATACCCTTATTCCCCATTAGTAATTCCTAATTTACCTTATTTGGTAAACTTGTACATTTTATCATATTTATAGGACTACTTTGGCCACACATTAGGTCTATACATGGTCAATTGAGCATAAAATCCCCTTAACACATATAAATAATGTATTTGATAATGCATTTAGACTATTTTTCAATTATCACCTAGCCTTACATCGAAAACAGAGTTGAATTCATCTTTTGGATAGACCCATACACCTATGAATTTTCATTTTTTTTGTCATCCCACTAACCTATTATTGTGAATCTTACACCTTTACTCTTGTTTTTATATATTACCATAGTCAAAACATGTGTTTAAGATATCCTAGGTTATCCTATATATATAAGGTCTAAGTAATCGATTTATCATTTAGAAGGGATCAAGAAACAAATATAAAACACCTATGAATATCAAGATCCAAGCATCACCCAAGTTAAGCTTCATTGAATCTCATACACTTAAAACATTGCCATTCTATCTTGGTCTTTCTACATTTCCTTTGTGCCAAAGGAGGGTACTAGGCTAGATGTGCTACATCATTACTTCTAGGGAAGAGAAGGCTCACAAACCATCACTCAAGCTAATATATCCACACACTCATATACTTATGTGGAAGCTTGATTTTTTGCATGTAGGTTATGTAGTTTGCAATGCTATCTCAATGTTTTCTTGAATCCATACCTATTTTTTTGTTTTTGAGTGCAATAAACATCAAGGAGGAGATTCATATAATTTTCACATTCTACCTATCTATAGTAACTAAAATTAACATTTAATGATAAAATAATGCACTTGTGAACATCATTTTATACACACTTAGCTCATCTTAGTTCCATGGTTTCAAACCATTTTCCTTCCAATTCCATGCAAATTACCCTTACCCTTAAGTAACTCTGATACATTATGTTCCTATTATTTATTCTAAATATCCTAATCTCATCCCATGAATAATTCACACTTCTAGATTAGTTGTATATTCTCTTCAGATAAGGTCACTCCTTCATGATAATCCCACTCGCTAGTAGTGTCTGAATCTACCAGTTTCATCCTCGTACCAAATAATAACTAGTTTCTCAAATTTAAATTCACCTAATGAGTTATTCGACACATTTCAAAACTCCCATTTGTGTGAATCCAATATATAAGAATATTTTTTATTCATTTGTTCATCTATGGAAAGAGGCCACCACTTTTACAAATTGATAGATTTATTCTAACTACACATTTAGAGCAAAACATCTATTCTTTCCAATTTTGAGTCAACATAACATAAGCATCCCTGAATTATGTTTAAGTACACATACAAGGTCACAAGACATTGTTGAAGCACATAATTACACCAAGATTGCATCAACAAATAATATTACACTAGTATTTCACACACACCACTATAGCATGGGAGAATTACATGGAGTTTGATCCCTATTTAGAGTATTGGTATGTAGACAGTGCTCAACACAAGGGGTGTTGAGGTCAAGCACAACTTCATCTACTAACCACTTTTTTTGAGAGGATCCTCCTGCAACAAATTAAATAAAATGAATGAAATAATAGATTTATATAATTAGCAGAAGCACCAAAAGGATTATATTAATCACAAGCCACTTCAAAAGGGAAACCTCTTATAAGTAAGCTCAATACAATAAATTTGTGGATGCCTTCATTGGCATCAACACTTACTTATATACTAAGTCTAATCTAAGTAACTACTACTCCCTATGAATGTGGTATAAAAAAATGCTCATGGGATGACTTACAAAGCATATGCATCCATAGAAACTAATATACTATCAAAGTAAAGAGAAGGGGTGGCACAAGTTCCTAACATCCCCTTCCTCTTCAAAAAAGCTTTATCCTCAAAGCTTCAGATGTGGGAATTGGTGTTGAATCTAAAAGAGTGGTTCCCATGTTGTATCCTCTAGTTATATTTCATGCCATTACATTAATACCTCTATGATGGAGTGGGAGTGAAGTTATCATGTGCACCTATCCAAGATTACCTCTGATTCAAGAAGGATGGATCCTTCATTATCAAGTTTTAGTAATATAGTCTACACTCTGATGTTTGTGCCAAGAAATTTCTTTAGACAAGTGACATGAAATACTGGATGAACTCGAGAAGAAGGTGGGAAATCCAACTTATAATCATTTGACCCAATCTTCTAGAGAACCTTATGTGGCTCATAGAACTTGGGAATTAGCTTATGACACCCTTTGAGTTTTAGGGAGGATTATTTATATGGTTGAAGGTGAAGAAAAACCATATCACCTACTTGAAAGGTGCACTCAGAATGGTGTTGATCAGCTTGTTATTTCATTCTATTTTTTTCCATATGAAGATTATCTTGTAATGTGTTGAGGATCTTATCTTAGGTTTGAAGAAGCATATTAACTGCTTGAACTAGTGAACTACTAGGGGTGTAAGGAAGGAGCATTGGTGGTGATTGAACATAGACTTATTCATATGGATTCATTTTAGTTAAAGTGTGGTAGGAGGTATTATACCACCATTTGGTGAGAGGGAGCCACTTTTCCCATTGATGTTGTTGTTCTTAGGTGAAGCAATGAAAGAAAGTTTTCAAGCATTTGTTGACAATTTTAGTCTAGCCATTTATTTGTGGATGATACTCGAAACTCATCTTTAGTTGGGTATCAGTGCATTGAAATAGTTTTGTACAAAAATGGCTAGTGAAGGTTACATCATGATCTAAGATAATGGAAGAAGGAATACCATGGAGACAAAAATCTAGTCGAAGAAAATTTGTGCAAATATGGAGGTAGTATAAGGATGGCTAAAGGAAAAAAAGTGATTATATTTAGAGAGGTGATCAACCAAAACCAATATAACTATTTTTCCTCCAGATTTAGGGAGCCCCTCAATGAAATCCATAGAAATATATGTGCAAATCTAGGTAGGGATGGGCAAGGGTTTGAACAACCTAAGACTGAGTGTTATTTCACCCTTGTTGTATTGGCAAGTATCACATTTAGCCACCATATATTTAATTTCCTTTTTAATTCCCTTTCAAAATAAGTTACGACATGTTTGCTCATAAGTTTTGAGAAACCTTGAGTTCCCTACAGATGGAGAAGCATGGAGTTCATAGAATATAGCTTGCTAAAGATTGGTACTCTAGGGAAGCAGTAGACAAGCCTTATATCATAAAAAAGCACCATCCTAAGAATAATGCAGTATTATAGAGGGGTTAGTGGCCAATTGTTGAATGATTTGAGATAATAAGGAGTCATTAATATACCCTTATTGTACAACATCCAACCAATTTAGAATAGGCATAGAAATAGTTGAAAGGGAAGCTTGGTCCACAAATGTGCGAGATAGGGCATCAACCACAATACTATCCTTACCTTTCTTTTAAGTGATCTTATAGTCATAACCCATGAGTTTGCTAACACATTTCTATTTTGATGGGGTAGAGACTTGTTATTCCAAGAAATATTTTAGACTTTACGAATCAATTTTCATGCAAAAATGTATCCCCTGTAGGTATGGCCACTACTTCTATGCTGCATGTAAAATGGCCATCATTTCCTTCTCATAAGTAGAGAGTACTAAAATTTTGCCAGAAATGGCTTTACTAGTGAATGCAATAGGGTGTCTTCTTTTAGGAGAACACCAATAAGTACATTATCGCAATCATCACTCTTGATAGTGAATGTCTTAAATTTTTTTGGCATAGATAGAATAGGTGTAGTATACATAGCTTGTTTTAATTCTTCAAATGCACACTCAATACCCTATGTCAATGTAAAAGCATATTTTTTCAACATAGCTATCAATGGAGCTACAATATTCCTGTAATCTTTGAGAAACTTGTAATAATATCTAGTCAGCCCCAAAAAACCATGGAGACTCTTGAGTGTTTGAGGATGAGGCCAATTTTTCATGGAAACTATTTTTTTGGGATCCACATGAACCCCTACAGATGAAATAATATGCTCGAGATACTCCAATTCATCTTGGATAAAAACACATTTAAACTATTTTACACAAAGATGATAAAAAAGAAGTTGCAGTGTGAGCTCTAGAGTTGGAGATGCTCATACCATGTTTTACTATAGATGAGGATATCATCAAAGAAGATTAGAATGAATTTTAGTAATTAGGGCCAAAATATTTTATTCATCAATCCCTAAAATGTTGAAGGAGTATTAGTGAGGCCAAAGGGTATGACTAGAAACTCATAGTGGCCATCATGCATGTGAAAATATGTCTTAGGGATATCATCCTCATGAAGCTGGATCTGGTGATATCTAGAGCAGAGATCCAACTTAGAGAAAAAATGAGCACCATGAAGTTTATCAAGAAGCTCATCAATAACAAGGATTGGGAACTTATCCATGATTGTCATGGATTAAGTACATGGAAGTCAATTTAGAGGTGTCATGACCCATCTTTTTTTTGGACAAGAAGAATTAAGGAAGAATATAGGCTGGTACTAGGGTAAATAATGCCTTCATTTAGTAAGTCTTAAATGAGCATGTTTATCTCAATATTTTACTAAAATGGGTAGTGGTAAGGCCTGATGTTGGGAGGAATGCTTCCAAGAAGGAGTTGAATACGATGGTCCTCTAACCGTGAAGGTGGTAATCCCACTAGTTTGGCAAAGAGAGATGCATGCCTCTATAAAATGGTTTATAGATCAGAGGAGAAGTGGAGACCATTGATGGTTGCATTTGAATGGATTAGAGCTGGACAATGATGCCATATAAGTTCTTCTTAGAAATATTTTTCATGTGATGTGAACTTATGATGCTAAGAGACCCTAGTTGTAAGACTTTTAATGTGTACTTTTGCCAATTATCTAAAAATTGCATCCAAAGTTTATCAAAATCCCATAAGATGGGTCCAAATGTGTGTGACCATTAGGCTCCAAAAATAACATCACATCCATCTAATGGTAAGGCCATGTCAGAGCATAAATTATAATCTCTAATATAGATACATACATTATGACACCTCCATTTGTAAGGTAATGTGCCCCCATTGACAATCATGACTTTGAAGTTGGAGCATGGATGGACAAAATAATCAACCTGTTTGGTGATTTGAGGGTTAATGAAGTTATGAGTGCTACCTGAATCAATAATTATTATGAGAGGGAGCTTCTTGAAGTAACCCCCGACCTACATGGTTTGTGGGATGGTGACTCTTGTTAAGGCATGGAAAGAGATCTCTAGTTGGTCTTTCTGAGAAATAGATTCCACAATCGATGGAGCTTCTTTCAGATCATCTATTGTATCTTAAGCATTTTACAAAACTTTAGTTTTTGGGTGGAGAGTCCACATATAGTAGGTAGATCTTTTGATCGACACATTGATGTCCCCAAGTGAATTTTTCATCATAATTATAACATAATCATTTTTTTTACAAGCTCGCATCTCTGCTTCAATCAAATTCTTGATAAGAGTGGTTTTGGGGGCTAGTGTTGTTTAAGATCATTATGGAGTTGTATTTTTGAATAGAGCAAAATTGGATTTGAATCACTCCTAAGCTATGATTTTGTCCTCTACCAACTTAGCCAACCCTAGGGCTTCCATCATCATGTTGTGTTAGAAAATTTTGACCTCATATCGAATTGCATCATTTAGTCCACTAACAAAGCAACTCTTGAAGAATTCATCATATAATCCCTCTGTGTGATTGGCCAGTTTTTTGATTTTTTTTTGATATTCCCTCACAGTTCTTATTTGGAAAAGTTTAATGACTACTCTAGTGAAGTTATAAAAATCACTAAGGTTAAACTGTTGTAAAATGAGGGTGCAAAAATCGGTCCATATTAGCTCATCATGAGCCTTGTTATACCAATGATGCCATTGAAGGGCTTCAAGTTCCAAGTGAAAGGATGCAAGCACGACCTTGTTGACATCAAAATTAATATGCAAACTAAAATATTATTCTTCTTGATAGATCCATCTAGTCAGATCTGCACCATCAAATCAAGGAAAATCAAGCTTTGATCCATGAAAATTGCTAAAAAAAGAAAACATGGTGTTTGAAGAGGACTCTAGATGCTGTTTGTTATTGAAGGTGTTATGTTGAAGACTAAGGCTAAGATTTTTTTCATCAAGATATTTGATGTTGAGGGTGGCAATATCCTCCATGTTTTTTTATCCTATTCGGGCTATTACCATGACCTAAATGACTTTTTTGTAATGGGTAGGAAAACTAGAGTTAAGACACATTTAGTAAGGAAATTTTTTAATTTGGGTGAAATCGAAAGGGGTAAAGCGACTTTTACTAATTTTTTTGCATAGTGGGAGTATGATTGATGAAGGAGAGAATAATTTTAGGAGTGAAAATGGAAAAAATTTAAAAGTTATTAGAGAGGGATAAAGAAGTAGAAAATGGAGATGAACACTATGGAATTTTTTTGAGGCAAATAGACAAAAATAGAAGTTATGGCAAAACCTGAAAAAAAAGGAAAAATTGAGATTTGCGAGAAGTAGGAGCAAAATCAAGGTATGGGACATCAAGGAAGAAAATATAGGGAATGGAATTTTAGGTGTCCAAATAAATTTTGAGGATTAACGAGGCTATAGATGGAGAGATATGACAAAAAAAAATTACTCATTTTTTTGAGTCTGCTGGGAATATTATGAAACTAATATGATAAGTCTATAGATTTGATATGGTATTTTTTTGATACTTTATTGGCAATATGTTGAAACTAGTATGACAAATCTATTGATACTCTACTAATAATATGCAAAGATATGATATGTAATTTTTTTGATACTCTATGGGTAATATTCTGAAACTGATAGAAATGGGCCCTAAGTTTCAATGGTTACCTAAAGGTTTAAAAATATCAATATGGCCACTAATACCATCTGAGCGAGCACCACTCTCTAGAAATTTTTTGGCTATAGATTTACCCTTAAATGATAGCTCTTGGTTTTCCTCATGGGTGAGGACTAGTCAATGAAGATGGGGCCATTACCCTTTTCACTAAGAGGTCCTCTCAATGGGCTAGCTACTTTGGGGTTCCTGTGGTAGTCCTCACAATGAGTTTTAGGGATTTTACCCAAGCACTTTCCACAGTTATGTGGACAGCTTTTTACCCTGATCCAAAATAGATTATTATGATACAAAATAATAATTAAATGAATTATGTAGTAAAACAAAGTTAAGACTTTCTAAAAATTACTTAAATGAATTATGTAACAAAACAAAGTTAAGAATTTTTGAAGGAAAAAAATTGCCTTGGAAAGCACTCTAATACTAGATGAGAGGATCCTCCTACAAAAAATTAAATAAAATGCATGAAATAATATATTTATATAATTAACAAAAGCACCGAAAGGATTATATTGATCATAGGCCACTTTGAGGGGGCAACCTCCTTGAGCAAACTTAATACAATAAACTCATGGATGCCTTCATTGGACTCAACACTTACTTATATACTAAGTCTAATCTAAGTAACTACTACTTCTTATGAATTTGGGATAAAGAAAAATGCTCACGAGATGACTTACAAAGCATATGCATCCATAACAACTAATATACTAACAAAGTAAAAAGAAGGGGTAACACAGGTTCCTAACATTTTCTCATTTATTTTGTTTATCCCTCATTACCTATTGATCTAAGTTTAAAAGTGAATAATAAGGTACATAATGGTTCTCACAATAGATCAAAATCTTCTTCACACTCTCATAAGACTTACAGGTGAAAACACACTTGTCATATTTCACATAGAGGGTAAAAACCCTGCTTGTCATTGGTGTGCCCTATAAATGCTAGTGTAGGATAGTCTTATCCCATATAGATGTGAATCCCTATTCATAATTCATAGTGATCTCATATATCTATATAATAAGTTTCATAGTCATAGTCACAATCCTACATGTTTGACTTCTAGATAAGTTATTCCTCTTTGGTACCTTCCCCCTTTAGCATATTTCCAAAAATAGTAAGTTTCATATCAATTTGTGTGATTTAATGTATATATTAACACTCTGATGTAATCAACACTTTTTATAAATTAGACTATATTTATTCCCCAATCTCCAATTTTGATAAAACATATTGGTGAACCTAATTTACTATTGAATATTACAAAAGCCTAGTTTGTTTTAGGGTTATCCTTATATAATTTTAGCACTTCTATTAAGGTCTTAGATTATTGATTTTCTAATTTTTATAAATATCATAATTATAATGAATTAATATATCTATTATTTCTTGGTTCAAATATTTTTATCTCATTTACAAGTTCTTTGCCTATAATATGTAAAATATTTCAATTACATGCAAGTCCATGGATGCATAATTTAAAATAAATTATAAAATCCCATATTAATCAAGAGCTTAATAGTGAATAATTATATGATGCTTATTGTTATATGGATCAATTTAGATTTCCACTTATTATTACTAGATGTCAAAGCGCTTAGATGGTTCCTTTTGTCCCTCCTACCCTAGACCTCACAACTATCTTAGCTCATATCCCACCTCTACTATTTCCCTAAGGCTCATAGTAAATCTTGTGGTCTTTGTTATTGTCAATATATAGGTCAGGTTCCTTATCATGTAAGGCAAGAAGAAAAAATACATGTAACCACTTCCTATACCTAACCAAATTCAATGAGACTAGTTAATCACTCTATAGGGTATGATATCATTGAATAGTTAAGGAATATGCTAACTAAAATTTATATGTTAGATTTTCTTTATAAAGCAACCATTTTCAAAGATATTTTATATCATGCATTGAATCAAGCACCTATGCCTCATGATACAAAGCCTTCTTATTTCAAATGTGTTGTACATACTTTGAAGGATATTGATGATGTTATATCTTTTAGAAATGAGGATTTGCTTACTTTGTCTACCATTGATTATAATCTTCCTTTGTTTATATAAGTTCAAATCAAAAGTACAATAATAAAAAGAGTGTTGATAGATAATGATTTAGGTTTGAATATTTGTAATCTCTCATTATTACTATTAATTTTTTTATCTCAAAAATATCATTACATATGATACCCTAAGGGAGACCCCTTTATTTTTAGAAAATCCCCTGAAACCACCAAAAACCCATTTTCCCTTTTTACACAGTAGAAACCAAAACTCTAGATGCAATTTACACATTTGTAAATTACTTCATGGGATTTAGATCCTACCAAACATCCACCTTCCACATGGTGAAATGTGGAACTTGCTGTGCACTTTGCACATTTGTAAATGTTCAAAATGCATGATGGGCTCCACATTCTACAAAACATCCAAACTAGTGGAATCCATAAATTGACATGTACTTTACACATTTACAAATGTAAAAAATGTATGGTGGGATCTGGATCCCATAAAACATACATACCCCCCCTTCTATAGAATCTAGAACCTAAAATGCACTTTGCATATTTTCAAACATGCAAAGTGCTTGGTGGGATTTGCCTTCTGTCGAACCAAACCATTAACCTTGGAGGACATTAGACCTAAAATTTGCACCTAGAATTTCTACCACTAACTACCATAATCACATTAATTACAAGATTTTATATATAAATTAAATCATCAGGGGAATTATTTATTCATTGTTTCTCTATGTATGTCAGTTATTTGAGTATTTATGGAAGTTTTGTTTCTTATTTTAGTCACAAGAAATTAATTTGTATTATTTTTCCCTTATGAAAATATCATTTGATTAAAATAAATAAATTCTTTCTCTTTTGTGAGAATGACTAAATATTGCCTCTAGTTTCTCATTCGTATGTTGTGTTTATCAAGTAAGCATTAAGACTCACTAAGATATTTGGTGCAATCACCATTTCAAGTTTCGTAAATTTTTAATCTTTCCCTTTTCCTGTCAATTTTTTTAGTTTAGGATAAAAAGACACTAAAAGAGAAAAATTTCCAAAGAACTGGTATTCTACCAGTTGCATCAAAAATAGTAAAGGAATCTAGCCTTTTCTAGAGGTTAACCTCAATTTTCCAAAGTCCCATAGCTTCGAGGTTTTCTCATTGTATCATTAGGTGTTGCACAATGAGCTATTCCACATCAAAACCTATGTGAAAATTATGTGATAACAATTTTTGGCATGCTTGGTGGGGCACAAATAAGTATAATACATTGATGTTATTTTTCATGAATGTTGTATGAGATTCAAAATCATTTCAAAGGCACCTAATGACTCCACTGATTCACAGTCTTAGGATTTTAGGGGTTACACATGCCAAGCCAATAAACAAGATAAACTACAAAAGGTAAGAAAGATGATTTTTTAGAATTTTCATTTTCACTTAAAAGGAGATTAAAATCAATCGTACCTCATTCTAAATTATATCCAATAAATTTATTCGTATCCCCTACAAGTAATCCTACTCCTATCAATTTTATTCCTCCTACAATGGATAGGATTTTTTTAGCCTTCACTGGGGCCATTCCTCTACAGTTGGCACAATATGATGATATACCAACCTTAGAATTAAAAATCCTACCATACTTCACTGGAAAAACTTCCACTACTCATATGGAACACACACATGATATAGCCAATTTATGCACTATCCACAATGTGGTATAAGAGAATGTTGAAATTAGGCTCTTAGTCTCCTCCTTCAAGGGTAAAGCTTTAAAATGGTATAGAGGTCTTGCTCCCAACTATATTTGGGTTTGGGATGATTTAGGCACCACATTGTGTGCTCAATTCAAACATAAGAGTGACCACCTTTCATTTGTTGAATAGTTAACCACCATTCAACGGGTTCTCATGAGCTCATGACTAATTTTAATTTCCACTTCCAAAAGACATGGAATAGAATTCCAATACTTGTCAAGCCAACTGAAGAGAATGCTTTCCTATATTACTTGAGATCCCTAAATAGTGATATAGTTGTTATGATTCAATTTATGGGTGGTACCACACTCCCTACCATTTATGAAATCATTATAAGGGAAGAGAACTATTTGATTCAAGCTAATAAAATTTCCCCAAGACCACCAATGCCTCTATTTACAAAAATAACTCATACACTGCCTACACTTTTCCCAATTCTCACTATGAAAAAGGCACTGAATTTGATCCTTGCTCCCATAGATGAATTACATGAGTTTAAATCACTACTTAAGAGTTTTGGCAGTGATTTAATAGTTATGAATAGGCAACAATCTAAAAATTATAAACCTTATCAACAAGCTAACTTGATATATCAACCCAATAAGCAACCATATCAAGGAGACAAGTGAAAATACTAAGGCAATCAACACCTACAAGGTCAAAACACATAATCAAAACCCCTAAATGTTTATGCCTTACCTAGACCAAGCACTTCCAAAGCCATTGTACTTGTTCAAAATAACTTTGTTTAATACTATGAGTGGTGTTATCCCTATTCATAACCACATAATCAAAATACTTGTCCCAATGGCATCATCAGTCAAGCATTGATGGTGCAAGGCATGATAAGTACAAGGGGATAAAAAGAAGAGTCTAATTCCCAACAAGTACACACACAAGAACCTGCTCAAGGGCTACTCTTCTAAACTGGCAAGAAGAAGATTTTTGTGGAGTAAATCAAGAGGAGGTATTTTTCAATGGTAGAGGTCCAATGATAGTGAATACATGATCAAAGAAAAGATTAATTAAGAGTGATTATCTCCCCACGACTAAATAAGATTCAACTTTTAAGGTTGTACTGGAACCTGTAAAGAAAAACACAATACAAAGACTATCCTTTGTACCTACTAGCTAGCCCAAATCAAAAATGCCTTCTCCAAATCTTGTGAAAGGGGATACGGCTCTAGGAAAGACCCAACCAAAGGTTGGTATTATCCCTTTTAGCATTGTTGAGTAAATGAAAAGGACTAATCTAAATGTCACTATGTGGGATGCACTATCTATACTAGCACAAAGAGATCTACTATAAGAGTCCTTGAAGAATTTTTAAATAACAAATAAGACTCCAAATAAGGGGCCTAATTCTATAATTAACTTATGTCAGCCATAAATCAAAGCTAATATGGGAAAAAGTGGTAAGCCTTTTCTTTTCTATCTCTCATTAATAGTTGGGAAACATCTAGTTCACAATTGCATGGTAGATTTAGGAACTACTAATTCTGTAATGCCTAAAAAGATGGTTGATGCTCTTGGCATAAAATATACACCTATGAATAAGGAAGTGGTTTAGTTGGATGGGACTGCTATTCAAACAATAGGAATAATAAAGGATTTAAATCTCACTATCCATGCTTGTCTGAGTCTATCAATCACTTAATATATCTCGGTAATTTATCTTCCTCCTTATTTCACCTTTTGTCTTTTATGAGATTTTACTACAAAAAAGGGTGGATATTTTTCTCTTGATTGGTATGACATGTTTCTCAGAATGAGGTATGGGACAAGAGTAATAATAAGAGCTGAGCTAATAACTAAGGATCATTTTTAACCATGCACCCCTCCTCTTGTGAACATGAACTGCATGCTACAAGATCAAGAAGAAGAAATTGATCATGAGGATGCAACCACTATAGAAGATATTCTCTTGGATGAATGGGGATCAACCTTTCATTTTGATCCCTATGACCATGTAGAAGAAACTAGACCAAGTACATATCACATTCATGAGAAAGATGCAATTGTTCCCACTATCTTAAAACCAACTAAAGATATTCAAGGTATGTGGTAATTATTTTTTGATGGTTTGAGAAGCATAAATGGAGAAAGTGAAAGTGTTATCTTGGTCTCTCCCCAAAAGGAGAGATATTTTTATTCTTTTAGACTTCAATTTAGCCACACTAATAATGTAGATGAATATGAAGCCCTTATTTGAGGATTGCAACTAGCCAAAGAAAGAGGGATATAATCTCTAGAGATATTTGGTGATAGTGAACTAATTATCTACCAAATAAGATCTAGAATCATCATTAAGAATAACTTATTGAGATCTTATAAACATAGGGTATGTGACTTGTTCAAATATTTTACCACTTTAAATATTCAAGCAATACCAAGATCATAGAATAAAGATGTTGATCATATGGCCTCAGTGGGTTCCCAATAAAACTTATCCAAGGAGATAAGCAAATAAAATAATCCACATGTAAAATTGGTGGTAAGACCATATATTCTTGACAATGTCACTAATTATCAAGTCTTTGATAATAACTAACAAATTATAAACTTCATGAGAGAGGAAGCTAAATTCTTAGATAGGAACTAGCCTAAGCTCTAGTATCAATATGAGGATCAGATCATCTAGCTAAAGATGAATAAGCTACCTATGGGTCTTGTTACATTATAGAACATCTTCAACTTAGATGACCAGCTAAAAGGTGATAAAAAAAGTATTTTGGTCAATGAAGAGGACTATGAGCTAATGGTAATCTCATAAGGCAAAACCCTAAAGCTAGAAAAGGTATGTAACAACTATGAGAAATAAAATTTTATTAAATCATGCCAAAAAATTGATGATAACTTCACTTGAGAGATCATGATCTAAGAGGACTTGATCCTAGTCTAGCCTAGCATACAGTAGAGTTGGATCCAAACACTAAGTCCATGAGACAAAAATAGAGGCCCATTAATCCAAAGATTGAACCCCTAATGAAAAATGAGCTTTGTAAATTGATTGAAGCTAATACAATTTTTCTCATCAAACACTCATCTTGGGTTGCTAATTTGGTTTTCATCAGAAATAAAAATGGTGAAATCAGGCTATGTGTAGATTTTAGAGACATGAATAAAGCATCCCTAAAGGATCACTATCCTCTCCCATCTATGAAACAAATTTTACAAACTTTAGTAGGATCTAAAAGGTTTTCCCTTCTAAATAGTTATTTTGGCTATAACCAAATCCTAGTACAAGAGTTAGAATAGTATAAAACTACCTTCACCAAAAAATGGGGCAAGTATGCATACAAAAAGATGCCACTTGGATTGACCAATGTTGGAGCAACATTTTAAAGAGCCATGGACATGGTATTCAGAGGGTTGATAAATGAAATGATCTTGATATATTTGGATGATATCACCATCAATTTGAAGCTTGCTAAAGCACATCTATACCACCTTAGAATTTTTTTTGAAAGGTGCAAAAAATATAGGGTTTCTTTGAACCCAAATAAATGCATTTTTATGATCCATGAAGAAAAACTATTAGGGAACATAGTGTTAAAGGAAGGTCTTGCAATAGACCCAAAAAGAATTAGTTCTATATCTACATTGGCATTGCTTAGGCATAATAAAGGACTTTAAAGTTTCCTTGGGAAGATTAATTTTGTGAGAAGATTCATCCCAAATTTTCCCTCCCTGGTAAAACCCCTCACTACAATGCTCAAGAAATATTTTTATCTAGACACAAGATGGAAGAGATAATTTTTAGGACATCAAACAAGATATCTCTCCCAACCCAAATTATGAGAAAGAATTCATTATTTATACATTTGGAGGGGAAGAAAACATCTCAATCATTTTTACCTAGCACAACTAGGAGCAATTAAAGCAACCAATATCTTTCTTCAACCAATCCTTGAAAGGATATGAGGAGAATATAGTTTTATGGAAAAATATGTATATGATGTGATTAAGGCTCTTAAAAAATTTAGGCATATGCTCTCTAATAACAAATTCATCTGATGGTAACCCACCCAAGTGTTAAAGAGTTCATGAGCAGCTGGGAGATAAACAAAAAATGAGCTAGAGGGATTACCAAGGTCATATGTTGGAGTGAACATTAAAACTCACTCATGAAATTAAGTTTAATTAGGAGTCAATTAATTAGTTGTGTTGAATATTTACACAACTATTTTATGCATGCAAATATTCTATATCAACAAATATTTGTTTCACACAACAAATTATTTGTTGTGCATAACAACCTTTATGCCTATTTAATAGGTACTCCTATTGCTTCTCCTTATCTAGTGGAAGAGAGATTTATGGATGTTTGCATTATTATTTCGAGGAAATAATGTAGAGACTTGTTTGTGCATAATGTTTGTGTTACAAAAGCTATGGTAATGGTGTGTAAGAGTGATCCTATGGATTTATGAGTTCATTCTAAAATCTAATATGGTATCTAGAGAAACATGTATATCCCATGATTAAGGCTCTTAAAATTTTTAGGCATATGTGTTAGGAACCCCTTATCCAACGAAAGCAAAATTGATTACTTTCTTATAAGCAATTAAACATGAAATTATATCAGAATGATTAAGTAACTAGAAACTTGAGACAACAAAGAATTTGAGAGACAATACACACTCTTGTATTAAATACTACTAGAAGAAAATACAATAAGGAAGATGCCACTTCTTCCTCCACCTCAAAGGCTTGCCACACCTCAAGACCTTCTTCCCTCTCTCTCTTGCTCAACACAACCAACTCAATAATCTGAGTTGTTATCCCCTCCTTGAATGCTTCAGCTGATCTCCTTGACCTTACACCTTTAGATCTCCTTGACCTTGCTCCTTGCTTTAATGCTTTTACTTGCTTGCTTGATTTACAATACATGCCTCATGGGTCTTTAAATAGAATCCCATGCATACAAAAATAGAACTCTAATTACAATAATTAGACACGCAGCTCGTGACTATAATTAGTCCTTAAACATGCAAACTCTTGCTTCACTTAACTGACTGTTCGTCAACAGTAGTTTTGGAACCGCCACAGGCGATCGATGTCGGTCCCTGTCTATCTGGTGCTGATCGACGTCGGCTGACTTCCTGCTGATGCTGGTTGCCTTTTGCACTAGTAATGACTGACATTGGTCATGCTATCGATGCCGGTACTTTTGGATCTTCAGCAACCTCCCTTCTTTGTGTTTGCAACAGTTGAAGCTTTTAGCTCCACACCCTAACAATCTCCCACTTGGAGATAAATAGTTGAAACTGTACCTATACTTGTACACCATCTACTTTGTTCCCTTGGCTCTATATCCCTCTTCAAAGTCACTCTTGAAGACCAACCACCACAAAACCTGTGATGCCATACCTGTCACTTATGCCAAAAGAATTTTGCTGCTCCCAAATTCTTCATGACATACTTCTGAACCAACTCTACCCTTAGCTCAGAAAACTCCTTGTATATGTAACCCTACAACAAGCAACACAATACAGTAACAGGATGATGTAGCTAATATTATCCAACCTGGTAAAGATAAATACAATGGTCAAACCTCCATTGTCCTGTAGCTTAATCAAGACCATATACCATAGCCTTCTATCTCATGTGTCCATCCACTCTCTTCTCTAACATGGGAATCCATCCCTCATCTAGTGCTTTCTTCCAGCTAACAACTCCACCAACAAATACCTATTTGGTTATTCTCCAAGGACTCACACTCCTCATCCATGCTGAGCTCCCACTATTTTTGGATTCTACCTGCATTGCTTCTTCACATCTTCCTAGTTCTTGACCATCAGTAAGCAATATAAAGAAGGTGAACAATGAATATGAGGTTCACTTACCCTTTCTGACCTCCATATGGGTGTTTAAGACTCCTTGACAGCTTGTTGTCCACCCAACATCCATTTCATTGATTGATCTCAGCCATCTCCCAGTCTACTCCCGACCGATGGCAGTTCCTTGCACTGACCCTGACTGCCAACATCATTTCTCTGGCTGACACTGGTGTCCCCTCTATCGACGTCAGTTCCTATCTGACCGACATTAGACTTTTCCTGTTCGACTCTACCGACCCTACTGGTCTGCACATGACTGATGTCGATATCTACCTAACTGATGTCGGTCCCAAGTGACCGACATCGGTGTCTGTGTGTTCCTGTAAGTGATGAAATCTTCATCCATGAGCTCATCTTGGATCAAACCCCTGTCCATACTACCCTACTCAGAATTATTTAGCCCCTATGACTGATCTCTGTCCCTCATCTCCTCCATAAACACCAAGGGTTCTTTGTTCCTATCAAAAGCATCAAATTTCCTTTTCCTGCAATGAACTCTATCTATGCTTTCCGAATCTGAACACATACCTTTTGAATCAAGAATGTCCATTCCCTTCTTATTCATGTGACCAAGCCTATTAAGCCACATCTTTGAATCTATAGTTGAAGTAGATAAACTAGAAGTAGCATCAGTAATACAAGTAGATAGATAAAGAGTACCTACTTTCTTACCTCTTGCTAAAACAAGTGCTCCCTTAGTAAGCTTCCAAGAATCCACTGTGAGAGTTATTGTGCATCCCTCATCACCCAACCTTCTTATAGAAACCAAACTCTACTTCAGAATTGGGACATGCATGACCTCCTTCAACATCCATGTGTTGTCCATCTACAATCTCAGCTACACTTTCCCTTTGCCAACTATTTGACAAGGCGTACCATCCTCTAAATAAAGCACTCCAAAGTCTCCCTATTCATACTCATGGAACAAATCTTTGTTTCAGGATGCATGAAAAGAAGAACCAAAATCTAAAACCCAAGATCCTACTTGACTATCCAAAGAAAGTATGAGAGCGTCCTGTACCAAAATATTTGCATCCTTTGCTTCTTCATTACCTTCATGTTGATTCTCTTTATCCCTCAACCAACACTCCTTCTTTGTGTGTCCTCTCTTTCCACAAAACCAGTAGGTAACACCTCTGGACTCGGATCTCCTTCCCACCTTCAACCTTGATTTCCCTTGCTCTACCTTCTCTCTTTGCCTTCCCCTACTTTTTTCACTTAGAGCATTCCCTGATGATTCACCTGTGCTTCTCCTGCATATTTCTTCATTCAAGATTGTTAAGGTGTGGAGCTAAAAGCTTCAACTATTTGCAGACACAAGGAAGGATGTTCAAGAACTAGAGCCACCGACATTGGCAGTATAACCGACATCAATTAGATGTAGTGGAGAAGGAGACCGGCGACGGCAGGGAGTCGGCCAACGTCAGCAGCACCAAACTAGTAGGGATCGGCATCGGTCGCTTGTGTATTTCCAGAACTAGTGTTGAAGAACAGTCAGTTAAGTGAAGTGAGTGTTTGCATGTCAAATGACTAATTATAGTCATGAGCTGCGTGTCTAATTATTGTAACTAGAGTTCTATTTTTGTAAGCATGGGATCCTATTTAAAGACCCATAAGGCATATATTGTAATCATGAAGAAGGCAAGTAAAAGCATTGAAGCTAGCAAGGTCAAGGAGATCAGCTGAAGCATTCAAGGAGGGATAGAAACTCAGGCTTTAGAGTTGTTGTGTTGAGCAAGAGAGAGAGGGAAGAAGGTCTTGAGGTGTGGCAAGCCTTTGAGGTGGAGGAAGAAGTGGCATCTTCCTTATTATATTTTCTTCTAGTAATATTGAATACAAGAGTGTGTATTGTCTCTCAAATTCTTTGTTGTCTCAAGTTTCTAGCTACTTTATCTTCTGGTATAATTCCGTGTTTAATTGCTAATACGAGAAGTAATCATATGTGCTCTAATTGGTAGAGCTAGATCCCCTAACAAGTGGTATCAGAGCTACGGTTTGCAGGAAGCAGGGTATTGTTTTTTGATTACAGGTCATTCACAGGGTTTTTTGATTGAGTAGGAGTTCAGCAATGGCAAAAGAAAGTAGGCTATGAATGGAGAAGTTTAACGGCAAGAATTATCAACATTGGAGGATGCAGATTGAGGACTATCTGTATCAGAAAGATTTGTACTTACCATTGGGTGGGGTTGCATGCAAGCCCACAGATATGAAGGATGAAGAATGGAACGTTCTTGATCAGAAGGCTCTCGGTTCCATAAAGTTGAGCCTTGCATCATCTGTGATTTCTAGCTTATCACAGTGTAAGACAACGGAAGAGTTGATAAAGTCCTTGGCAAATTTATACAAAAATCCCTTGGCTTCTAATAAGGTATATCTTATGAAGCAACTATTTACTTTGCAAATGTAGGAAGGTGGATCGGTACATACTCATCTCAGTGATTTCCATGGTTTGGTAAACCAACTAGCTTCAGTCAATATTGTTTTTGATGATGAGGTAAAGGCTCTCTTGATTTTATGTTTTTTGCCTGAAAGTTGGGATAGTATGGTTATGGCAGTAAGTAATTCTGCATCTGCTTCTAAAATCTTAAAAGTTAATGATGTTGTGAGTGTGATTTTGAATGAGGAAATATGCAAGAGAAGCACAGGTGAATCATTAGGGAATGCTCTAAGTGCAGAAAGCAGGGGAAGGCAAAGGGAGAAGGTTGAGCAAGGGAAATCAAGGTCGGGAAGGAGATCCGAGTCCAAAGGTATTACCTACTGGTTTTGTGGAAAGAAAGGACATACAAAGAAGGAGTGTTGGTTGAGAGATAAAGAGAATCAACATGCAGGTATGGAAGAAGCAAAGGATGCAAATATTGTGATGCAGGATGCTCTCATACTTTCTTCAGATAGTCAGGTAGGATCATGGATTTTAGATTCTGGTTCATCTTTTCATGCATCCCCAAATAGAGATTTGTTCTATGAGTATGAACAGGGAGATTTTAGAATGCTCTATTTAGGGGATGGTACGCCTTGTCAGATAGTTGGCAAAGGAAAAATACAGCTGAAATTGCAGATTGACAACACGTGGGTGTTAAAAGAAGTCATGCATGTTCCAGTTTTGAAGTAGAGTCTAATTTTTGTAGGAAGGTTGGGAGATGAGGGATGCACAATAACTCTCACAGCGGATTCTTGGAAGGTTACCAAGGGAGCACTTGTTCTAGCAAGAGGTAAGAAAGTAGATACTCTTTATCTGTCTACTTGTATTACTGATTTTACTTCTGGTGTAGATTCGAAGATGTGGCCTAATAGGCTTGGTCACATGAATAGGAAGGGAATGGAAGTTCTTGGTTCAAAAGGTATGTGTTCAAATTTGGAAAGCATAGATACAATTCATTACAGAAAGAGGAAATTTGATGCTTTTGATAGGAACAAAGAAGCCTTGGTGTTTACGGAGGAGATGAAGGATAGAGATCAGTCACAGGGGCTGAATAAATCTGAGTAGGGCAACATGGATAGAGGTATGATCCAAGAAGAGCTCGCAGATGAAAATTTCATCACTTACAGGAACACACAGACACTGATGTCAGTTGCTTGGCACCGACGTTAGTCATCCAGATACCGACATCAGTCATGTTGAGTTGTGGAGCTAAAAGCTTCAATCTTTGCAAATAGAAGGAACAAGAAGGTTGCTGAGTTTCAAGAGAATCGGCATCGGTAGCAGGACCGATGTCGGTCGTAACCAATGTAGAAGGCCACCGGCGATGGTAGGGAGTTGGCTGACGTTGGCAAAACCAGACTAGCAGGGACCGACGTCAGTCGCCTGTGTGTTCCAAAACTGCTCGTTACATAGATAGTTAGTTAAGTAAACGAAGTGTTTGCATGTAAAGGCCAGTTAGAGTCTTTGGCTACGAGAATAATTGTCTAAATTAAGAGTCTAAGTTAGTGTTTGAGTTAGGGATCTATTTATAGACCCATTGGCATGTATTGTAATTAAGGTATGAGATAGAAAGGAAGGCAAGTAAGTTGCTTCCATTGTAAGATCATTGAGTTGCAGGTTGTTGTAAGCTCATAGGAGATCTACATGTGAGTATGGTCTATTGAATTGTAGGTTCCAGGTTCATGGGAGATCAACTCAAAGTACAATAGAGTGCTTGGTGAACTGGTAGGGTTATTACTGACTAGTTGGAGAGGTGAACACCAATTCTGTTTGTGAGTTGGTTGTTGGGACCATTTTTTGTGTAGGAGAGTGTTGTGTGAGAAGAATTATTATACACTTGAGGTGTGGCAAATCTCTGTAAGGTGAAAGAGTGTGGCGGCTCTTTGTTGTATTCTTTTTTGTAAAGTGTTAATACAAGATAGTGTATTGTCTCTCATATTCTGTGCTATTGGTGAATTCTAGTTACTTGTGTTTCTGGTTATTTCCGCATATTTAATTGCTTATATTTGGTAATCATACTGTGCTCTTTCTGAGGAGCAAGATCCAACAAGAGGAATCAGAACAGAGGTGTGTTTGTTCTTGGACTTCCCTGACAAGTGGTATCAGAGCTTTTGCTTGGGATACTAACAGATTGGATTAGATCTGGTTAGTGTGTTTTTTGATTATAGGTACTCACAGGGTTTCTGTTTGAGTGGGAGTTGAGCAATGACAGAAGATAGTAAGCTACAGATGGAAAAGTTTAATGGCAAGAACTACCAATTGTGGAGGATGCAGATTGAGGATTATCTGTATCAAAAAGATTTGTACTTACTGTTGTGAGGGGTTAACTACAAACCCTCGGATATGAAAGATGAAGAATGGGAGGTTCTTGATCGGAAGGCTCTGGGATCTATTAGATTGAGTCTTGCATCATCTGTGATTTCCAGCTTATCACAGTGTAAGACAACGGTGGAGTTGATGGAATCTTTGGCAAATTTATATGAAAAACCCTCAGCTTCTAATAAGGTATTTCTTATGAAGCATTTATTTAATTTGCAAATGTTGGAAGGTGAATCTGTTCATAGCCATCTTAATGATTTCCATGGTTTAGTAAACCAGCTAAGTTCAGTCAATATTGTATTTGATGATGAAATTAGAGCTCTCTTAATCTTGTGTTCATTACCTGAAAGTTGGGAAGGTTTGGTAATGGAAGTTTCTAATACTGTGTCTCCTTCAAAAGTCTTAAAAGTGGATGATGTTGTGAGTGTGATCTTGAATGAAGAGATACGCAGGAATAACACAGGTGAATCATCAGGAAATGCTTTGAGTGTTGAAGGCAGAGGAAGGCAAAGAGAAAAGATAGAGCATGGGAGATCAAGGTCTAAGACAAGCAGAAGATCCAAGTCCAGGTATGGCAGAATAACTTGCTGGAAGTGTGGAAAGCAAGGGCACTTAAAGAGAGATTGTAGATCGGGTACAGATCAGCATGAAGAACATGAAAAAGAATTAGATGTTGCAGATTATGCTGCACAGGATGCTCTGGTATGTTCTTTAGATAAAGTAGAATCTTGGGTTTTAGATTTTGGTGCCTCTTTTCATGCATCCCCACATAGGGAATTTTTTCATGAGTATGTCCAGGGAGATTTTGGAGAAATTTATGTAGGGGATGGTAAGCCTTGTCAGATTGTTGGCAAAGGGAAAGTGAAGCTGAAACTGTAGATAGATAACACATGGGTGTTAAAAGAGGTCATGCACGTCCCATTTCTAGAGCGTAATTTGATTTATATTAGAAGTTTAGGTGATGAGAGTTGCACAGTAACTCTCACATCGGACTCTTGGAAGGTTACCAAGGGTACACTTGTTGTAGCTAGAGGTAAGAAAGTAGGTACGCTTTATCTATCTACTTGTACTACTGATTCTCTTTCTGGGTTTTCTACTTCAGCTGTAGATTCAGAGATGTGGCTTGATAGGCTTGGTCACATAGATAAGAAGGAGATGCTTGTTCTTGAGTCAAAGGATATGCTTTCAGATTTGGAAGGTATGCATCATGGTTTCTATATGCAGAAGAAGAAGGTAACATTTCTTGAGGAATCTGATGTTAGTGACAAGAATAGAAAAGCCTTGGTTTTTAAAGAGAAGGTGACGGACAGAGTTCAGCACAAGATGCAGAAGAATTCTAAGCAGAGCAAGGGTGATTTGGACAAGGATTTGATCCAAAAAGAGCTCGCGGGAAAAAGTCAGGTCTCACAAGAAAAACACAGAGATTAACGGCGGTAGAAAAACTGGCGTCGACGTCCAGACAGGGACTGACGTCAGCTATGTGCAGATCGACGTCAGTGACTCAGGGCAGATATCGACCGGCGTCGGCCAGGGGAAACTGACGTCGATAAGGTGGCAGTCGCAGGAAACCAACTTCGGTCGTCTGAAGACCTCTAAAATGTGACCGGCATCGGTTACTGAGATGAATTTTGGGTGGACAACAAGCTGTCATGGAGTCTCAAGTGCCCATATGGAGGACTGAAGGTGTAAGTAAGTTCTTAAATTCGTCATTTCCCTTCTTTACACTACTTGTTGCTCACTTATGGCATAGGACCAGGAAGTTGTTGAAGAAGCAGAATAGGTAGATCTAGGAAACAGTGGGAGCTAGGCATGGATGAGGATGTGATTCCTTGGAGGAGAACCAAACAGAGGTTTTGGGTAGAGTGGCCAACTGGAAGTAAGCACTGAGAGACGAATGGATGTTCAGGATAAAGAAGAGCGAAAATGGATATGTGAGATGGAAGATCAGGGTATATGGTCTTGTATTAGCTGCAAGGCAATGGAGGTTTGATCATTGTGTTTCTCTTTATCAGGTTGGATAGTATTAGCTACACTATCCTATTTCTGTATGATGTGCTTGTTGCAGGGTTACATATACAGGTATTGCTGAACTAAAGGTAAAGCTAGTTCAGGTGTTTGTCATGGAGAATCTAGGAGCAGCAAGATTCTTTGACATGAGTGTGTTCTAGAGACATGGTAGGTCATATGTTGACTTTGTTTCAAGATGATTGTGTGAAACCGGTTAGCACACCGATGGTTGGATAGTTCTATGAATAGGTGTCTTGATTCACATAATGAGGTTGAGTGCATGGTATGTACTAAACCTGAGTTTTTCCAAGCAGTGGGAGTTGTCACAAGTTGGAGCCAATCTGAGAGAGAACCATTGGAGGACAGTTCAGTGGATTCTTATAGGGACTAGCAATAGGTGCACATGCTATGCAGGTTCAGGTTATTTTCTACATGGTTGTAGATGTGGATGTGGCAGGTAATTTGGATGACAGGTTTTGCAGTACATGATTTGTGGTGGTTGGTCTTCAAGAGTGATCTTGAGGAGGGATACAAAGCCAAGGGAACAAACTAGATGAAGTATAGGTACATGTACAGGTTGCAGCTGTTTATCTCCAAGTGGGAGATTGTTGAGTTGTGGAGCTAAAAGCTTCAACTCTTTGCAAACAGAAGGAACAGGAAGGTTGCTGAGTTCTAGGAGAACCAGCGTCGGTAGCAGGACTGACGTCAGTCGTAACTAGTGCAGAAGGCCACCGGCGACGGCAAGGAGTCGGCCGACGTCGGCAAACCAGACTAGCAGGGACCGATGTCGATTGCCTGTGTGTTCTAAAACTGCTCGTTACACGGATAGTTAGTTAAGTGAACGAAGTGTTTGCATGTAAAGGCCAGTTAGAGTCTTTGGCTGCGAGGATAATTGTCTAAATTAAGAGTCTAAGTTAGTGTTTGAGTTAGGGATCTATTTATAGACTCATTAGTATGTATTGTAATTAAGCTATGAGATAGAAAGGAAGACAAGTAAGTTGCTTCCATTGTAAGATCATTGAGTTGTAGGTTGTTGCAAGCTCATAGGAGATCTACATGTGAGTATGGTCTATTGAATTGTAGGTTACAGGTTCATGGGAGATCAACTCGAAGTACAATAGAGTGCTTGGTGAACTGGCAGGGTTATTACTGACTAGTTAGAGAGGTGAACACCAATTCTGTTTGTGAGTTGGTTATTGGGACCGTTTTTTATGTAGGAGAGTGTTGTGTGAGAAGAATTACTATACACTTGAGGTGTGGCAAACCTCTGTAAGGTGAAAGTTTGTGGTGGCTCTTTATTGTATTCTTTTCTGTAAAGTGTTAATACAAGATAGTGTATTGTCTCTCATATTTTGTGTTATTGGTGAATTCTAGTTACTTGTGTTTCTAGTTATTTATGCATATTTAATTACTTATATTTGGTAATCATACTGTGCTCTTTCTGAAGAGTAAGATCCAACAAGAGGAATCAGAACAGTAGTGTGTTTGTTCTTGGACTTCCCTGACAAGTCATTTGCAGACTAGTAGGGTCGGTAGGTTGGGCAGGAGAAGTCCGACATCGGTCATAAGGACCGATGTTGGTAGGAGGGACACTGGCGTCGGCCAGAGAAATGACGTCGACAGTCAGGGTCAGTGTAGAGAACTAACATCGATTGGGAGCAAATTGGGAGATGGCCGATATCGATCACTGAAACGGATGTTGGGTGAATCAATAAGTCTCAATCACCCATGTGGAGGTCAGGAAAGGTATGTGAACCTCATATTCATTATTCACCTTCTTTATATTGCTTACTAATAGTCATGAACTAGGAATATGGAAGAAGCAATGCAGGTAGAATCTAGAAATAGTGGGAGCTTGGCATGGATGAGGAGTGTGAGTCCTTGGAGAACCAAACAGGTATTTGTTGGTAGTGTTGTCAGCTAGAAGGAAGCACTAGATAGAGGGATGGATTCCCATTTTAGAGAAGAGAGTGGATGCACACATGAGACAGAAGGCTATGGTATATGGTCTTGAGTAGGCTGCAGAACAATGGAGGTTTGACCATTGTATTTTATCTTTACCAGGTTGGATAATATTAGCTACATTATCCTGTTACTATATTGTGTTACTTGTTATAGGGTTTCATATACAGGGAGTTTTTTGAGCTAAGGGTAGAGTTGGTTCAGAAGTATGTCATGGAGAATGTGGGAGCAACAAAATTCTTGTGGCATAAGATACAGGTATTGCATCACAGGTTTGCGTGGTGGTTGGTCTTCAAGAGTGACATTGAAGAGGGATACAGAGCCTAAGGAACAAAATAGATGGTGTACAGGTACAGGTACAAGTTGCAGCTGTTTATCTCCAAGTAACATCTCTGGACTCGGATCTCCTTCCCACCTTCGACCTTGATTTCCCTTGCTCTACCTTCTCTCTTTGCCTTCCCCTACTTTCTGCACTTAGAGCATTCCCTGATGATTCACCTGTGCTTCTCCTGCATATTTCTTCATTCAAGATCACACTCACAACATCATCAACTTTTAAGATTTTAGAAGCAGATGTAGAATTAGTTATTGCCATAACCAAACTATCCCAACTTTTAGGTAAGGAACATAAAATTAAAAGAGCCTTTACTTCATCATCAAAAACAATATTGACTAAAGCTAACTGGTTTACCAAACCATGGAAAATTGCTAAGATGAGTATGTACCGATCCACATTCTTGCATTTGCAAAGTAAATAACTGCTTCATAAGAAATACCTTATTAGAAGCCGAGGGCTTTTCGTATAAATTCACCAAGATTTTATCAACTCTTCTGTTGTCTTGCACTGTGACAAGTTGGAAATCACAGACAATGCAAGGCTCAACCTTATGGAACCCAGAGCCTTCCGATCAAGAACACTCCATTCTTCATCCTTCATATCTATGGGCTTGCATGCAACCCCACAGTCTCCATTTGTAGCTTACTTTCTTCTACCATTACTGAACTCCCACTCAATCAGAAACCCTGTGAATGACTTGTAATCAACAAACAATAACCTGCTCCCTGCAAACCGTAGCTCTGATACCAACTGTTAGGAACCCCTTATCCAACGGAAGCACAATTGATTACTTTTTTATAAGTAATTAAACAAGAAATTATACCAGAATGATTAAGTAACTAGAAACTTGAGACAATAAAGAATTTGAGAGACAATACACACTCTTGTATTAAATACTACTAGAAGAAAATACAATAAGGAAGATGCCACTTCTTCCTCCACCTCAAAGGCTTGCCACACCTCAAGACCTTCTTCCCTCTCTCTCTTGCTCAACACAACCAACTCAACAACCTGAGTTGTTATCCCCTCGAATGCTTCAGCTGATCTCCTTGACCTTACACCTGTAAATCTCCTTGACCTTGCTCCTTGCTTCAATGCTTTTACTTGCTTGCTTGATTTACAATACATGCCTCATGGGTCTTTAAATAGAATCCCATGCATACAAAAATAGAACTCTAATTACAATAATTAGACACGCAGCTCGTGACTATAATTAGTCCTTAAACATGCAAACACTCGCTTCACTTAACTAACTGTTCATCAACAATAGTTCTGGAACTGCCACAGGTGATCGACGTCGGTCCCTGTCTGTCTAGTGCTGACCGATGTCGACCGACTTTCTACCGACGCCAGTTGCCTTCTGCACTGGTAATGATTGACGTCGGTCATTCTGCCAACGCTGATACTTTTGGATCTTTAGCAACCTCCCTTCTTCGTGTCTGCAACAGTTGAAGCTTTTAGCTCCACACCCTAACAATATGATCTCTAATAAAAAATTTATCTGATGGTAAGCCACCCAAGTGTTAAAGAGTTCCTAAGCAACTAGGAGATAAATAAAAAGTGAGCTGGATGGATTACCAAGGTCATGTGTTGGAGTGAGCATTAAAACTCACTCATGAAATTAAGCTTAATTAGGAGTCAATCAATTAGTTATTATGTGTCAAATATTTTCACACCTATTTTGTGCATGCAAATATTCCATATCAACAAATATTTGTTTCACACAACAAATTATTTGTTGTGCATAATGACCTTTATGCCTATTTAATAGGCACTCCTATTACTTCTCCTTATCTAGTAAAAGAAATATTTATGGATGTTTGTATTATTCTTTTGAGAAAATAATGCAGAGACTTGTTTGTGTTATGGAAGCTATGGTAATGGTGTGAAAGAGTGATCATGTGGAATTATGAGTTCATTCTGAACTCCAATGTGGATTTTAATGAGAATGATATATATGGTAAATATTATTTTGCCTTGGCCATCAGCATTTTATTCAAGTCCATCATTTATTACAACACCCTATGACTCCCATGGCTTCATCATCCCAATTGATAGGTTTCTATATCTTCACCATTCAGCTTTGTCTTTTTATCGCTTAGTTCCTAATATTTGATGTATTTTTGGACTAAAACATATAATGATTCATCACTATATGATTATAGTTCAAAGTTTTTTTTGGATCGACATTGAACTTCAAAGTCATGGATTCAATCTCTCATCAAATCCCTTCCTATCCTCTTTGACAGTCTCCACATGACTTTGGATTTATGATTAGATCCTCCCTCACCACCCATCGACTTCTAAATCAATTACCACGTCGTTTAAGGCTTAATTATCAGCTAAATCCAAGGTGTGGTTTATTTGATTTATAAAAAAATCAAAATGTGGAGTGTTTGATGTTAAAATATATTTTTTCGCTTACACACCTAAAGTTGTCAATAGCTATGTTGGATATGATTTGATTTTCTAGAACTCTCAAGCATAGAGGCTAGTTGTTTGAGCCCCATCCACTACAAAGTGGATTATTTTTTATGGGGAGGGATTTTAAAGGCAAAAATTGTTTTGTAAATGGGGGACTTTATACATTTTTTCAAAAATGGGGAAAATTTGTAAAAATGGAAGCTTTTTTGACATAGTGGGCATTTCTTATTTAATGGGGTCCCTATAAAAGTGGAAGGATCTCTTTGTTTTAAGGTAAAGGTTTTTTACTATTACCTTGTGGAGCATTTATTTGTAAAATTAATTACTAAAATGATGGTAATTATTTTATTGGAGGAGAATTTTTGTTGTTTTTTAATAAAAAATAATATTATATAGTAAAAGGGAAAAATAATTTTTTATGTTTATCTTCTATTTTGTTAGTCAAAGATGGAGGGTGAGGTCTAGTCTGGCAATAATTCAGACCCCCTCATAGATAAATCAAAACCATTTTTTCTCCTCCTTACCTTTATTTTTGGAGGTCATTGTTATTGCCCTTGTGCCCTTTTTTGGCCCACATTGTTGTCCCTATCATCACACTTTGCACTCATGGACACATTATCGGTAGAGTCTGACATCCCATTTTTTAGTGTGCATTATATTTTGTGCCACTTTTGTACTCATTGATGCATTTTCAATAGAGCTCATTGTCCTACATTCTTGAGTATGGTTTTATGTCACACACTACTCCCTTGTTTTAGAAGCAACTCTATTGTTTTTGATGGCATCTTCTATAGATTGATAGCATTCTAACTTTTATGCATCATTTGGTGTTTTTTTGTTGCATGGGATGTTTAAATGTGGTCACATTGAGAGTCATGGAATCTTTTTATTCATGTTTGTTTACTCCATGTTGAGCACTTACTCTTTAGCTATTGACTATCCCATCACCACTAGGGTCATTTTCTTGAGAGATATTTGTTCTTTATCTTCAACTTTTTTTGACAATTGACAGTCTCCTTTAGATTTATTATGGAGCTTGATCTCCATTTGAAGAGTAGCTATTCTAGGGAATACAACATTATCATGTTAGTGTTTGAGTAGTGGATTCAATCCACTCATATAGACTTTTTTGCATCTCTCCACCCATTCAGCAGTATGGTGGGGTATGGTGCAGATACTGATTATTTGGTTGTCATGTTCCTTTCTAACCCTTGGTGTACCACATATTATTGCAGTAGATCAAATTTAGTTGGTGAACCATTTTTCACTATCGACATCTATGATAGTCTCTTTTCATAAGAGTTACTTTGGTGAATTCTAGTGTTAACTTTTTTTTGTGATTGATCAGCAGATCTAGACCACTCGTGCAAATTTGAGTTCCATTGAGACTTTTGAGTCTACTAAGTACATTTTTATTTGATGGCCTTCATTCCATACAATGCACCTCTTTAGCATTATGTTTGAGTATTGACCCATTTGCTTTCTTGGGACACCTTGAAGTATATGTTTTTTGCTCTCTCGACTTTAGTTGTCATTGCTAGTTTTTGGGCACCTTACAATGGTACATTTCATCCTTGGTGATTCTTTTTCCCAGTGTTTTGAGATCAATGTTTTTTATAGAGTTATCCTCATACAGAGTACTAGTTCCTATTTGGCTTGGTGGTTACAGTGATTCCTCATCCATGTAGTCTAGTAAGATGGATTGGTTACCATAGGGACACTTTGTATTTCATTATGATTTGTACATGGGTACTTGATCAAGCCTTGTTGCTAGCACCCGTTCAGTTTCTTTGCTTTATCTTTTTTAACTCACTATTTTGCACTTAAGGGAGGGTGTTGGAGTGAGCATTAAAACTCACTCATGGAATTAATCTTAATTGGGATTCAATCAATTAGTTTTTATTTATCGAATATTTTCACACCTATTTTATGCATGCAAATATTCCATATCAACAAATATCTGTTTCACATAACAAATTATTTATTGTGTGTAACAAAATTTATGCTTAAATAATAGTCACTCCTATTGCTTGTCCTTATTTGGTGGAAGAGAGATTTATGAATGTTTGTATTATTATTTTGAGGAAATAATGCAAAGACTTGTTTGTGCTTAATGTTTATTTTACAGAAGCTATGGTAATGGTCTGCAAGAGTGATCCTATAGAATTATGAGTTCATTCTGAACTCCAATATCATGGAGTAAGATGTAGATATCAAAGATACCAATTTGGTCAGAGGCAAGGGTTTGTGTGAATAGATGGATTCTAATATTAAAATTACTGAACCATCACCTAAAGAAATATATGCCCAAAATACTTCTTAGCCAACCAACCTCCCTGTTTTCAATAGCTAGATCCAAGACATGACCAACTAACTATAGACAGGTGAGTATCTATATGATCTTCAACATTATAAAAAAAGGTATTATAGACTCCAATCTATTCCTTATGTCCTTGTTGTTGGAGTGATATTTAGAAAGGATATGAATGGAGTCATGTTAAGATGTATTGAGCATGATCAAGTTCCTAAGGTATTCCAATAATTTCATGATGGCCCATCAGGAGGATATTTCTCTGCAAGGACCATGGCCATCAAGATAATGTGAGGAGGATATTATTGGCTTGAATTATTCAAAGATGGCCACCAATGGGTAAGAAACTATGAAAAGTGCACTTATTTCATCGGCAAGCAAAAGTTATAATCCTTTCCTCTTAGGCCCATTTAGGTAGATCAACCATTTTCCCAATGGGGATTGGAATTTATAGGCATGATCAATCCACTTTTAAGTGTAGGGCATAAGTGGGTCCTCAAAATAATGGATTACTTCATGTGATGGACCAAATCAATTGTATTAAAAGATGCTACGAAAGCATCAATTTTAGATTTTATGGACAATATAGTGTTAAGATTTGGTGTACCCCATACCATTATCAGTGAATGGGCTATCAAGCATAATGTGTATTTGAGCACTTATTCTAATTATTATCTTCAGGGTAATGGTTTGGCTGAGTCAACCAACAAGAACCTTATCAAGATTATCAAAAGAACAATAGAAGATAACCAAAGATCTTAGCATATAAAATTGAAATCAACACTTTGGGCTGATAGGATTACCCCTAAGGGAACCATAGGTAATTCAAATTTCATGTTGGTATATGGAAGAGAGGATTGAGTCCCACTATCAATTGATCTACCATATTTAGAGCTCAATCACAAATTGGAATTGATAAATAATGATGCAATGATGGAAAGATTGTTTGATTCGATGGAACTCAAAGAAATTAGGAACCAAGTAATGAAGGTCTTGGAAGCTAATCAAGCCTAAACCAAGAAGACTTTCTAATTTATAAATTGAAAATGCAAGTGTGGCAAATTTGAACAACTCACTTTTGCATTTAAAAGATCTTTCTATTTTCTGACTTTTTTTTTGAATTTTGAATAAAGAAATTATAACCAAAATTAAAAATGAAGATCAAAATCATAAAACAATAGATAAAATTAGAAGAAATCACTAGCAAATTGATAACAAAGTTCGGCTTCAATAGCCTACGTTTCCGGGTCTGTTCAAAGTGAGGACTGTTCTCATTAATTTTGTGCAACAAATGGCTTCCAAAATCAATACAAGTCTTCAATTCACCTTCTCTAATCTCTGCTTGCCTGTAAATATATCTCTCAAACCTAAAAATAATGGCCCAAGGCCATACAAAGCAAAAATAAGACTCTAATCTTCTTAAAACTCCTTACATAGTCGGCTTTCTATGTGTATTCAAGTAGAAATTAGTCCCTTTTATAACACTTCGACCTCCATGGCTGAAGTGGTTAAGGCATTAACCTTTTAGGTGTTAGGTCAAAGGTTCAAAACCACCTCCCACCTTTCTAGGCACTTTGGCATGAAGAAAAGGTCGGCCTTCCTCCTTTTGGCGTGCTTTGACTTGGTTTTTGTCCCACATTTGCTGGGAATTGGATTTTTAATACTTAAAACAGACAATTTTTTTCCTTTTCAAATGCCTAAGGCTAAGGCACCAACTTAGGCTGTGCTTTGACTTTGGTCAATGCATGTTTGGTGGAGTGACATGGCGGGTGGCGTGGCAGTTTGTTCCTTTTGGCCTTTGGCATCTTGTTTAACGTTTGAAAATTTCAAATAACATGTGAATAAAAAACACCAAACCCAATTTTTTTTACACCTAATTATTTTACCACATGTCAAATGGCTATTGGTCCACTTGGCATATTTCAATAGTGCCACGTCACTTTTGACACCCCCTGTCGCAAGATTTCTTCAACTAGCCATATCTTAAGCATCCAGACTCCGTTTTTCGAACCACAAAAAGTGTTGGAAAGATCTCGACAAATCATATGATGTGTAAATGATTTGAAGACTTTGAAAAATGGAATGGTACATGGATCTGCCTGGATCATTCCTCCCCACTGGGAACTTTTGGACCTCTGAAAGTTGAAATTAATTGGTAATGAGGTGAGGGTATTTTTCCCTCACCTTTTTGACTTCCATCCATTTGGCCTTGCTTGGGTGCATCCCTTTGAGACCAACACGAAGATATTCAACATTACCTCTTCGCTAAGTCTACATATTCCTATCAAGTATAGTATCTTCCTGTAATTTTGTTAGATATTCAGGAGAAAAATCATCAACAGAAGGAATGGATACACTTTCATCATGATAAATTATCAGTGGAGGCTCATACAATTTTAAATTTTCCACATTAAGAACTGAATAAATCTACATGTAAGATGGTAAATCTAATCAGAAAGCATTTGTGCCAATTTTTTCCATTATCTAAAAAGGACCACACCAGATTGGTTTCAACTTTTTACCTTCACCTGTTAGTCTTTTGTTACTAATGTGAAGCCATACCATATCACCTACAACAAATTGGTGATCAATACGATGTTTGTCATGCCTGGCTTTGTACTTGGCTTGACTTTTCTCCAATTGAGTATGAACAGTCTGATGAATGAGCTATATTTGTTCTATGAACTTCTTTTCTCGAATGGCTTCTTTTGGTTCACCAACAACTATATCCTATCCATAGCTAAAATCTAGAGGAGATTTAGGCAAGTATCCATAACAAACTTCAAATGGAGATTTCATAGTAGAAGAATGAAGTGCCCAGTTATATGCATGCTATATGTAACACAATTGTTCATCCCATAACTTTGGATTTTTATTGCTATAACCCCTAAGCAAATGTACCACAGTGCGGTTCATAACCTCTATTTGTCCATCAGTTTGTGGATGAAATGTAGTGCTCTTTTTTAATTTAGTGTCCACTAGTCCCCACAAAGTTGACCAAAACTCCCTAATAAATCGAGAATCCTGATAAAAAATAATTGAAGTAGGCAAACCAAAATGAACCCATACATGTTTAAAGAAAAAATGTGCAGTGCCTTCACCAGTTTTTTGCTTAGTGCAAGGAATCAAAACACACATTTTGCTAAATCTATCCACAACTACATAGAAATAGTCATGTTTTCTTTGTGTCATAGGCAACTCCCCCACAAAATCCATGGAGATACTTTCTCAGGGGTGAGTAGGAACATGTAGAGGAGTATAAAGTCCTAGTTTCTTGTTACTAAGTTTACTTGTGGCACAAAGAGTACACCCCTTTATATATTTAGCAACATTTTCCTGCATACGAGGCCAATAACAATACATCTTCAAATGTGCAACCATTTTAGCAAATCCAAAATGACCAGAAATAAGAGAAGTATGTGCTTCTCTAATAATGTGCACCCTCTCATTTGAGGAATACATAGTTTTCCCAAATGATACAAAAGATCATTGTGTACATGATAGTCTAATTCTTCTACTTGTCTACTACTCATCAAGTCTTTATAAACATCCTAAAAATCAAGATCATTAACATATTGTTCTTTGTAACTTTCATGAGACAAAGAACCATGTTGTAAAAGAATAGATGCAACAACCATAGGAGGCCTAGATAACATATCTGCAACCTTATTCTCAATTCCTTTTTTATACTTGATCACAAGATGAAATTATTGTAAGAAACCCATCTAACGAAAATGTCTAGACTATTGTAGTTTGGTTTGTGATTGAAGATATTGTAAGGGCTGATGATCTATATGTATTATTGTTTTTTTGCCCATTAAGTAATGTTTCCATTTTTTAACACTTTGAACCAATGAATATAATTCCTTATCATAAGTTGGATATTTTCTTACTGCACTTGTAAAGGTTTCAGAATGATAAAAAACTGGTTTCTTACCTTGCATTAAAATAGCTCCCATAGCATACTCACTTGCATCTGTCTCGATCTCAAATGGTTGTTGATTATTAGGGAGTGACAAGGCCAGAGCAGTACTTATCTTTTCTTTCAAAGTGTCAAAGGTTTTTTGATGTTTGCCTCCCCACTGAAAGAGCTATTTCACACTTGTTAAAGAATGCAAAGGTGATGCAATATATGAAAATTGAGCAATAAACTTTCACCAAAATTGTACTGCACCAAGAAAACTTCTAACCTCAGTTGTGTTAATGGGTGTAGGCTAATTAACAATGACTGCCACTTTTGCAGGATAAATTTTTAGTTTACCATGTCCTACAATGTAACCCAAGTATATGAAAGAGGTCTTGCCAAATTCACATTTTGACATTTTTAGATAAAGTTTTTCCCTTCATAATGCATCCATGAATTTTTTAATGTGGATCACATGCTCTTTCCATGATTTTCTAAAAATAAATATATCATCTAAGTAAACTATAACAAAATCATCGAGGAATTGTCTAAAAACATCATTCATCAATCTCATGAATGTAGCCGGGGCATTACACAACCCGAAAGGCATAACAAGCCATTCAAACAATCCCTATTTTGTTTTGAATGTGGTTTTCCACACATCACCTTCACTAATTCTTACTTGATGATATCCACTTCTCAAATCTAACTTAGTGAAATAAATAACATGTTTTAATTGATCCAATAAATCATCAATACAAGGAAGAGGGTAATGATTCTTAATAGTAATTTTGTTTAAAGCACAAAAATCAACACACATTCACCAAGTGCCATCTTTCTTTGGCACCAAAATAATTGGCAAACCAACAAGAGATGAAATTGGATGAATAACACCTCTATCCAATAGATCCATTACCTATTTTTTGATTTTCTCATTTTCCACCACTGATAACCTGTACATGCCAATGTTAGGGAGAGGAGAATCCTGCAATAGCTGAATTTCATGTTGAACTCCCCTTTTAGGAGGTAAGCCCTTAGGATCCTGAAATACATCATCGTAAGTAGAAATGATTTCAACCAATTCATTCTTGTGTCTAGGATCACACTTTTCCAAAGCTTGAGAATATTATTTTTCTGTAGACTTAATCAATATGAGACAAAAAGTCTTGCTTGAATTAACTAGTATTTTCATTTGCCCTACTGTAACTAAGGAAAGACTTGTTCTAATGTGATGTGCTCTAACTATATATTCAATGCCATCCTTAACAAACAAGTACTTATTCTCCTCTCTATAGAAGATTGCTTTTCTATCATAAAGATATGGGCTTCCCAAAACAATCCCACATATGTCTAATGGAACAACATCCAACTCAACCTCATCTACGAACTTGGATGTGATGGTAAACCTTAGTCTACAAGTTTGTGAGACTTGTAGCTTTGCATTGTCACACACCCAACCTAGTGGATAAGGCTTTGGATGGGGATTGGTTTGTAAGACTAACTTCTTAACAACCTCTTCAAAAATTAAATTTGCTTGTGAACCACTATCAAATAGAGTTTCAATCTTAGTATACTTTGAAACAACTCTAATGTGGAACAATTCGTTTCTTTTCTTATCAACATGCACAAAATTTTTTTAGAAGAAGATGTAGCATTTGTGCTAGAAACTAAAAGAGAAAAATCATTATGTAATCCCATATCTGTAATCTTAGTTTCATCACTTGAATCTGAACCTAAGTCCTGAACCATAGCATTAGCCTTCTTTTCTTTCTTTTGATACCTCTTAGGCCTTAACTCAGGATGTAGTTTCCAACACTTAGACTCATCATGATTTTTATTACAATGATTACAAAATGGTTTTCCTTCTTCTTTTTTAACAGTATAAGTGGATTTCTGTTTACCCTTTCCTGATGAACTTTCCCCTTTGGATTGCTTACCATTAGATTGTTTACTTTTTACTTTAGGAAAATATTCTTTTGATTGTTTCCCTCTAGCCTCTAAATGAGTGGCTTGAACACATATTACATCTAAATTAGTGGGATTGAACATAAGAATCATATGTCTTAAGTAACTATGCAACCCACCTATATATTTTAGCAGTGTTTCTTGTGTGTATAGAGGAACATTAAAAAGTAAATCTTTTTCCCTAAATTCTTGTGTATAATCTTGAACACTTTAGCCTTTTCATTGTCTGAAGCTTTGCCAATCCATCATGGCTTGTTGCATATAGCCTAAAGGATAGAATTGCTTTTTGAGTTCTTCAATAAATTCATTCTAAGTAGAAATCGAGTTACCTTTTTAAAGCTTGGCTTCCTTCAACTTACTCTCCCACCAGATGAGAGCTGTGCCTCCCATACGAAGAGTAGCAAAATGAATTTTTGATTCATCCCCTACAATCTTTTGGACCCTGTAATAAACTTCAATCTACTTGACCTAATTATCCAACTTTTTAGCAATAACTTCACCATTAAACATTGGTAATTCAAACTTAATATCCAATTTTAGTGAAGGGAGAGATTCCATAGTTTTTTTACCGTCATCCGATGGAGAAGGTTTTTTGGTTTCTTTACCTTTTGATTCTCGTGAATCACCTTCTTTTTCATTCTCGAATTTCTTTTGTTTGTCACGATATAGTTCCTCAACCATGCTTCTCATATCCATGAAAGCTCGGTGGAAAGCTTGTTCGGATTCCATCTCTTCTTCGGCCATCCTTGAAGCACGCCTTGAACCAATCTTTGGATTATACTCAATGAGTTTTCCTTCACCCTTTTGAGATTTAGACCTTGTCAACATACACTAGCAATTAATGTTAAATAATAACCACTCTGATACCAAAAATTTGATATGTAAATTGAAAATGCAAGTGTGGCAAATTTCAACAACTCACTTTTGTATTTAAAAGATCTTTCAATTTTTTGAATTTTTCTTTGAATTTTGAATAAATAAATTATAACCAGAATTAAAAATAAAGATTAGAATTATAAAACAGTAGATAAAATTAGAAGAAATAACCAGCAAATTGATAATGGAGTTTGGCTTCAATAGCCTATGTCTTCGGGTCTGTTCGAAGTGAAGACCATTCTCATTAATTTTGTGTAACAAATGGCTTCCAAAATCAATACAAGTCTTCAATTCACCTTCTCTGATCTCTACTTTCCTATAAATATATCTATCAGACCTAAAAATAATGGCCCAAGGCCATACAAAGCAAAAATAAGACTCTAATCTTCTTAAAACTCCTTACATAGTCGGCTTTCTATGTCTATTCAAGTAGAAATTAGTGCCTTTTATACCACTTCAACCTCTGTGGCTAAAGTGGTCAAGGCATTAACCTTTTAGGCAGTAGGTCAAAGGTTCAAAACTACCTCCCACCTTTTTAGGTGCTTTGGCATGAAGAAAAGGTCAGCGTTCCTCCTTTTGGTGTGCTTTGACTTGGTTTTTGTCCCACATTTGCTGGGAATTGGGTTTTTTGTTAGGTTGTGGAGCTAAAAGCTTCACCAAGATGCAAGTAGGAGGAGTTACAGAGGTTACAGGGGTTGCAGAGAGTTGCAGGGCAACCGACATCAGTCTAATCAACCGACATCGGTCAGATAGCAGTGAAGAAGCAACTAACATCGGTTACCAGTCGGCCGACATCTGTTAGGGTGGAGCTGACGTCAGCATCTTGTGCGTGAACATGTAGTTTGCATGTTGATTCTAGAGAGTCTATTCTTGGACTGTTAGTTTGCATGTTAAAGGTTAATTATAGTCTTGAGTTGCGTGTTTAATTATTGTAATTAAGATAGTCTAATTATTGTAAGCATGAGATCTATATATAGACTCATGGGCTGTATTGTAAACTAGTGCTAGAGAGTAAGAGAGAAAAATAAGCTCCTTCAGAGAGAGGAGAGCAATGGTGTGTTCCTTCTAGTGCCACAGTACCAAGTGTGGGTGCTGATTTGGAGAATAAGAAGGGTTCTTCGTGTATGTATGATATTGGTCATCTGGTGTGCATGGCTTCTTTTAGAGATCTATAATGGTGAGTAAGGTTTGGTGATTTTTAGGTAGCAGTAGAGAGTGGGAGATCTACTTGGAGTATGGTTGTGTACTTGGTGTACTAGCAACGTTGTTTTTGATTGGTGGAGGTGAACATCAATTCTGTATTGGAGTTGACTATTGGGACCGAGAGAGAGAGGGAAGAAGGTCTTGAGGTGTGGAAAGCCTTTGAGGTGGAAGAAGTGGCATCTTCTTTATTGTATTTTCTTTTGAGTGATTATTAATACAATTGTGTATTGTCTCTCATATTCCTGTGTTGTTTCATATTTCTAGTTACTTAATTATTCTGGTTAAATTCCGTGTTTAGTTGCTAATACAAGAAGTAATCATATGTGCTCTAATTGAGGAGCGAGATCCTGACAAGTGGTATCAGAGCTTTTGGTTGGGTTGACTAACAGGTGGTTCAGATCTGGTAGTGTTTTTTGATTACAGGTCACTTTCAAGGGTTTCAAATTGAGTGGGAGTATAGCATTGGTAAAAGAAAGTAAGCTACGAATGGAGAAACTGAATAGCATGAATTGTCTGATTGATGGAAAGAAAGAGCATGTAAAAGGAGATTGTTGGTTGGTAGAAGATTAGCATGTAGAAGTAGATGTTGCAGGGGTTGTTGCACAGGTTGCTCTGGATAAAGTAGAATCTTGTTTTACAGATTCTTTTGCCTCTTTCCATGCAGCCTGAAATAGAGCATCTTTTCATGGGTATGTCGAGGGAGACTTTGAAGAGATTTATTTAGGGATTGGTGAGCCTTGTCAGATTATTGGCAAAGGGGAAGTGAAGCTGAAATTGCAGATGGATAACACACAGGTGTTGAAGGAGGTCATGTAGGTATCAATCTTGGAGATTAGTCTAATTTTTTCAAGAAAGTTGGGTGATGGGAGATGCACTGTAACTCTCATAGTGGATGCACTTGAATTAGATGGTGGTAAGAAAGTAGGTATCCTTTATCTATCTAATTATATTATTGATTCACCTTCTGTTGTAGAGATGTGGCTTTGTAGGCTTGGTCACATATGTAGGAGGAGAATGCATGTTCTTAAGTGAAAGATAGATATTTTTGACAAACTTAAGAACTGGAAAGCCTTGGTGTTCATGGAGGAGATGGCAGATAGAGATCAGCGGAGGAGACTAAATTATTTTGAGCAGGGCTCTATTGATTTGAATAGGGTTTTGACCCAAAAAGAGCTCACAGGTAAAAAGTTATCACTCACAGGTGAACACAGGTACCGATGTCGGTTAGACAGTAATCGACATCTACAATAGGAAGACCAACATCGGTCAGATAGGAACTGATGTCGATAGAAAGGATACCAGCGTCAGCCAGGGAGATGACATCGGTAGTCAAGGTCAGTGCAGGGGAACCGACATCAGTTGGATGCAGATTGGGAGATGGCCGAGATCGATCACTGGAATGGATGGTGGGCAGACAACAAGCTGTCAATAGGTCTCAGACACTCATATTGAGGATTGAAAGGGTAAGTGAACCTCATATTCATTGTTCACCTTCTTTATATTGCTTATTGATGGTCAAAAACTAAGAAGATGTGAAGAGGCAATGCAGGTAGAATCCAGAAATAGTGGGAGCTTGGCATGGATAAGGAGTATGAGTCCTTGGAGAAGAACCAAATAAGAGTTTGTTGGTGGAGTTGTCAGTGGGAAGAAAGCACTGAAAGATGAATGGATTCCCAAGTTGAAGAAGAGAGTGGATGGATACATGAGATGGAAGGCCAAGGTATATGGTCTTGAGGAAGCTGCAGGATAGTGGTACAGGTTTTGATAGGTGGATGACAAAGCAGGGCTTTAGTCAATGTCAGTGTAACCATTGTGTTTGACTTACCAGGTGGATAATGATTGCAACATTATTCTGTTACTGTATGTGGGTGATTTGCTAGCAGGTTTGTACATACAGAGTTTTGCTGAGCTAAAGGTAAGGTTAGTTAAGAGGTATGTCATGAAGAATTTGGAGCAGCAAAATTCTTTGGCATAAGAGACATGGAGATTTTGCCTCAAGTGGGAGCTGATGTGAAGATAGTGTTGGTGAGGTTCAAGATGCAAGATGCAGAATCGATAAGCACACCAAGGGCTAGACAGTTCAAGCTAAGCTTAGAACAGTGTTTGAAATCACATGAGGTCTAGTGCAGACCTGAGTTTTTCCAAGCAACGGGAGTTGTCAGAAAGTATGGAGCCAATTCAGGGAAGGAATACTGGAGGGTAGTTCAGTGGATTCTCAGGTATTTGAGATGGACTAGCAATAGGTTAACATGTTATGCAGGGTCAAGGTCTTCACTACATGGGTTGTAGCTTCAGATGTGGCAGGTTACTTGGATGACATGAGTAACATCACAAGTTGTGTGGTGGTTGGTCTTCAGGATTGATCTTAAAGAGGGATACAAGCCAGGGAATGAATTAGATGGTGTACAAGTATAGGTACAGGTGCAGTTGTTTATCTCCAAATGGGAGATTGTTAGGTTGTGGAGCAAAAAACTTCACCAAGATGCAAATAGGAGGAGTTACGAAGGTTGCGGGGGTCGCAGAGAGTTGCAGAATGAGTTGTAGGGAAACTGACATCAGTCTAATCAATCGATGTCAGTGAGATAGTAGTGAAGAAGCAACTGACATTGGTTACCAGTTAGTTGACATCGGTCAGGGAGGAGTCGACGTTGGTAGCCTGTGCGTGAACATACAGTTTGAATGTTGATTCTGGAGAGTCTATTCTTGGACTGTTAGTTTGCATGTTAAAGGTTAATTATAGTCTTGAGTTGCGTGTCTAATTATTGTAATTAAGATAGTCTAATTATTGTAAGCATGAGATCTATATATAGACTCATGGGCTATATTGTAAACTAGTGCTAGAGAGTAAGAGAGGAAAATAAGCTCCTTCAAAGAGAGGAGAGCAATGGTGTGTTCCTCCTAGTGCCGAAATACCAAGTGTGGGTGCTGGTCTGGAGAATTAAAAGGGTTCTTCGTGTATGTATGATCTTGGTGAGCTGGTGTGCATGGCTTCTTTTGGAGATCTACAATGGTGAGTAAGGTCTGGTGATTTGCAAGTACCAGTAGAGAGCGAGAGATTTACTTGGAGTATGGTTGTGTACTTGGTGTACTAGCAGCATTGTTTTTGACTGGTGGAGGTGAACATCAATTCTGTATTGGAGTTGACTGTTGGGACTGAGAGAGAGAGGGAAGAAGGTCTTGAGGTGTGGTAAGCCTTTGAGGTGGAAGAAGAAGTGGCATCTTCTTTATTGTATTTTCTTCTGAGTGATTATTAATACAATTGTGTATTGTCTCTCATATTCCTGTGTTGTTTCATATTTTTAGTTACTTATTCATTCTGGTTAAATTCCGTGTTTAGTTGCTAATACAAGAAGTAATCATATGTGCTCTAATTGAGGAGCAAGATCCTGACAAGTGGTATCAAAGCTTTTGGTTGGGTTGACTAATAGGTGGTTCAGATCTGGTAGTGTTTTTTGATTACAGGTCACTCTCAGGGGTTTTAGATTGAGTGGGAGTATAGCAATGGTAGAAGAAAGTAAGCTACGAATGGAGAAATTGAATAGCATGAATTATCTGATTGATGGACAGAAAGAGCAGGTAAAAGGATATTGTTAGTCGGTAGAAGATCAGCATGTAGAAGTAGATGTTGTAGGGGTTGTTGCATAGGTTGCTCTGGATAAAGTAGAAGCTTGGTTTACAGATTCTTTTGCCTCTTTCCATGCAGCCCAAAATAGAGCATCTTTTCATGGGTATGTCCAGGGAGACTTTGGAGAGATTTATTTAGGGGGTGGTGAGCCTTGTCAGATTATTGGCAAAAGGGAAGTGAAGCTAAAATTGCAGATGGATAACACACAGGTGTTGAAGGAGGTCATGCAGGTACCAGTCTTAGAGATTAGTCTAATTTCTTCAGGAAATTTGGGTGATGGGAGATGCACTGTAACTCTCACAATGGATGCACTTGAATTAGATGGTGGAAAGAAAGTAGGTATCCTTTATCTATCTACTTATATTACTGATTCACCTTCTGTTGCAGAGATGTGGCTTTGTAGGCTTGGTCACATATGTAAGAGGGGAACGCATGTTCTTAAGCGGAAGACATATGTTTTTGACAAACTTAAGAACTGAAAAGCCTTGGTGTTCATGGAGGAGATGGCAGACAGAGATCAGTGGAGGAGACTAAATTATTCTGAGTAGGGCTATGTTGATTTGAATAGGGTTTTGACCCAAAAGGAGCTAGCAAGTAAAAATTTATCACTCACAGATGAACACAGGTACCGATGTCAGTCAGATAGTAACTGACATCAGCAACAAGAAGACTGACATTGGTTAGATAGGAATCAACTTTGGCAAAAAGGATACCGGCATCGGCTAGGGAGATGACATTGGCAGTCAGGGTCAGTGCAGGGGAACTGACATCGATCGGATGAAGACTGGGAGATGGCCGAGATCGGTCACTGGAACGGATGGTGGGCAGATAACAAGCCATCAATAGGTCTCAGACACTCATATTGAGGACTGAAAGGGTAAGTGAACCTCATATTCATTGTTCACCTTCTTTATATTGGTTATTGATGGTAAAAAACTAGGAAGATGTGAAGAGGCAATGCTGGTAAAATCCATAAACAGTGGGAGCTTGGCATGGATGAGGAGTATGAGTCCTTGGAGAAGAACCAAACATGAGTTTGTTGGTGGAGTTGTCAGTGGGAAGAAAGCACTGAAAGACGGATGGATTCCCAAGTTGAAGAAGAGAGTGGATGGATACGTGAGATGGAAGGCCAAGGTATATGGTCTTGAGGAAGCTGCAGGACAGTGGTACAAATTTTGACAGGTGGATGACAAAGCAGGGCTTCAGTCAATGTCAGTGTAACCATTGTGTTTGACTTACTAGGTGGATAATGATTGCAACATTATTTTTTTACTGTATGTGGGTGATTTGCTAGCAGGGTTGTACATATAGAGTTTTGCTGAGCTAAAGGTAAGGTTAGTTCAGAGGTATGTCATGAAGAATTTGGAGCAGCAAAATTCTTTGGCATAAGAGACATGGAGATTTTGTCTCTAGTGGGAGCTGATGTGAAGACGGTGTTAGCGAGGTTCAAGATGCAGGATGCAGAATCGGTAAGCACACCAAAGGCTAGACAGTTCAAGCTGAGCTTAGAACAGTGTTTGAAATCACATGAGGTCTAGTGTAGACCTGAGTTTTCCCAAGCAGTGGGAGTTGTCAGAAAGTATGGAGCCAATTTGGGGAGGGAATACTAGAGAGTAGTTTAGTGGATTCTCAGGTATTTGAGATGGACTAGCAACAGGTTAACATGTTATGCAGGGTCAAGGTCTTCACTACATGGGTTGTAGGTTCGGATGTGGCAGGTTACTTGGATGACAGGAGTAGCATCACAGGTTGTGTGGTGGTTGGTCTTCAGGATTGATCTTGAAGAGGGATACAAGCCAGGGAATGAATTAGATGGTGTACAGGTATAGGTACAGGTGTAGCTGTTTATCTCCAAATGGGAGATTGTTAGGTTGTGGAGCTAAAAACTTCACCAGGATGCAAATAGGAGGAGTTATGGAGGTTACGGGGGTTGCAGAGAGTTGCAGAATGAGTTGCAAGGCAACTGACATCAGTTTGATCAACTGACATCAGTCAGATAGCAGTGAAGAAGCAACCGACATCGGATACCAGTCGGTTGACATCGGTCAGGGAGGAGCTGATGTCGGCAGCCTGTGTGTGAACATGCAGTTTGCATGTTGATTTTGGAGAGTCTATTCTTGGACTATTAGTTTGCATGTTAAAGGCTAATTATAGTCTTGAGTTGCGTGTCTAATTATTGTAAGCATGAGATCTATATATACTCATGGGCTGTATTGTAAACTAGTGCTAGAGAGTAAGAGAGCAAAATAAGCTCCTTCATAGAGAGGAGAGCAATGGTGTGTTCCTCCTAGTACCATAGTACCCAAGTGTGGGTGCTGGTTTGGAGAATTAGAAGGGTTCTTCGTGTATGTATGATCTTGGTCAACTGGTGTGCATGGCTTCTTTTGGAGATCTGTAATGGTGAGTAAGGTCTGGTGATTTGTAGGTAGCAGCAGAGAGTGGGAGATCTACTTGGAGTATGGTTGTGTACTTGGTGTACTGGCAGTGTTGTTTTTGACTGGTGGAGGTGAACATCAATTCTGTATTAGAGTTGACTATTGGGATCGAGAGAGAGAGGGAAGAAGGTCTTGAGGTGTGGCAAGCCTTTGAGGTGGAAGAAGAAGTGGCATCTTCTTTATTGTATTTTCTTCTGAGTGATTATTAATACAACTGTGTATTGTCTCTCATATTCCTGTGTTGTTTCATATTTCTAGTTACTTATTTATTCTGGTTAAATTCCGTGTTTAGTTGCTAATACAAGAAGTAATCATATGTGATCTAATTGAGGAGCAAGATCCTAACATTTTTAATACTTAAAATAGACAAGTTTGTTCCTTTTCAAATGACTAAGGCTTAGGCACCAACTTAGGCTATGATTTGACTTTGGTCAATGCATGTTTGGTGGAGTGATGTGGCGGGTGGCATGGTAATTTGTTCCCTTTGGCCTTTGGCATCTTGTTTAACATTTGAAAATTTCAAATAACATGTGAATAAAAAACACCAAACCAAATTTTTTTTTGCACCTAATTATTTTTCCACGTGTCAAACAGATATTGGTCCACTTGGCATATTTCAACAGTGCCACATCACTTTTGACACCCCCTGTTGTAAGGTTTCTTCAACTAGCCATATCTTGAGCATCTGGACTCCATTTTTTGAACCGTGAAAAGTGATGGAAAGATCTCGATGAATTCTATGATGTGAAAATGATTTGAACAAAATTTGAAGACTTTAAAAAATGGAACGGTACATGGATCCACCTAGATCACTTTCGATAAAAATGGATCTAAAAGGAACTTTAATGAAGGAGATATGGTCCTAAAATGGGATGCAGATAGGGGTAAAATGGGCAAGCATACCAAATTTGATGTAATATGGAGTGGTCCATACATTATTACTCAATGCAAAGAAGCCAATGCATTCCATCTCTCTAAGCTTGATGGAGAAGAACTACTACCTCAAAACTTGCTTTTGAGGTAGGATCTTGTTTCAAAAAAAAAAGATATTAGATATATTAGGGTTTGTTGTGTCTTTTAATAAGTGCTTATGTACATGTCAAATAATTAGGAGTTTTTGTTTCCTTAAGTGGTGTTGTTTTTCCCTCATTTTGTTTGTCTATGTTTTTCTTGTTTTATTTTATTGTGTCTAGGCAGCTTTCAGTTCATTCATCCCCAGGTTAAATTTTGTCAAAGCCATAATTGAGTCCATGCCCAATGTCTAGAAGGCTATCAAATTAAAACTAAGTAGCAGGAAATCACCCCATAGAGGTTGCCAAAATGTTGATATTTTTTGTCTCAAAAATATAATTGCATCTAATACCTTAAGGGAGACCCCTTTATTTTTTATAAAATCTTGTGAAACCACCAAAAACCTAGCTCCCCCTTTTACACAATGAAATACATAACTTTGGATGCAATTTTCACATTTGCAAATTGCTTTGTGGGCTCTGGATCCTACCAAACACCCACCTTCCACACAGTGGAATGAAAAACTCATCATGTACTTTGCATATTTGCAAACATGAAAAATGGACGATGGGATTTACATCCCACAAAACATCCAAACCAACAGAATCCAAAACTTGACATGCACTTTACACATTTGTAAACATGCAAAATGTAAGGCAGGCTTTAGATCTCGTAAAACATACATACCTCCCTTTCATAGAATCTAGAACTTGAAGTACTTTATATGTTTACAAATGTGTAGAGTACTTAGTGGGTTCTACATTTCACCAAACCAAACCATTGACCTTGGAGAATATTGGACCTACGTTTTGCACCCTAAAGTTATACCACCAACTGCCATAACCACATTAATTACAAGATTTTCTATATAAACTAAGTCATTAGGGGAATTGTTTATTCATTGTTAAATTTTTTATAAGTGTGTTCTTGGATATCTGACATTGACCTATGCCATATCATTAGACCCCATAAACCAAATCATCTTTTGTTGTTAGAGGATATATTTTATGCATTTTGAATGTATTTTTTATAAGTTGTAACCTTTGGGATACAAATAAATTAAAGATTTACATTTCTTGTTTGAGAAATCTCTGTGTATGTCAGTTATTTGCATATTTTTGGAAGTTTTGTTTCTTATTTCAGTCACAAAAAAATTATTTATGGTATTTTTCCCTTTTAAAAATATTATTTGATTAAAATAAAGAACTTCTTTCCCTTTTGTGAGAATGACTAAATATTACCTTTGGTTTCTCATTTGTATGAGTTTATGTTGAACCCATTTCAATATAATTCTCTATTCCATTATGTTTATCAAAAAATCATCTACTGTAATCACCATTTTAAGTTTTGTAAAGTTTTGTTCTTTCCATTTTCCTATCAAATATTTTAGTTTAGGAGAAAAAGACACTAAAAAATTATAATTTCCATAGAATTGGTATTCTACCAATTGCATCAGATATAGTAAAGGAAACCAACCTTCTATGGAGGTTAACCTCAATTTGCCAAATTCCCATGGCTTTGAGGTTTTCCCATTGTATCATTAGGTGTTGCATGATGAGCTATTCCACATCATAACCCATGCAAAACTTATGTGATAATAATTACAAACAATGGGTATCAATATGGCTTCTTTTTAAAATAAATATAAGAATATAAAAGGATTTGATGATGTGCCTCATCAAGCTTTGGGTTATATCACTTTGGATATAAAAGTGGCACCCAAAGTATTATCTACTTAGTTTCCAATCATGCATAATAATTTTCACTATAATTTACTATTGGGTAGGCCATGAATACATGTACTGAAAGTTATCCCTTCCACTTTACATCAGTGTGTCAAATTCTTACATGATTGATACTTATATACATCCCCTATTGATAATAAACCATTCAAATATTGCAAGATTACACAATCTACTACTGAGAATCAATTGTAGTTAATATCACCTCACTCTACCATAGTATCACCACCAAAGATTACATTTATAGAATAAATGCATACATATGAGGTTGGTGAATCCAATACATAAAGTCCACAACTACAATCTATGAATGCTTCAAATTCACTACTTTCCCCTAAAAAGGTAGATCAAGAGGATGATGTAAAGGAATGACCTTTATTAATAAATTTAGAGGATCCAAATTTCATATTTGTAAAGGACATTGATGATGATTCCGATGCTAGCTCTGATGATGATAGAAATGAAATACACATGAGCATTGATGATTATTTATGTGGTTTGAGTTTTACACCAATTGGCCCAAGAGTATATAAATATGATTCAAAGGCAATAATTCCCAAGAGCACAGATAAAGGAAAAATAGTAATTTTAGACGTTGATAAAGGCAAGGATATTTGTCACAATATACATACTATAAAAATGTCTACTTTATCAGGTTATCCTGGCATAATTTTTTTTGTCAAATATAGTATTACTAGAGAGCATAAGGAAAAATACATAGACCAATGCATTATAGGTATCACTAGGTCACCATTCGTAGATTTAATAAATAATGTGGAGATTACGGATATAAAACCAATTATTAGAATATAAGCTAACAAAGCACAAAAATGACCACATGTTATGTTATAGATGTTACTGGACTAAAAATTAATTATTTTACCAACAATAAGGCATACATTTACTAAAAATATATCCAATCAAGAGAGAAACCCATTTTTTCATTTTCACAAAATAATAGGGCATGCTATAGAGTCTTGTTTAGCATTACAAAATAAAAATCAGAAGTACAAAGATAAAGCCACTATTTAGATTATACAACCCATACTACCACATATTAAGTCTCATAATCAGGGTTAAATATGTTGAAATTACAAGAATTTAATAAGGAATCCTTTAACTATTCAATTTTTTATTGAAAATGAGTATAAACAACATGTGAAAATTGATGAGGATATAGAGCCCAATATATGTACATTTACCTTTCTTCAGCACATAGGTCATGATCAAGATGAATCAAAAAAGTTATATATTTCCAAGATTCAGTAGGACATATTATAGTAGTAGTTGTATGTGGTCCCAAAGTGGTGGACACATTATTTTTTGTTATGTAAACATGAATTCAGGTAAGTGCCACATTGGGTAAATAATGGTTAAACGAAATGGAATCGATAATTACTAGACTACAACATTATCTTACATTCAAATTTGAGAATAGTACAATTCATTTTCATCATTATAATATTGATGATAATTGAAAATTTAAAAATTATAAGCACATTTATAATTTGATTTTTCCTCAAAAATCCTATAAATCTTCCTACACAATAGAGAAACATGTTATACAAAGGCATAATATTCAACACAATGCAAAAGATAAGTTTAAAGTTGTAGAGCACGAGTGGTATGCTGATCATAATGACAATGTTCTATGAGAATTTTACAATTTTCAATGTCTAGAGGTCAATAATAATCCACTAGATCCACCATTATATTATCCACATCCCTTAGATGTGTTTTTTAGTGATTAAATTTTTTCATATGTTCAAAAATACTAAAAAAATAAAATATTTTAAAAATTCTAAAATTCAAGTTCTATGCATGATGTGTGTAGTTCATTTACATCAATGGATTTGTGATTTAGTATATGAAATACTTATCTATATACATTTTAATATCAAATATGCTTCATAAATTTACTTGAATGAGTTTTAGAACATACATGTGTCACTTTCAAATGTAGTTTCAGCTAGGGATATTATTTTAGACCCATAAAATATACACAAACAAGTCTGCTCTTTCCTAGATAGTAACACATTTCACTCTTGTCTAATTCCAATGGACTTGTTCCAATGAACATAGGCTCTAATTTCTCAAATCCAAAATAGTCACAGGCCTTCTACAACTTTTGTGCAACACATCAAGTTCATCGAGGGCGTATTTTACTTTGGTTTTATCACTACATGACTATCCCTTTTGTTCATGATACAATTATAGTAAATTATGCATATTTTTTCATATTTACTCACTTACTTTCACATTTATATCTTAATAGATACCCAAGTTGTTGAATACACTAATTTTACAAGTTGTTTGTGTAGATCAATTTTATTTATTTATGCATGATTATTGTGTTTGATTTATTTGCTTCAAGCTTTGTGTGTATTCATTTCTATGGATTATAGACATTTTAACTTGTCCTTATTTATGACTCTAAATATTATTGTATTATTCTATACATGTGAGTGACATTTGAACATGTCCATTGTATATGGCCCCTTGGCCTTATTATGTGTTTCATGTGTTCTTGAGTGTACTCTTTGTGTGTGGGTCATGGCCATGACTCTTTTTTGTGTTTTTTTGCTCAATTTGTGATGAAATGGATACCATGCATCTTCATATTTTTTATACTATTAAGGATATCATGCATCTCCTCCATTTTATTCTATATCAATTTTAAGTACTCAATTATGATCATTTATTCATTATGTGCCTAATTGCTAACATCTATCTAGACATGACATTATGCATGCTTAGTTATACATGTCTCATACATTTATATTTTTATCAAATTATCAATATGATGTTATGATCTCCAATGTTATCATTATTAATCCCAATATCAATCTTCTTTGTAACATCACTCACATAATTTTTTTTTGAGTTAAGTTATTGTGTAGGCTTCACAATTCACCTCAAAATAAGGGGCATACAAAGTGCCTTGTCTAAGAGACTAAGTTGAAATAGTCCACTACATAGATAGGAAAATATAGTATTTGCTTAGTTGACCATACTTCATATGTAGTTTTTACACATACAATAGTTTCAGTTAATAAAACTATATCTAGACAACAATTTGGGTTGGGTTTGTCTAGAACAACACTCAGTTGCCCCAACAACTAGAAACAACATTTTTCAAAATTATTAGAATCAACCTAGTTTGTAGAACAATTTTCAATAAGTACTAAAAAAAATCAAATTTATTCATAGGTTATCATATATTTTTGCTTAGAATTGGGGGCATCATGTGTGGCATATGTTTTAAAATATTACACATGTTGACTTGGAAATCCAGTTGATTTTACTTATTTATCAGAATCAATATACTTAGATGTAAAATTGGGGTAATGTGCACAACACATGATCATTTTATTGCTTATATTTTCACCATTTTCTATATAAGGAATAACAATTCATGTCATTCTATATGTAGTGTACACTAGACTCAGATCATACTATTTTTACACCAAAATGAATCTTATTCCATTTTTAGTGGTTATTTCAACATTTTTATGCTAGTTTTACACGATCTATTGGAATTCATACAAGGATTACAAGCCACCTTACTACCTTGAGTTGTGTAATGATGGAATCAAGCACATCTTAAGTTCTTAAGCACACTCTCCTATCAATGAAGATTTGACCATGTATAGTCCAATCCAAGTATTTCAATGAAGAAGAAAATATCCAATGGTCCTACTCTCTCCAGTCACTAGTTTTGCACTAAAAAAAATAACATTTCATGTTCCCAAATAGGTGTATTCATTGCTTGTTATTTTATCTATAAGTTTCTTGCCTTTACTTTAAAATTTTCATCTTAAGTAACGACTGATTTATACATATTTCATTGTAGATTTGCATGAAGCAAAGTTTAACATGTGGTCTAAATATATTTCTACTATTGACCTACAAAATTGGATAAGTCCTAAAATACTAAAATGTGATCATGCACATTAAGTGAATGAAGATCAATGCCAATAACTGATGAGTGGTGTGTAAAATACAAACCAATACCCTATGTGCATGCTTTAAGATAAACCAATTAGATATTTATAATCCATTTAAAACCATGTTGATGTGTGATAAATGAAAAAATGCTCTTAAGATCCTATAAAAATCAATTGGAAAATATGAGAACAAACAACCACTAAGGATTCAAATAATGAGTAGCTACTAGGGAAGTGTTCCAAAGAATGTTAGTTTTAACTAAATATAGTAAAATATTGAACTATATAGAAAGGGTGGTTTGCATTTAGCTTAGAGCTAAATTTATGATTGAGCCTGAGAGCAATAACATTTTATGCATTAAAAGTTCCTTGTAGAATATGAATGATCTATGTAATATCAAGAAGTTATTCAATAAATATGTATGGTTTTTTATGTGACAAGTATCTAATCTTGGGATAACATTACTATAGTATTCATAGTTGGTCATGTCTTATTGTTTACTATCATGATTTCAATCACAAGGTCATTCATAAGCTAATACTTAGTATACTTAGCAATAAGTGTGAATCTATAGAACAACCTTCAAGCTGATAACCAACCCACTCTGTATTACACATAATTACCCTAACCTACCCCAATTTCCATCCCTCTATACATTAGGTGAGTGTGCAAGGTTATGTCCTTGTGTGATATGTTTGGTGTAGGAGTTATTTTGATAAATTTTACATAGATTTAATGACTTGGTGCATTCAATAATTTCACGTTATTATGACTATCATTTTAATTTTGTTGTTGAGATTGGTCACATTTTGTTGTTTTGATGGTGAGTATAGTTGATCAAAGGAGTGGAGGGATGGATAGCTAGGCCTAGCACATGTGAAGTTATTCTAAATTTTTTGAGGAAGGAATATTTTAAACTCTAAAAGGTAGTAGATGAGGTATCTACATAGAAGGACCAAATGGTCACAAGCTCAGAAGGTAGAGAAATGGTGAGAATCGATAGAGGCTATTAGCCAAGATGGATCCTAGGGAAAAGAGGGAGTTGGAATATAAAGATTCCATAAGGGATTATAGAGAAATGGAAAGGCATGAGGAATAATATCATGTTGAGGGATTACGCTTAGATGATGAGGAAATAAGCTCCATCAAGCAAAAATGAGACTTGGAAAATAATGCTAAGATATCTTTGGATGGGGATCGATATGAATAATCTAATATGGGAATATTTATATCTCCTTAAATTGATGTGCACAATCATACACATCACTCTGAATCTAAAGAAGAGTATTAGGGTACTATAAAATTAGGTGACATAGGTAATTTTTTTTTCATAGGTGCAGGAAGAGGCCTTACTAGAGTAGTTAGTCTCATATCCATCGATCCAACTAGTGGATATGTACCTTGTACATCATGTGGACACCATATCATTTGGTATGTCATATGTGAGAGGATCTAAAAATGAGTGTCTTGACTCTAATTAAAATTATAGGTGTTGGTGTACTAATGAAAAACTAATAGATGGTTAAAAAAATTAGGAGAGTCATTTCATATCCGCTTACAGTAGTTGGTAGGGTCATACCCCTAATCAAAAGAACCTAAGGTTTTGGCTTGCCATTAATAAGTGTGATAACATTTCAATATTTGTAGGCACTAATTACACCCATGTTTATACCCATATACTATGGAATGAAACTAATCTTACTTGAGTATCATAGAGTCAAGGACATGATAGAACACATGCACAAGTGTCAACTAATTTAGTGAGTGAAATAGAATACCTTGCCTAAAAATAAAGTATTTTAGTTTGATACTAAATTGTTAGACCATTCACATACCTGGTATGAAAATTTACATCCTACTCAATCCATCATGGATTATAGCTTCTTGAAGGATGCATTCTTGAAATAATTTGACATCCCAAAATTTGAACAACAGAGCATTGTTGCATTCAAGGGTGTCAAGCATTAAACAAGTGAGTACATCTACACATATAAGGCTATGTTTAAGACCTTGATGTCTAAATTCTCATATGTACTTCATCATGTGTAGCATGGAAAGTGGTTTATGTAGGGATTGACTTCCCCAATATGATGTGCCCTATTTATGCAGATATTTTTTGAACTCTGAGAGGCATTAGAGGTTATACTAAGAGTCAAGGTTATTAGAATGGAGGAAATAAGAGTTAGCTCAATGGTGAATATGAAAACATTGATGTAATAGATTTTAGCCAACTGAGCACATAACACATCTCCTAGTTTATGGTGCATCAATTTGAAGGTAGAAGGGCATAATCAGAATAACTACCCTAGGTATAATGTGTGCACCTTGAAAATATCCTATGAAGTCTACCATGAAGGCCATGGTACTCAATATTTTCACTTGATACAACATATAATTGAGGACCAAGGTGTCTCTATATTAAAAAAATAGTGACACATACATCCACAATGCAAGTAATTTTTAGGTGATTAATGAATTTAATGAGGCACAAGAGCAAGCTACACAACAAGTTATTATAGGACCATCAAGATATGGGCCTAGAAATATTGGGTATGGATACTGTAGGAGACATAATGGAAATGGAGGTCATGTTTGTGGATGTGAGGGGTTAATTTCCATAATGCTCATTAGAATTATGGTTCATTAGATTAATTTTAGTGTGATCATCCTTGATATCCCACTTATGTGTATTGTCAGGGCATCCACAAAGTTAAGGATTGTGTAGACCTTTATGCAAGGATAACACATAAGGGAAAGCCTAAGAAATGGGCTATGATGATTTAATATATGCACAAGTCAAGGGTGAAAAAAAAAATTATTATGAAAAATGTTAGAGCCAAGGTCCACACACTAGCGAGTAGTATCACAACTACTTCAAAAGTGATAGCTTCTAAGAAAAAATCTAGTCTAAGGAATGAGCCTGAGAAATGAGGAACTAAAGTAGTGCATCTAATGCATTCCATTGTGAATTCCCATGGTGGATAATTTTAGGTAGAATTACCGATTAGGGTTGTTTAAGTGATCAAGCACCGACAAGAAGAAATTTAGCTTACCTAAGAACTAGAGAGGAAAGCTCAACTAGAACTCTAAGCACATAACGAGCAAATTAGCATGATGGCTAAGCTACTATCTCTCTTTTAATATAACAAGGTAATTATTATGCTGAAAAACCTTATGGAAGACTTTGATAGCACACATATGGAAAAAATCCTAATTCTAGACATAACATGCATGCATGAGATATAAATCATCTAGGACCCAAGCTTCAATTGAGGATTGCTCATGGATGCTAAGATCAAAGGATGATCAGTCTATGACATATTTATGGACACTAGCACTAAAGTAAATGTTCCTATTGGATATGCATGGCAAAAATGGGAAGTCTTATATTGTTCCATCACCTCATGTATTGACTATAGCCAACAAGTCTAGAGCACAACCCATAAGGGTTATACAAAATGCTAAAATTGAGATTATAAATGTCAAGTTTAACATTGAATTTGAGGTGATTGATATTGTTGAGGAAGACAACTACATTTTATCTCTAGGAAGGCTATGCTATTATTCCAACAATGTGGATTTGTGCTTCAAAAAATGTTATATGAGTTTATAGAATGGAATAGAATGAGTGGTGATCCTGTTGACAACAAACCAATGTGTCATATATGTTGAGCACATAGATTCCATTAATAAAAACATATTGTTTGAAATATCACCATAATAGGCCATGAGTGTACAAGGAAAATTAAATAAGACACTCTATAATGGTAGGACATGGATGTCACCTTGGATATTTCAAGCATCATTGGTGATCAATGTGTGTAGGATACATATGAGGTCACTGAGAGAAAATGTGGGGCCATACATTCAAACCCTATTTTTAAACTAGATCATGAGAGGCCATACATTTGGAGTACACCTTCCTACTAAAATTTTAACCCTGTAGACCCTAAATATGAGGAAGGGTCCAAGTACCCAAAGTGGCTTGTCCAATAACATGACTATTTAAAAGCTGTTAACCACACTGAGACTAGGTCCAAAAGTCATCTTCATGCCTATGGTGAGAGCTATGTGCATTGATAAGGTAATTACAAAGAATTAAAGGATGAGAAAACCTTTTATTTCAAGCATGGTTTGTATTCCCTTTATACCTAATATTATTGAATGGAGTAGGCTACCCTAGGTTAGTCAAAAAATCGCCCTTGTTATGTCAAATAAGTGATTATTTTGTACTTATGACCCAAGAAAAATAGATAGTTTGCAAAGCTTAGTGGTGGTAAATAATGTTGCAAGGGTGTTTCAAGCTGACTATGTAATAATTCATTTTTACACCAAGTTATAATAAGGCTGTCTTAGCCATTTTCTTTCCACACTTTATTTTGTTAGGGACTATGTGCAATAGTTACATGTAGAAGGTAATAATATGTGCACACCTCTTAATATCTAGTCAAACAAGTCAAGTGAGGGATTTATTTTGAAATTCATAACTGTAAGACATCTAAGTATCTCTGGTGAGGTAGGAAATGCATAAAATTATGAAAAATAATTTTTGTGCCACCCAATAATATGACAAAATGATTAGTTGACACTAGGTTGAAAAGAAGCACTATGTTAGAGGACCCAACATAAATTTTAGTGTGGAGTAGGTGGTTACCTATAAGTTATAAAATTGGAATCTATGGAAAGGTATCAAGAAGAAGAAGCAATGGATAAGTGCATAGAAGGATCCAAAGGGAGGAGTAGTGTTTATGGAAAGGAGATAAAAAGCAAAATAAGTTAGCATACTAAGCAAGCCAAGGGTAAAATAGGAAGTGATAAGTGTCAATCCTAAGGATAAAAAATGCTAAGTGAAAATTCAAACAATTATATTAAAGGGATAATTAGTGTTGACTTGGACAAAATATAAAAAAGGATGTTAGATCTAAGGCTCAATCCACATTAATCATTGTCAGAACTGAGCATCATGAGAAGTGATTCATGGAAGGGAGGACATGCATGGAGGTCTCAAATCATGTTTAAGGCATGATATCTATCATCATTTTCAAACCAAAAGTATGAATTATCTAGGGTACCATAGGCATGAAAGGATGGAAGTGTATGATAGTCTTGGAGGATGGACAACTATCGACCCCTAAAATGTATCAACTAGTGACCTACTCCTTTTTGCTATAAATATAGAGACTTAGTCCACAACACTAAATGCTATAAAATCTATGCTAAGAAGAGGTTATGTTGAAAAGGGATACCATTGATAAATATATATGTTGAGGAGATAGGTGGAAAATTTGAGAGGTTGTTACATGAGGAGTAGTTGAGAGGCTCAGAGGGTAGATGAGAAAAACATGTCGAGAGGCTAGGCTTTGAAGACTATAGGTAGGAAGCCAAAATTTGAAGATATGGAAAAATCACTCACATTTATTTTCATGTGGATAGTTTAATCAAGGAGGATGAAATGTTTAAATCTTAAATCTTTGAGATTTTTCAAGAAAATTAGGAACCTACAAGTATCAAAGGCAGGGTTGAGGAGACCGTTGACTAAGAGAGGTAGTTGGATAGAACATGACTTTGTAAGAAGTCATGTCCCTCCATGAATCATACATGGGTAGATGGTGGGAATCAAAAGATAAGTTAGAGAGATTTTAGTGATGAACTACACATTAATATGACCTAAAGTATAAGAATAAGTGATTGAAGAATGGTGAGTGTAGTTATGCATCGACTAAAATTGGTAATTCCATAGGCTAAGGGAATATGTGTTAGATTGGTGCACCAAGAGGATGGTGGGATTCAAATAATGGGTTTGATGGAAAGGTAATGAAAGGATGCATCAAGTATCCACATTACCATAGTGTGTAGTGTTTAGTTAGGCTTGATGGGAGATGTCAGGAAGCCCATAGGGGTGGGTTAGATATAAATGAGGTAGGGAACTACTCTGCCTAGATGGTGGAAGCCATTTAGGATCCCACCCTCATTCATTAGGGATAATTTAGGTGTACATGATGAGGTATTCATGATATTTGACTTGTAAAAATTAAGGGATTATAAGGCACATAAGCATTTATTGGCTACAAACACCCTCATAGGAGGAGGATGCACAAAGGAAGGTTGCTAGGAGAGCAACTAGGAGAAGGTTGGGTAACCCTAGGAAGAACCTAAAGTTATCCTTAGAAATTAATCAATATGACAACTCCTATTGGAATCTATACCTTTAGAATGTAGAAGACAAAGTTGTATTCTCTAGATGAAGTCACTGCTAGGTGGAAGGGATTGAGCCAAATAATAAAATCAATAAATCTAGCAGATATGAAGTAGAGGTAGGGAAGAACATGAAAGTTTTCACTTGATTTCAAAGATGATGAAAAGTGCCTCAAGTGTAGCTACACAAAAAAAGGCATGCAAAAAAGTGTAAATCTAGATGAAGTAGTCGTTTATGGTAGAACTTTACAGGTAGGTGGATTGCATGAAGAAAGCAAAAAATAGATGGACATGTTGTCCAGGGATAAACATTTAGTTTAGTGTGGGGTGATGTTGACCCTCAAAATTATATAAGTCACAAAACACTAATGTGCACTCACATTCATTAGGAAAATAAAAATTAACTCTAATAGCCTAGGAGTGGCATGTGTATTCCAAACCAATAGCCTGCACAAGCACCCAAAGATAGACCAAGTAGACAGGTGCAAGCCATCATAAACTATGTTGACATGTGCTAAATGAAAAATTGGGAGGATCAAGGTAAGTAATAAAATGTTAATCTAAGAACCATAGTGGTAATTATAAGGGAAGACATCAGAGTAAAGTCTGGTAGCAAATCTATATGAGGTTATTGTGAAGCAAATGATGGAAGGTGATGGTAGATGGAATCGAGGAGAACAACACATTTAAACTACTGGGTAGAAAAATTAGTGCAATAAATTCATGATTTTAATAATTGGATGGAAAGGATATTAGTAGCCTATAAAAATTAGTCAAAAAACATGAAAATGAGTAGCCACTAAGGAGTCAAATAATGAGTATCTATTAAGGAAGTGTTTTAGAGAAGGTTGGTTTTAACTAGATATAATATACTATTAAATCGAATAGAAAGGCTGTTGCGTATTTAGCTTATAGTTAGAGTTATGATTGAGCCTAAGATAAATTGTTTCATATGCACTCAAAATGCCTTGTAGAATATGAATGACCCATGTAATTTAAAAAACTTTTCAATAAAGTCATATCATTATTTATGTGACAAGCATCCAAACTTGGAATAACATTATTTTAGTATTCATATTTGGTCATGTCTTATTATTTTCTATCATAATTTCAATAATAAGGGAATTACTAAGCTAAGACTCAGTGTACCTAGTAGGAAAAATGAATGTGTAAAGTAACCTTCGAGATGATAACCAACCCATTCATTATTGTGTGCAACCCCAAACTACCTTAATTTCACTCACTTTGTGCCTTAGGTGAGTGCATAAGGTTTATGCCTTATGTGATATTCCAGTGCAAGATTTATTTTGATAAATTTTATAGGGTATAGATGCCCTGATGTGCTCAAGATTTTCATGCTAGACTTATGACCAACACTATTCAACATAGGTAAGTTCAGGTATAACATTCTTCCTTTTAATCTAGTATTTTTTGCTTCGCTACATTACTTGAATAAAATGGAGGGAAAATTTAACCACTAAAATTAATATTTAATGATAAAAAAATGTACTTGTGACCATCCTTTGTACACATTAGCTCATGCTTAGTTCCCCATCCTTTATACACATTAGCTCATGCTTAGTTCCATGATTTCCAACCACTATTATTCTACTTCCATACAAATGATCGTTACCCTTAAGCAACTCTATTACATGATGTTCCTATTCTTCATTTCAAACAACCTAAGCCCATCCCTTAACTAATTCACACTACCAACTTATTTATCTTTCTTCCTCAAATAAAGCCACTCCTTTAAGACAATTCCATTCTCTAGTATTGTTTAAATCCATCAATTTTATCTTCTCGCTAAATAACAACTAGTTTCTTAAATTCAAATTTTCTTAATGTTTCATCCCACACGTTTCACAAGTCCCATTCAAGGAAATCCACTATATAAGCATTTATTATATCAAAATTTTCACTAGATGGAAAGAGGCAACCACTTGTATAAATTTACAAATTTATTTCAAATACACATTGAGAATAAAACATCTCTTCTTCCCAATTCTAAGTCCACATATCCCAAACAACCTTGAGCTAAGTCTAAATACATCTCCAAGGTCACAAAATTTTGTTGAAGAACATAATTACACTAGTATTGCACCAACATATGTAATTACACTAATATTTCACATATGCAAAAATAGCATGGGAGAACTACATGGAGTTTGATCCCTCTTCAGAGTATTGGTATGTAAGCAGTTCTCAACACAAGGGTTGTTGAGGTCAAGCACAACTTAAACTAGTAAACTATTTTCCCTATTTATTATGTTTATCCATCATTAGATATTGATCTAGGGTTCAAACTGAATAATAAGGTACAAAATGGTTGTTGGAGTAGATTTAAATCTTATATAGAGTCACACGAGACCTACAGGAAAAGGCACACCTATCACGTTTCACATAGAAAGTAAAAACCCTACCAAACACCAACATGGCCTACACATGCAAGGGTAGGTTGATCTTTTTTGAATAATGTGGCCTTTTCCCAAGTAGATGAAAATACATTTTAATAATTCATAGTGATTTAATACAAATATATAATCAATTTCATGGTCACGGTCATAGTCCCACATGTTCAATTTCTAGTCAAGTTAATCCTCTTTGGTACTTTCCCCTTTTAGCATATTTCCAAAAATAGTAAGTTCCATGTTAGTTTGTGAAATTTATTATATATCTTAACATTTTGATTTACTCAAAAAATTATCGAAAATATATTTAGTTTATTATCTAATATTAAATTTTGATAAAACACTTTCATATTTGTGATGTGAAGGTAAAGGGGTAATATAAATATAACAATGTACAAATGATTGAAAAAATAGAGTTTAAAGTCCTAGTGGAACAATCTTGGTTGTAACAAGATAAACTTGACCACAGTCAAATAGTCTTGGTCATATAGATCTATCCCAATAGCAATAACACATGAATGAATCTATCTAATGAATGAGCCTCTCCCAGAGCATCACACATTTTATATATTTTAGGAACAGGTTGCTCATAGTCTATACAATCCATTTATGGTATCATATTTACAAATTAAAAAATAGGTGTGATCACATATTTCCCCTTTGTCATTTAAATTACTTAGTCTAGTTTCTTTTGTAGCGTTTGGACTTATTTATCATCATATCTAGCTAGATAGATTTAAATTTTATATTTTTGGCAATGATAGTTAGATCTATTAAATTTCAACTAGTTCATTCCTTATGTTGATTAAAACCATAATTAGGGTAAAAAACTACCAAGCATGGTAATGATTGTGTTTACTTAGTATTTTATATATTCTCAACTATGGAAAATTCTCATGTCTTATGAGAAATAAATCCTATCTCTAGAGATAACTCAAATGTATTTTTTGCATGTCTGGATCCACTTTGGAATGCTAGAAACTATCATTTCTAATAGGGATACAAAATTATTGATTTATTTATGGAAATCACTTTGGTTTATGATGGATAGAAAGTTGATAAAGTCTACCACATTCCATCCTTAGACTAATGGATAGAAGGAAGTTGTAAACATGATGATCATGTATTTTATGAAACTATAATTCAAGGAAGAAATACACATGGGATGAAAGCCTTCATTTAATTCAACACATTAAAATAGAGTTTTACACAACTCTACTACACATAACCCTTTTCAAATATGCTTTGGTTTCCATCCTCTAGTATCCATTGATGTATATATTTTTTTAATGCCATAAATAATATCAAATATTTCAACTCAAAATAAGGTTGACAAAGTTGTCAAGTTATTTGAGTACATATAGTGTATTTAAATACAAGCAAACACCATTATATAGATGGCTAATGTTAATTACAAGTTTCGATGATCAACATCGAAGACAACATTGTTTAGGTATGTTACTATTTTTATGTTTGAGGCATTCTTGTTTTTATTGATGTCAAAGGTCTGTGAGTGTCATTGATGTCCCATAAGTGATCTTGTGAAGGTACATGGCAAGTATTCATGATGGCTTAAGCATGGTCTAATAGGTTCTTAAGTTTTGAATAAGATCTTGGCACTATGTTATGATGTGAAAAGATTTTGAGAACATGTGTGGCATTATTTGATCATGGTATAAGTTTTTTTAGCATAAGAATATGTTATGGAGTGCATCTACAGTAGCAGGAAGATCTCAAAGTAGTATGGTGCCTAGTAGGTCTGTGTAAATGGACTTGTTCCTAAGCATGAACATAGCTTGTAGAAGGAATGATGGTGATGATATGGATATGTATGAGCTTTAAGTTGTGAAAATTAGTATGTGGGCATGGTACAAGGATATATGACATGAATATGATGTGTTTTGAGCCATGAAAGAGGGTTCAAGGTCTAAGTGTTGCTTACAAGTATAAGCCTAGTGTGCAAAGATACCTAGTATGGCCTAATGAGGGGTAAAAGTAAGTTTCCAAGGTGATAGATATCATGTGATATTTACCAGAGGTTTGATAGATTTTTTCAAGAGTGATCATGAAGTTTCAAGTCTTGAGTCAAAGGAGAAAGCATGAAAAGTGGGTCTTTAGGTCTCTCAAGTGCTAGAAGGAAGAGTTGCAGACCTAATAATAAATTTCTCATGATTATTAGCATGTGTGAATGTTTCATGGGAATATGAGATCATATGTAGGATGGAAAAATGTCATAAAAATGTTTTCTAAGCATTAGGATTTGGTATCAAGGATAGAGCTTTATGAACAAACATTAAGAATGGAAACTGGTCTAAAACCCTCATAAAACCCTTGTAGTGACCTAATGGTGAAATTTTTATTTTTGTGTGCCCAAAATGGATTGGTAAGGATATTTTTATTATTTTATCATGTAGATGAATATTCTAGGTACCTCCATGTGGCATTTAGTGTTCAGGAGAGTGAGTGAAAGTTATAGAAAAATTCTTGTTTCTAAAAATTTTGGTATAGCAAGAAGTGCTTACTAGGTCAAAGAATGAAAATAATTGGAGGAAAATGTTTGAGACTTTTAATAAATTATCATGATTATTTATAAGTATTTTATAAAATTAAAAATGGATAAAATGGTCATGAAATATGACCTATCGCTAAAAGGCCTAATAGTGAGAAAGACAGTAAGAAACTAGACAAGAGTGAGAATGAGTTTAGGGATATGTTAAAATGGATTATAAAAGGATTAAATTGCATGGAGTTATTTTTAAATACATATATCACCTTTCTTCCTTCAATAATTTTTTTATGCTCATATACAAGCAAAAATTTGTTCATAAAATGACATGTTTGAGTGAGTTAAGACTGTGTATAGTAAGGTTTTGTAATGGGTCTATAAGTTCAATTATTGAAATAATACCATGATGTTTTTGTATATAAGAGTTATATAGAGGTATAATAATATCACATTCATGTTTAAATATTTATTTAAAGTGTCTATATAGGTTTTGGAATGCATGTCCATCATGACTGGTTCATAAGACAAAATGGTAGTTCTGAGTATGCAAGATGGAGTGAAGAGTTTGAGACTATATGGTAGGAGTAAATGCATATTGTGATAATTTTGATGTTTTTGGGGATGTATATCACATAAAAATTCTTTATTTAAGGTTGAGAGTCACTTTAAGAAGTTGTAATATGGAATTCAAAATGGCTTGTCTAGCTATGTAAGGATTGCGAGAGAGTAGTTCAACAAATTAGTCTGCTGGACCAATAGTTGACACTATATCTTGTGATATATCTAATGAAATATGTTATATAGGTAATATATTAACTATTAATGTGATTAAGTGGTTATTTAAGTGTTCTTATATGAGTTTTAAACAACATAAATTATGATTTTATTATCAGGCTTGTTGATAGTTCTGAATAGTCATCTAACAAAGATGAGTTTGAGGTGATTTTCCTAGAGTTGAAGAATCCATTACATATGAATATGTTATGTAGGTTATAAAAGTTTAATTTTAATTTATTTTTATTCATGGTAAGTCCATATAAAAATGTGGAGATTCAATTATTTATGACTGGGTTTTGGAGTAGTTAGACACTTTTGAGTGGTCATGTTGTAAGAACGAGTTAAAGGCTTTAAGCCTTGTATTTTAGTATCTAAACTACATGGTGATGAAAATAAGGTCATTAAATATATATTAAAATTATTTTTTAGTATGGTTATGTGTAAAAATTGCTTTTATGTTTTATTTATGTTAGATAGACTTTATGGCAATGAGGAGGCCTAATTATGAGTAGGACTAATGATGTGGTTCAAGGTGTGATTTGGAATAAAAGGTGTTATGGACATAATTTAATGTTATAAGGGGTATATTTTAAGTGTGTGTGAAGTGTTTCATCCATTTTATAAATCTTAAAGTGTTCTAATGTGGTCAAGGTGAAACATGTACCTTAAGAAGGCCTAATTGCATTAGGTCTCTATTAAGCCTAATGGTGTTTTTGGCCCTTAAGGGTAATGAATGACATATGTAGTGAGTGTGTCAATTATTAAAAATGTGTATTGACATATTAAAATAGTGATACAAGTGTGGAGATATTTTTTGGATAACTAAGGTGGGTGAGAGTAAGAGTTAAGTATTTATACAATGCATAATAGGCCTATTTGCACTAGTTAAGTTATGTGAGAGTAAGTGAAGAAAAAAGATCTTGGAGGGTAAAAATTAAGTATCCTATAAATTCAAATGGAATAATATGATTATTCATGAAAATCCATCATAAAATATTCATGTAGATGATAAGATCAATTGATCTAATAAGCCTAATAAGAGGCATGTTTGAGCAAAGAAGCCTAGAGACCATTTTGAAAGGGGAAGAAGGTTGAGGAGAGATAAATGAGTTGATTATATATTAATATGAATAAAATATGTGTTCCTAATGTATGATAGTGATTGGAATCAGGATAGAGTAGATAAAGAGCTAAAGAAGAGGTTACCATCTATTGATTGAGCAACAAGGTGTTGTGAAGGTGATCAAGTTCATCTTGGCTGAGTTGGTGCTTAGTCAAGAGGGAGTAGGATTTTATTTATAGTTTGGATCTTGAATAAGTTTCATTGAATTGGATAAGTTGGTTTTGAGTCACTTAGGGGGCTGGTTCCTCCTGGTAAGTTAGATCTTGATAAAGGACTAGTTGAGTTGGTGCTTGACTAATGAGGGGTTGGTGCCCTCACTAAATATTGATACATTACTTATAGGACTATATTACAAGTGGTTTTTCAATGATTTTTATCCCCCATGAGGGTTTAACACATATATCTTATGTTCATGTGCTGAATCTTGCTTCATGTTTATGTGATTGCTTCTTTATGCATTGCTTGATCACTATATTGGTTTGAAAAGTTAATGAATGATATATGGATTTGAAAGAAAAGTTTGTATGATGATTCACAACCCATATTAGTGGTTTTTATTCAAATAATTGGTATTATATCAGGTCATTTAGAGAGGTCTAAGAGCCTATGGTGATCTTAAGAATCACAAAGTATGATTATGACAATGCTTATCATGATTATAATGGTACAACAGAGTTAACTAAGGATAATAAGGATGAAAAGATGAGACTTGATCAACACTCAAATGAAGGTAAGGTGTGTGTTGTTGTAGGACATCAATCAAATTTGAAATGATGTCAAAATTTCTATTTTCTAGTTCAGAAGGATTATGTAGAAGCTAAGTCAAATATCAAACCTAAGTTGACAGTCTAGAAGGACTCTGAAGACATGTTGAGAGCAAGGAATAGGTCAAGGCATCAAGGTGGCTTGAAAAACCTTTATTTTGTTAGGTTGTGGAGCTAAAAGCTTCAACCTTTGCAAACTGAGGAACAGATGGTTGCTGAGTTCTACAGGAACCGGCGTCGGCAGAAGGACCGACGTCGGCAGAGTCCAGTGCAGAAGGCCACCGGCGACGGCAGGAAGTCGGCCGACGTCGGCAGAACCAGACAAGCAGGGACCGACGTCGATCACCTGTGTGTTCCAGAACTGCTCGTTTCACGGACAGTTAGTTAAGTGAACAAAGAGTTTGCATGTTGAGACCAGTTAGAGTCTTGTGCTGCGAGGACTATTGTCTAAATTAAGAGTCTAAGTTAGTGTTTGAGTTAGGGATCTATTTATAGACCCATTGGCATGTATTGTATAAGGCATGAGATAGAAAGGAAGAGTTCCTTCTAGTTGTAAGATCTGTGAGTTGCAGGTTGTTGCAAGCTCATTGGGGATCTACATGTAAGTTTGGTCTTTGAATTGCAGGTTGCAGGTTCATGAGAGATCAGCTTGAAGTGCTATAGAGTGCTTGATGTACCGGCAGGGTTATTACTGACTGGTTGGTGAGGTGAACACCAATTCTATGTATGAGTTGGTTGTTGGGACCATTTTTTTTGTGTAGGAGAGTGTGTGTGAGAAGAATTACTGAACACTTGAGGTGTGGCGAATTTCTGTAAGGTGAAAGAGTGTGGCGGCTCTTTGTTGTATTCTTTTCTGTTAGTGTTAATACAAGATAGTGTATTGTCTCTCATATTTTGTGCTATTGGTGAATTCTAGTTACTTGTGTTTCTGGTTATTTCCGCATATTCAATTGCTTATACTTGGTAATCATACTGTGCTTTTTTTGAGAAGCAATATCCCAACTAGTGGCATCAGAGCATGTTTGTTGTTCTAGATTCCTGACAACTGGTATCAGAGCCTTGGTTGTAAGTTCTTAAGCTTGATACCATCAATCGGTATCAGAGCTTTTGGTTGGGATACTAACAGATTGGTGTAGATCTGGGTAGTGTGTTTTGATTACAGGTTACTCACAGGGTTTCTATTTGAGTGGGAGTTGAGCAATGACAGAAAGTAGTCAACTACGAATGGAGAAGTTCAATGGCAAGAACTACCAATTATGGAGGATGCAGATTGAGGACTATCTGTATCAGAAAGATTTGTACTTACCGTTGGGTGGGGTTGCTAGCAAACCCTTGGATATGAAAGATGAAGAATGGGAGGTTCTTGATCGGAAGGCTCTGGGATCTGTTAGATTGAGTCTTGCATCATCTGTGATTTCCAGCTTATCACAGTGTAAGACAACGGTGGAGTTGATGGAATCTTTGGCAAATTTATATGAAAAACCCTCAGCTTCGAATAAGGTATTTCTTATGAAGCGTTTATTTAATTTGCAAATGTTGGAAGGTGGATCTGTTCATAGCCATCTTAGTGATTTCCATGGTTTAGTAAACCAGTTAAGTTCAGTCAATATTGTATTTGATGATGAAATAAGAGCTCTCTTAATCTTGTGTTCATTACCTGAAAGTTGGGAAGGTATGGTAATGGCAGTTTCTAATACTGTGTCTCCTTCAAAAGTCTTAAAAGTGGATGACATTGTGAGTGTAATCTTGAACGAAGAGATACGTAGGAAAAGCACAGGTGAATCATCTGGAGATGCTTTGAGTGTTGAAGGAAGAGGAAGGCCAAGAGAGAAGATAGAGCGTGGGAGATCAAGGTCGAAGACGGGCAAGAGATCCAAGTCCAGGTATGGCAGAATAACCTGCTGGAAATGTGGAAAGCAAGGGCACTTAAAGAGAGATTGCAGATCGGGTACAGATCAGCATGAAGAACATGAAGAAGAAGCAGATGCTGCAGGTTACATTGCACAGGATGCTCTGGTATGTTCTTTGGATAAAGTAGAATCTTGGGTATTAGATTCTGGTGCCTCTTTTCATGCATCCCCACATAGGGAATTTTTTCATGAGTATGTCCAGGGAGATTTTGGAGAAATTTGTGTAGGGGATGGTAAGTCTTGTCAGATTGTTGGCAAAGGCAAAGTGAAGCTGAAACTGCAGACAGGTAACACATGGGTGTTAAAGGAGGTCATGCACGTCCCAGTTCTGAAGCGGAATCTGATTTCTGTTAGAAGTTTGGGTGAAGAGGGTTGCACAGTAACTCTCACAGTGGACTCTTGGAAGGTTACCAAGGGTACACTTGTTATAGCTAGAGGTAAGAAAGTAGGTACGCTTTATCTATCTACTTGTTTTACTGATTCTTCTTCTGGGTTATCTACTTCAGCTGTAGATTCGGAGATGTGGCTTGATAGGCTTGGTCACATAGATATGAAGGAGATGCTGGTTCTTGAGTCAAAGGATATGCTTTCGGATTTGGAAGGCATGGATCGTGGTTTCTGTATGCAGAAGAAAAAGGTGAGATTTCTTGAGGAATCCGATGTTAGTGACAAGAACAGGAAAGCCTTGGTTTTCAAGGAGAAGGTGACGGACAGAGTTCAGCACAAGGTGCAGGGGAATTCTGAGCAGAGCAAGGGTGTTTTGGACAAGGGTTTGATCTAAAAGGAGCTCGCGGGAAAAAGTCAGGTCTCACAAGAAAAACACAGAGGCCGACGTCGGCAGGAAAACTGGCGTCGGTGTCTAGACAGGGACCGATGTCGGCTATGTGCAGCCTGACGTCGGTGAATCGGGGCAGACAGAGACCGGCGTCGGCCAGGGAAAAATGACGTCGGCGGAGAGGCAGTCGCAGGGAACCGACATCGGTCTGCTGTAGACTGAGATGTGACCGGCATCGGTCACTGAGATGAATTTTGGGTGGACAGCAAGCTGTCATGGAGTCTCAAGCGCCCATATGGAGGACTGAAGGTGTAAGTAAGTTCTTAAATTCATCATTTCCCTTCTTTACACTACTTGTTGCTCACTTATGGCATAGGACCAGGGAGTTATTGAAGAAGCAGAACAGGTAGATCCAGGAAACAGTGGGAGCTAGGCTTGAATGAGGATGTGATTCCTTGGAGGAGAACCAAACAGGTGTTTTGGGTAGTGTTGCCAGCTGGAAGTAAGCACTGAAAGATGAATGGATGTTAAGGATGAAGAAGAGCAGAAATAGATATGTGAGATGGAAGATCAGGGTATTTGATCTTGTATTAGCTGCAGGGCAATGGAGGTTTGTTCATTGTGTTTCTCTTTACCAGGTTGGATAGTATTAGCTACACTATCCTATTTTCTGTATGATGTGCTTGTTGCAGGGTTACATATACAGGTATTGCTGAACTAAAGGTAAAGCTAGTTCAGGTGTTTGTCATGGAGGATCTGGGAGCAGCAAGATTCTTTGGCAAGAGTGTGTTCTAGAGACATGGTAGGTCATTTGTTGACTTTGTTTCAGGATGATTGTGTGGAACCGGTTAGCACACCGATGGTTAGACAGTTCATAGAACAGGTGTCTTGATTCACATAATGAGGTTGAGTGCATGGTATGTACTAAACCTGAGTTTTCCCAAGCAGTGGGAGTTGTCACAAGTTAGGAGCCAATCCGGGAGAGAACCATTGGAGGACAGTTCAGTGGATTCTTATAGGGACTAGTAGCAGGTGCACATGCTATGCAAGTTCAAGTTTATTTCTACATGGTTGTAGATGTGGATGTGGCAGGTAATTTGGATGACAGGTTTTGCACCACGGATTTTGTGGTGGTTGGTCTTCAAGGGTGATTTTGAAGATGGATACATAGCCAAGGTAACAAATTAGACGGCGTACAGGTACATGTACAGGTTGCAGCTGTTTATCTCCAAGTGGGAGATTGTTAGGTTGTGGAGCTAAAAGCTTCAACCTTTGCAAACTGAGGAACAGATGGTTGCTGAGTTCTACAGGAACCGGCGTCGGCAGAAGGACCGACGTCGGCAGAGTCCAGTGCAGAAGGCCACCGGCGACGGCAGGAAGTCGGCCGACGTCGGCAGAACCAGACAAGCAGGGACCGACGTCGGTTGCCTGTGTGTTCCAGAACTGCTCGTTTCACGGACAGTTAGTTAAGTGAACAAAGAGTTTGCATGTTGAGACCAGTTAGAGTCTTGTGCTGCGAGGACTATTGTCTAAATTAAGAGTCTAAGTTAGTGTTTGAGTTAGGGATCTATTTATAGACCCATTGGCATGTATTGTATAAGGCATGAGATAGAAAGGAAGAGTTCCTTCTAGTTGTAAGATCTGTGAGTTGCAGGTTGTTGCAAGCTCATTGGGGATCTACATGTAAGTTTGGTCTTTGAATTGCAGGTTGCAGGTTCATGAGAGATCAGCTTGAAGTGCTATAGAGTGCTTGATGTACCGGCAGGGTTATTACTGACTGGTTGGTGAGGTGAACACCAATTCTGTGTGTGAGTTGGTTGTTGGGACCATTTTTTTTGTGTAGGAGAGTGTGTGTGAGAAGAATTACTGAACACTTGAGGTGTGGCGAATTTCTGTAAGGTGAAAGAGTGTGGCGGCTCTTTGTTGTATTCTTTTCTGTTAGTGTTAATACAAGATAGTGTATTGTCTCTCATATTCTGTGCTATTGGTGAATTCTAGTTACTTGTGTTTCTGGTTATTTCCGCATATTCAATTGCTTATACTTGGTAATCATACTGTGCTTTTTCTGAGAAGCAATATCCCAACTAGTGGCATCAGAGCATGTTTGTTGTTTTAGATTCCTGACATATTTATGTCTTTTAATAATGTATGTGTATATTTATTGGTGAAACAAGTAAACAGAGGCTCATAAAAGTTGTTGATTGATCTATAAGACCAATATCATTCTTGGTAGAGGTATAGTCCATAAGATTTAAGAAATGGATATGATCTAAAGATCATGTTTGACCTAATGTTTCCATGAAGATGATATGAAGTTATCTAAGCCATGAAATTTGATCATGTGATATATATCTATAAAGGTATAGGTCTACAAGTGAAGTATGAGTTGATCATTAAAACTAGAGGAGCTGAGTTGAGTTTATGAAGCTGTCCTAGATGAGAAATCTATGTTAGAGGCCTGAGTATGTTGATGAGACCTATTGGTGATGTAAGGTATGATTGATCATTCATTAGGTATGAATGTATTTGAAGCATATGACATGAATGACATGAATAAGGTTTTCAAGACTCCAAGGATAGTGAAATCATGAAAATACAGTGAGTGTAAGATGACTACAGAGTTGGATGCTTTGAATCATTACCATGTAAAGTCATGTCAAATATACCAAGTATTGATAGTGTTCAAATGGATAATGAATGTCTCACAGATGTAACTGGTAGTTTACTATGTGGAAATTATTATGAGCTAGTTTGAGCCATGATGGCTTGTGAAGCATAAAATGGGATAGACTATTGCTTGAAGAATATTTTGATATGACACATGGTTAATGAATATGTTTAGATGCTCAGATTATTCTTTGGAATAATTATATTGTTTGTAGAGAGGCTTAATATGTAGGTCTATATAAGATGGTTGTCATTACCAAGAAGATTATTTATCAAAGAATAAGTTCTTTCTTTAGGTGTTATCATATATCAAACAAGAAGAGTGATGTTAATGTGTATGAAGGCTTGTGATGGTTTGGGAAAAATTGAAAGGATAACACAGTCTTAGGGGGATATATGTAGCTCTTGTATTCATAATTAGTCTACTTCAGTAGATATGAGCCTAAGGTGAGGTGAGATTTTATTTGGATTGATTAAAAATAGATCAATAGTGTGTACATAGTATGAGGTCAAAGGAGGAGACCCTGACCTTATTTGGAAGAAGTATGAGTCAAGTAACATCTAGTGTTAAAATGTGTTCAATTCAGATAAAGGTAGATGTTGAGTATCTATGGGTGATCAATAAAAGTTCTCTAAATTTTAGGTCTTCTTGTCAAAGCTTAGGGATTTTGATGAGCATGAAGTTATGATGACCTTATATATTGTTTCAAGAGATCTTTAAGAATATTGTCATCAAGTTTAGGTCCAAGGATTAGGTGGTATATTATGAAGGATATTTTTCCAAGTATTTTCAAGTAAGATAAAGTTAAGATTTAAAGAGCAAAATAGATGAAAAAATGAATGGATTTAGGTAATTTCAAGAGAAGATGATGATATACAAGGAAGTTTTATATAGTAGCATTGTTGATTTGGAGTGTAAATACAAGGCGATAGTTGAAAAAACCCTTTTCCATTAATGTCAAAGGGGGAGAGAGATCAGATTGATGGAGAAGTTGTTTGTTGAAAGGATGTTCAACTTGAAGTGTGTTTGTCATCAATAAGTTTTGCCATCAATGACAAAAGGGAGATTGTTGAGGTATGTTACTATTTTTATTTGATTCATTCATGTTGTCATTGATGTCAAAGGTTTTTGAGTGTCATTGATGTCCTAGAAGTGATCTTGTGAAGGTACATGGTAAGTATTCATGATGGCTTAAGCATGGTCTAATAGGTTCTTGAGTTTTTGCATAAGATCTTAACACTCTATTGTTATGTGACAAGCTTATGAGAAGATGTGTGGTAGTATTTGAGCATGGTATAAGTTTTTTTGGCATAATAAAATGATATAGAGTGCATCTACAGTGGTAGGAATATCTAAGTGGTATGGTGCCTAGTAGGTCTATGTGAATGGACTTGTTCTTAAGCATGAACATAACTTGCAGAAGGCATGATGGTGATGATACGGATATATATGAGCTTGAAGTTGTGAAAATAATAATGTGAACATGTTACAAGGATATATGACATGAATATGAGGTGTTATGAGCAGTGTAAGATAATCAAGGTCTAAGTGTGGCTTACAGGTATAAGCCTTGTGTGTAAAGAGACCTAGTATGGCCTAATGAGGGGTCAAAGTCAGTTTACAAGGTTATAGATCTCATGTGAGATTTAAAAAATGTGTGATAAGTTTTTAAAAGAGTTCTCATGAAGTTTTTTGTCTTTATTCAAATGAGAAAGCATGAAAAGTGGGTCTTTAGGTCTCTCAAGTGTTAGAAGGAAGAGTTGCAAACTCGAGAAGAACTTTATCATGCCTGTTGGCATGTGTGACTATTGCATGGGAAGATAATATCTTAGGAAGATATGGAAAATCATCCTAATTTTTTTTAAAAATCATTATGAGGTGGTTTCAGGGACAAAGCTTTATGAATAAATGTTAAGAATGAAAACCGGTCTAAAACCCTCATAAAAGTCTTATAGTGACCTAATGGTGAAGATTTTATTTTTGTGTGCCCAAAATGGATTGATAAGGATATTATTATGATTGGAATATGAATATGAATATTACAGGTACCTATAGGTTGTATTGAGTGTTCAGGAGAGTGAGTGAAAGCTATAGAAAAATCTTGTTTTTTAAAACATTGGTATAGTAGAGAGGGTTGACTAGGTCAAAGGATGAAAATCATTGGAGGAAAATGTTTGAGACTTTTAATTAATGAACATGATGTTTTATTATCAGGTTATATAATTTAAAATGGATAAACTGATCATGAAATATGACATATCGCTAAAAGGCCTAATAGTGAGAAAGATAGTGAAAAACCAGGCAGGAGTGAGAATGAGTTTAGGGATATGTTGTAGTGGATTAAGAATGGATTAAATTACATGGGGTTGATTTTAAATCACCTTTTCCACTTAAATATAATTTTTTTTTATGATTATAGACAAGTAAAATGTTGTTCACAAGATGACCTATTTGAGTGAGTTAAGACTATGTGTAGTAAGGTTTTGTAATGGGTCTGCAAGTTTAATTATTGTAATAAGACCATGATGTTTTTGTATATTATATTTATAAAAATTTATAAAAATATCACATAAATTTTCTAATTATTCTTGAAATTGTCTATATAGGTGTTGGAATGCATGTTCATAATGACTGGTTCATAAGACAAAATGGCAGTTCTGAGTATGCAAGATGGAGTGAAGAGTTTGAGATTCTATGGTAGGAGTCAATTTATATTGTGATATTTTTTATGTTTTTTGGGACATATATCACCTATAAATTCTTTATGTAATGTGTATATTAAATTTAAGAAGTTGTAATATGGAATCCAAAATGGCTTTTCTGGCTGTGTGAGGACTGTGAGATAGTAGTTTAACAAATTGGTCTGCAAGGCCTATAGTTGACACTAGATCTTATGATCTATCTCAATGAATATTTTATATAGGTAAGATATTAAAAATTAATTTTCTCAAGTTTTTTTGTAATTATTCTTATAGGATTTTAAAATAACATACATCATGATTGTGTTGTTAGGCTTGTTGACAGTTCTAAATAGTCATCTAGCAAAGATGAGTTTGAGGTGATTTGCCCAAAGTTGAAGAATAAATTGCATATGAAGATGTTATGTAGGTCTCAAATGTTCATGTGAATTTATTTTTATTCATTATAAGTCCCTATATAAGTGTGGATATTTAATTGTTTATGGCTAGGTTTTGGAGCAGTCAAATAATTTTGAGTGGTCATGTTGCAAGAATGGGTTAGAGGATTTAAACCTTACATTGCAGTATATAAAATATATGGTGATGACCTTGAGGTCATTAAAACTTTATTATTGTGATTTTTTAGTATGTTTATGGGTCAAAATTGGTTATATGCTTCAATTATGTGAGACAGACTTTTTGGTAGTGAGGAGGCCTAATTGTGAGTAGGCCTAATGACGTGGTTCAAGGAGTGATTTGGAATAAAATATGTTATAGAACTAATATAATGTTATCATGGGTATATTTTAAGTATGTGTGAAGTTTTTCATCCATTTGAGGAATCTTAAAGTGTTCCAAGGCAGTCAAGGTGAAACGTGTGCCTTAAGAAGGACTAATTGCATTAGGTCTCTATTAGGCCTAATGGTGTTTTTTTGCATTAACGGTAATGACCGACCTATGTAGTGAGTGTTTAACTTATGAAATGTGTGTATTGACCTATTCCAATATTGATACAAGTATGAAGAGATTTTTTTTTCAACCAAGGTGGGTGAGATCAAGATTCATGTATTTATACAAGGCATAATAGGCCTATTTGCACTAGTTAAGGTATGTGAGAGCAAGAAAAGAAAAAATAGGTCATGTATACCTTAAAAGGTAATTATAGGATATTTTATGAAAATCCATCATAATTTTTACATGTAGATGACAAGATCAGTTGATCTAATAAGCTTAATAAGAGGCATGTTTGAGCAAAGAAGATTAGAGGCTATTTTGAGAGGGGTAGAAGGTTGATGAGAGATCAATGAGTTGATTGTCTATAAATATGCATCAAAAATATGTTACTAATGTATGATAGTGAGTGAAATTGGATAGATTAGAAAGAGAGCTGAAGAAGAGGTCACCATATGTTAATTGAGCAACAAGGTACTGTGAAGGTGATCAAGTTGATCTTGGTTGAGTTGGTGCTTATTCAAGAGGGACTAGGATATGCCTTGTAGGTTGGAGATTTTAGAAGTGTTATTGAAGTGGTTGGGTTGGTATTGAGTCACTTAGGGGGTTGGTGCCTCTTTTTAGGTTGGATATTTCTAAAAGACTAGTTGAGTTGGTGTTTGACTGGTGAAGGGTTGGTGCTCTTTGTGGGGTTTGTGCCTCACTAAATATTAATAAATTATTTATAGGACTATAGTTCAAGTGGTTTTTTAGTGGATTTTATCCCCCATGAGGGTTTACCACATATCTCTTGTGTTCATGTGTTGAATCTTGCTTCATGTTTATGTGATTGCTTCTTTATGCATTGCTTGATCACTATATTGGTTTTAAAAGTTAATGAATGATATATGTAATTGAATGAAAAGTTTTTAAAATAATTCACCCCACACCTCCCCCCCCGCACCCCTCTCAGTGGTTATGATTCCAACATACACAAATTTTAGATTGGTGATTGATTATGGATTCATTTTTAGAAGGAAAGATTGATATGACCTTATCGCAAGATTCATCCACTTTAGAATGAGTACTACACCATCACCAAGAAAGCAAGAGATAAATTTTTTGAGATCAATATTCATTCATAACTTAATTTAAATCTAGTATTAAATGTAAAACTCTTATGCCACTAATTTCCAAATTTTTAAGACCCTTCAAAATTTTTAGAGACACTTTGGCAATCAAAGAATAATATTGACTATAAAACACTAGAAAAATAAAATATGATAGTCAATGCTAAGGTCAAACATAAAATAAAACTATAAATCCTTATATTTTAAATCATAAAATTAGGTCAAGCAATCTCCATTCTAAAATGTTTTATCTAAGTGCAAATTGCCAACAAATTTCCACATCTATTTATACAACTGCATGTAATGAGTATAATTTATATTCAAGGAGGGGTGATAGATCAAAGAGGATCTAAGCCTTTGATTACCTTATGGTATAATATAATTACTCCAAACCATGTATCACCTTCACCAACTACTTCAGGATCATCCCCAACACACATAGTCATATTAGAAAGTCCTCACTCATCGTGGTTGATGCAACACAACTATAATAATGTGAGTAATATTTCACACAATTTATTAGTAGGATTACAAAAATACAATAATATAATGATTAATTTCAAATTGGTTGTTCCTAACTATTGTAATGACTAGTTAACCCTTCATCTTCCACACTTGTATATTAGTGTATACTTTCATTCTTTGTATAATAGATTCGAACAGAGATAGACTTGGAAGTAATGATCAAACATCACAATAATGTCTGATATATTGCATCATTATATATAACCATTACATATTACAACTTTACAATTTATATTTCTAATTTGGTGTCCATTATTCTTCATGTCTCTTTCCTTGTCTCATTTCACTCTAATATATATTTTGGCCTCTATAATTATAAATACATTTTCACAATAATCCATTATGCATGATTGTCCACAAGGATATGCTATCTTAAAATTTTTGTACCCTTTTTATAACTTGGATTTATAGAAAAATATCCCAATATAATCTATTTTACCTTATCAAATTGACCGTATGTGATAGGTGAAAACTTGCACATTTAATTGCACTTGTTACGATCTAATGCTTTTGATTATTTGTCATAAATTTTACATTCAATTGATTTCTATAATAATTAGATAATATAAATTTCAATTGACAAAAATGAAAAGAGTTTGCACAAATAGGGATATGAAAAATTATGGCATGTAAGTATTGAAAGGTTTGATTTCCCTTTTAGTCGATATAAGTTTGAGAAGCACGAATAATTTTTCTTCCACTTGTTAATGTACTCAAATCATAGTTATATATTTTTTTGAATAGTAAAAAAATCTAGCTTACATCATGAAAATGGTTGTATTGACATATAGTCTTGCATAACCTCAATTGTATTGGTTTGCACAATATTAAAGAAAAAATGCCATTTTAAAACTTTCAATCAATAAGTTTTGATCATGGCTCAACTACTTGTATTCACATTATTTTGGTTCTCTCCATACATGGTGATAGAGAATTTAGTACATGAAATGATTTATTTGAAAGTCTAATTGATGAAATATTAATCTATGGCTTAGGGCTAATGTAAATATATTCATAAAGATGCATAAGTTTACCACTAGAATTTAACCTAAAGACTCGGTACCATATTTAGTTAAGTGTTTTGGCATTGGTAAATGTGGATTTTTATTTCAATTTTTTTGAAAGTGAATGAGTTGATTGATAATATTAAAATGTGGTAAAGGATTTTTTAGCATACTTTGAAACTTTGCACTCTTGGTCATTAATGAATAAGGCATAGAATGTGCCCTCATTCAATGGGAATGCCATTTTCCTCACAGGAGTCTTAGTGTGAATTAAATGTGTCTTGGGTCTTGTGTTTATAGTTGTTTTATCATCCTTATTCACGGTTCATTATCATTTAGAATTTTTTTTTAAAGGGAGGAGTGTATGGAAATTTTTGTTGGATTAGTTTTAGGAGTGTAGTGAAGCTAGTTGAGTGGATTCTAGGGCATGTAGGTTTTAGGTGAAATTTTTACTTGTTCAATTGTAAGATATTTTTACCTTTTTGAATCTTAGTAAATAATGGTGGAAAATGGTTTGTGGAATTGAAAGTATTTATGGGTTTGCATGATAATATATGTAAGTTACATGTATAAATAAGAGGTCACAATTTGGAACATTCATGCTATGATAAACTTTAGTTCTTGTGTTTTTGTAATTCAATAACTCTCTTTAGGTTTAGTTAAATTGTATCATGAGTTTTCTATGGAAAACATAAAATAATGGTTTGAGTATATTTTTTTAATACTAATGATTCCTAGTTTATTTAAAGTTAAATGAATGATGATTGCATTTAATAAACATGCATAAAAAGTGTTAGTTTTTTTGATATAATCATCTCTCTTTCAAATCATAGAATTGATAAAATGTTTAACAATGATAATATGGATTTAAATATTTCAAAACCCTATCTCTTGGTTGTGGCTATTATTTTACCTCTTTAGTTAAAATAACTTTAAAAATTATACATTTTGGGTTTTATATGGAATTTCTCAATGCATAATAGTTTTGGATAAAATTTCTAGTCTAAATTCATTTTTTCTACTAGCCCCGTTCATTGTTGCATGCCATTCTTGAAAACAAAATAATATTATTTGTGGCATTTCAATTGCTTTTGAAAGATAATTTAGTGCTTCAAAGTGAAGGAAAATGCCACTCTATGTGTTTGTTAAGAAAACCTTAGGGTTTAGTATGACGATTAATTGTGCCATTAATTTTCATTGTGATATTGTGAAATGAATGAATCAAGAGGCCTTGTTTAAGTTTCATGGTTTTGTTTGAAAAATTTTAACTCAAATGATCAATATGAATTTTCTAGGTTACTCCATAGTAATGGTAATTTTAAAATTTTACATTTAGTTTTGTATGAAAAGAAATATCACTCTCTTACATGAAGCCTACATAAATTTTTTTTTTGATGAAATATATCTATGTATTAACTTAACATAAATATATAAATAATTCAAAAAAAAATATAGGTAGTATGAAAGCATGCCACATCACACTAGGTAGAGCCTAGGAGCAAAATCAAAATTACTAAAAACTAAGTAGAGCCTAGAAACAAGTTACACAATCATTAAAAAAGATAACTTTTATGCTACAAGATCAAGGTTAGAAGGTGTAGGATCCATATCATCAGGACCTTAACCCAAGATTGGCATGCCATTTTCATCTAGAATAGGCTCCCAACGAGTAGCTTGAGTAGTGTATCTATCATCATCGTCTACTTGTGTTCAAGTGGGATAAATGGCTAATGAAAGCTTAGGGAACTTATCTAGCATGTCTGATCAGCCTCTAGAAGGTACCCCCAAACATCTAGGTGTAGAGGAGAAGGATGAGCAACCTAGACATCCTACCTAGTAGGGAAAGGAGGTAGTGGTTTCCACCCTCATTGTTTTCTAGGAGGGGAAATGTGTTGGTATGGGGTGTTATTGTGAGAGTGATGCCTAGAATGACTGCGATGATGCCCACCATGAGGTGGTCGAGGAACTCTATCATCTGGTTTGAGATCCTTGGGTAGATAAGGTGAGACCCAAGCCATTATACAAGGAGCATCTACCTAGTGGGATAAGATATCTTGAAGATGCCCAAGCTCCATATCCAATTTATTAGCTTAGACTTGAATCTGCAAAAGAACATTGGAGATGATAGAAGACTTATGTAAACCAAAAATATTACAATCAATAGAAGCATTATTAAATACATAATTATTTATTTCTTTCCAAAGCCATAAGAGAATCTCCACTATGAAAGTATGCCAGAGTTGTGTGAATTTGAAGGGCATTACGAGTTTGTCTCCAAGGAGGAAGTGTTGTCAAAGGAAAAATTTGAGATAGAAAGGCCTAAAAAGATGATGGATCCAATTCCAAAACCTTTGAGCTTTGGAATAGTACCAAAAAATATGAGGAACATGTTGACACAGAAGATTGCACCCTTGGCAGGAGGCTGAGCTCCTGCCTTCTTCACGCAACAATGGAAACTCCCCTCTCACCTGTGGGACCGATGAAGCTGGAGGGGAGAGTCTCTAGATGAGGTCTAGCTCCCTCTAATATATCATTTAGGCCCTAGTTTCTCCTACTGCTAACCAATAAAATGAAAAAGGGGGGGATGAAAAGGGAGAAGGAGATGCTAAAAACAAAGCCTAAGCCTAAAAAAGAAAAGAGGTGATACACCAGAAAAGGTGACCCACTCAGGCCTAAACATACACTTTTCATCGAGAACCAACTCCCATACACTTCATCTATCATGAGAAAACCTTCTGCATTAGTGGGTCAGGGGTCTGTGAAGATACAGGGAGGAAATAGCTATTGGAGGCATTCTAAGATGCACTACAATAGCCTATCCACTTCACCTATACTCCTCTAGGGACACTTTTGACAGACCTATAAAAGGAAAACTCAAAAAATGCACCAGACGTGCTAAAAGCATTCTACAGAAGCATTATGAAAATGACTTAATATAGAATCAAGGCATAGACACATACTAAAGATGCAAAAAACTTAGAATGGAGGTAAAAATGTTGTGTTTTGATTTAAGGTAAATATCTGGCAGAGCTCTACCTTACAAGCCTAAGAGATTTTTGGGCAGAGTTTTGTCTTAAGGCTGAGAGCAAATTTTTTCTCCAAAGAGAAGTTTACAATATATAGGAAGAGGAAGAGAATCTTGGCACTTCTTGGAAAGATTTTTTGGTGCTCATTTCTGCGAGTGGCCCATGTGCCTTATGAGCATTAGGAAGAGCAAGACACTCAAAACATCAATGAGCTGCACCCTTTGTCTGCTTGTAAGGCTGATTCTTCAAGGTGATTACATGGTTTGTCTACTCATAAATGCAAAATGAAGAAAACCAGTTGCACTACTAGTTGTTTGCGCCTCCTAATGGTCAATTCGTAGGCACTATATCATCTGCCAAAATAACTTCTTAAATCGGTGCCTCCCAATGGTCAATTCATAGGCACTGTATCATCTGCCAAAATATCTTCTTGAATCGACACTTCCCTTTGCCACTTGGACTATCTACCTACTCCTACACTTGGCACTTTTGTCTTTTCCCTACCTTGTCTCTTTTTGGCTCTTTCGGCCCTCAGGCTATCTCTGGGTGGGTCACTACATTCCTTGGGCTCCTTTCATGATTTGGCGCTTAGGCAGTTCAAAAACAATGGCTACTTCATTGTGTTAAATTTGACGTTCACGTGGCCATCACCTAACGGCTAGTTCATCTGCTTAAATTGATGGCTTTCAAGACGTCACCGTAGAAATGAATAGATTCATGAAAAATTAGAAAATGAAATGGCCTAGAATATCATGGACAGAAGGGGACCAGTTTTTGGCCTGTTGGGCAAAAAATGGTCAACAAATTGGCTACTCCCAAGGGAAGCATGCCTGTTATGCTTAAAGACCAGTTGCCTTGCAGTCCACTGGGCATGAAGTCAGATGTAGCTATGAAGAATTATTAGTAATAGCCCCGAAGATCCAAGAATCAAACATGAAGCTTTTTACCCCACACGCAAGGGGAAACACACAAGGCTAAAAACACTACTTGTGCAACTGCACTTAGGGAAAGCAGGAAAAGAAACTGAAAGCAAACTACTATAAACAGCTAACCAAGAAAATTTGCCTCCCTCCTAAATCAAAGGGAAAATTTATTAAGTTCCCTTCTTGGTGAGAAGATTTATGGTGCCAAGCAAGTAGCTGAATGAAAAGGAGATTTGGTGACCTGCTCCTCTTGCCTGTCACCTGAGTTGGCTGGTATCAGAGTGAATCAGATTCAAACATGCTCCCAACATATGTGTACTATATTTGTTCTTGGAAGCTTGTTGAATGCTGGTTCTTCATGTTGGTGCTCTTCACTAAGAAATTTGTGGCTACTGGCTCATCACCATAAGCCCTTTGATCTGCACAGTCCCTCTGCAATGCCTCATGGTCTGGCCCATTTCCTTCTGCTTCATTGTAGACTCTGTCATACTCATCTTCTACTTCCTTTTGGCCTTCTTGAAATAGGGTGACTATGGTGATGTCTGAAATGAACTCACAAAATGATTTCTCATCCCACAAAACATCACCTCTCTGTTTGAAACTTTCTTCTTCAAGGCATTCCTCCAAGAAGAAAGACCTATCCTTCTCCTCCTTACTGATCAAGATCTCTAGATGTTCAAAGGTATCCTCATGATCCTCCTCCAACTCAGGCTCTTTAGCGTAGTCATCCTCCTCACCAAAACAACAAGGAAGTTCATCAAATAGAGGGGAAGAGAGCTCACCATGCTTTTGTTCCTCCTCGTATTGCTGGAACATCTACATGTATGTGTGACTTGAGTCTTCTCCATTGCTGATGATGCCTTCACAAAAGCCCTCAATGATGATTTCTTCTTCGCTATCACTCATGATAGCCCCTTGAAAAACTACAGCTTGGATCTTCTGCTCCTCACTTGCCTTCTGCAAAATAGGTTCCTCCTTGAGAAAGGATGGAGTGGAGAGAACATGTGGAAGAGGAGGCAGTCTTTGAGCTAGAATCAAATGATTCTCCTCCTTCCACTTAGTCAGAACTTCATCTATATTAGGTGTGGCCTGATATCTCTCTTGGAAATGTGTAGGTGGGGTGTGTTTAGACATGGAATGTGCCGTTTGGTCCAAACCGTCCATCACACACTGGCTGAGGAATCTCTCTTTAGATTCCAACTCTACAATTCTCTTAGTTAGATCCTCTTGGAAGAGCTTTTCTTGGAGGTCATCAGCATGATCATGAGTAGGAGTAGCTTTGTATTTTTCAAGGTTTTGAGAAAAACCTTGCTCCTCCTCCTTCTTGCCCCATGATTCTACTATTTTCCCCCAGTTGAGGATCTCAAAATTGGAATTTTGCTCCTGTGAACAGGTAGCAACTTTGTCTTCTCCAAGGTCCTGGGGATCCTCCATGAGGTCTGGAAGTTCTATCTCTCTTTCAAGAAGTAGTCTCATCCTAGCCTCTAAATCTTCAATTTGCTTGGCTAGATTATCCTAAAAGAGTCTTTCTTGGAGATCACTAGCATCATCCTCTTCAAGGTTCTGGGCTGGTTCCTGGCATTCCTTCCTCTAACTCAGAATTTGCACATTACATTGAAAGACTTAGGGAGGTTGAGGAATGCAAGGAAGAGACTGTTGATGCACTGGAAGAGTCTCTAGAAGAGGGACATGCTAGATCGTGGTATTCCCCCCAATGGAAGATTCACAATATAAGGAATTGAGAAGATTGATCTCCATGGGGGGTTGCTCTAATTCTCTTTGATGTTGGAAAGCTAGGTGCACATGATTGAGAGCAGATGCGTCAGATGAGCTAGAGTGGGTGAGTGCTATTTGATAAAAAGGATTTGGTGTAAAAGAGGGGGATTTCTTTAGAATAGGAGGGGGCACACAAGGATGACTGCCTTGAATAGATGGATTTCTCCATTTTGCTACCTCCTCCATGGATTTCAAGGCCTGTGCTTGCCTAAACAAACACTCCTCTTTATACATTAGCTCCTACTGATACCCGTACTACTCATCCAATCTATCAATTTCCATCATCTGCTTCTCAAATTCTAGGGCCATTTCCCTTATCATTACAAGGCAACTAGGAGAGCTACTTGAGGTGATTCTCTAAAAATCTTGAGTCTGATCATAGTCATATGAAGGAAAACAAGACCCATGATTTTGTGTGATGGAATTATACATATAAAAATGATATCTGATGGCACCATGCTGCTTAACCAACTGATTCAACTTGGAGTCACCATTGGTGTTTGATGCAAAGCCTCTAAAGGCTGGTCAGTTTAAGAACACACCAAAAGTTCTTCAACTCTTTGGACACAACTTGTCCTAGTTGGTCCCACCAGGTGTGCCAGAAACTATTGACATAGAAGATTACACCCTTGGCAGGAGGCCAAGCTCCTGCCTTCTTCATGTAACAATGAAAACTCCCCTCTCACCTGTGGGACTGGAGAAGCTAGAGGGGAGAGTCCCTAGATGAGGGCTAGCTCCCTTTGATGTATCATTTAGGCCCTGGTTTCTCCTACTGCTAACCAATAAAATGAAAAAGGGGGGGGATGAAAAGGAAGAAGGAGATGCTAAAAATAAAGCCTAAGCCTAAAAAATAAAATAGGTGATACACCAAAAAATGTGACCCACTCAGGCCTAAACATACACTTTTCATCGAGAACCAGCTCCCATACACTTCATCTATCATGAGAAAACCTTCTGCATCAGTGGGTCAGGGGTCCGTGGAGATACAAGGAGGAAATAACTACTAGAGGTGTTTTGAGATGCATTGCAGTAGCCTATCCACTTCACCTATACTCCTCTAGGGACACTTCTGATAGACCTGTAAAAGGAAAACTCAAAAAATGCACTAGACATGTTGAAATCATTCTGCAAAAGCATTAACAAAATGACTTAATACAGAATCAAGGCATACAAACATACTAAATATGAAAAAAAATCAAAATGGAGGTAAAAATGCTGTGTTTCGATTCAAGGTAAATATAAGGCAAAACTTTGCCAAAAATCTCTCGGGCTTGTAAGGTAGAGCTCTGCCAGATATTTACCTTGAATCGAAACACAACATTTTTACCTCCATTCTGATTTTTTTACATCTTTAGTATGTGTCTATGCCTTGATTCTATATTAAGTCATTTTCTTAATGCTTATGTAAAATGATTTCAGCATGTCTTGTGCATTTTTTGAGTTTTCTTTTTATAGGTCTGTCAGAAGTGTCCCTAAAGGAGTATAGGTGAAGTGGATAGGCTGCTACAGGGCATCTCAGAATGCCTCTAGGAGTTATTTCCTCCCTGTATCTCCACGAATCCCTGACCCATTGATGCAAAAGGTTTTCTCATGACAGATGAAGTGTATGGGAGCTAGTTCTCGGTGAAAAGTGTATGTTCAGGCTTGAGTGGGTCACATTTTTTGGTGTATCACCTCTTTTCTTTTTTAGGTTTAGGCTTTGTTTTCAACATCTCCTTCTCCCTTTTCATCCCCCCCTTTTTCATTTTATTGGTTAGCAGTAGGAGAAACTAGGGCCTAAATGATACATCAGAGGGAGCTAGCCCTCATCTAGAGACTCTCTCCTCCAGCTTCACCGGTCCCACAGGTAAGAGGGGAGTTTCCATTGTTGCATGAAGAAGGCAGGAGCTCGGCCTCTTACAAAGGATGCAATCTTCTACGTCAACAAAACCATCTCAAGGTGGCCACATAAAGGGTAAGTAAGCTAGTGGAATCCAAGTTGGATGAGTCTTTTGCCAATGGGTAAGCCTTGGTGTAGTATACATGAAGAAAAATGAGCAATCTTGGGCTCCACACAAGCCCCCTAAATAGTTTTGAAGAAAATTTACATGTTTTAATGGATGAGTGCATCCCCCAATGGGCATTAATATTTTCAACCATGGGAAAATGGTGGTGAACCATACATAGCTAGGCTGAGGAGTGTAATTGTGAAAAGAGGTCTCAACATACCATTTTTAGTCCTTCTACCATGATTGGGTGAAGTGGATTGAGATTTTATGGAACATGGAAGTTGGGATGGCATTAAGGATCTCATGGTAGGACTCTTAGTCTACATTGGCTAACTAAAATTTAGATTTCACCTCTTCCCATGATTTCTAAGAGTGAGAGTGCCTATAGAGGATATCTTGGATGGTATAAATTCCTCTATGGTAAAGCTTGAGAGCATTGATCCAAGGGACTTCTACCAGGGTCACTTCATTGTGAGAAAAATGGGAGCCAACTAAAGAGAGGGGAGTTAGTAGAGATCCCATTATGAAAACTAGAGCCATTCTAGAGTAGCCATGGCTTAATATTTTTCCAAGCCTTTCAGATGCTTTTGGCCATAAAGGACCTAGTGATCTAGATGGGAGATTGGATGAAGAGTAAATTAGGGAAGCCAAGACCTTTCTAGGCTTTCTTTCCCTTAGAAAATACTGAGGAGATACAATGTCTGAACAACACTTTCCAAGCTTCTTGGCCCTTAATGACCCATACAATCTATTCGGCACATAATGCAGTTCCTTGCTGAGTTATGTCGATGAGTCCCATCCCTCCTGATTCACATGTGAGGCAACAATATTTCCAAGCGACCTTGTGAAATCCTTTACCTTGTGGGGAATTATTCCAAAGGAAATCTATGATCAATTTATCCAACTTTTAGTAATATTTTTTAGAAGGCACCCAACATGATGAGTAGTACACATGGGTGGATGCAATAATTTTTGAGCAGATTTGAAATTTTATTGCTAATGAAAGAGACTTAGTCACCTAATATTATAACTTCTTAGTAACTTTGTCAATAAAATATCTCCATAATAAAGGTGGTGAGGCCTCAAAAACAAATTTGATGCTAATAAATTTAAAGATTTCATCATGTTGGATCCACTTCCATTTGAATTTAGTAGCCCACATTGGTGGAGGGAGGTATGATTGTATGTAATAATGAGTTTTTTGCCATTGGATATTGGAGCCAAAGGCCAAGTAGAAAGTGTCAAGACACTGCAAGGCATTATCCACACTAGATTCATCCTCAATAAGAGTAAGGAATGATTCATCTACAAAGTGACTGTTAAGTAGTTACATATCTTCATACATGTTCACGACATTAGGAGGGAGATAAATCCCTTAATAAGGCCCCTAACTTGAAAATTGCTAAGAAGATATCCAAAACACTTAGATACAAGAACATATAAGGTAGGAGCCATAAGCTACCCTTGGAAAATAGAATATAATAAGCCAAATTTATTAGAGGTGACTCCATTAATGGAGAGGATACCTAAGGCATCTGAGAAAACCATCTGGATAGATTGAATGAAGATGGGCCCAAAGCCCAAAGCTCAAAGCTTGGATAAAATAAATGACCATTTGACGCGATCATAAGATTTTTTCAAGTCAATTTTGATGAACATAGCTTGTTTCTAAGACCTTTTGGCCCAATCTATCCCTTCCCAGATGACAATGATGTTATCCAAGATATAATGGATTCTGATGAAACCTATTTATTCTAGATACACAATGAAAGGTAGTATATTATCCATCCAGATTACCAGAGCCTTGGCAATGATTTTATATGATAAATTTAGGAGGGTGATGGGCTACCAATTGTAGATCAACTCAGGATCTCCCTACTTAGGTATGGATTTGATATTTCCTTTATTTATATTTTTACCTAGTGAATGTGTGTGAAATGCTTCTTGATAAACCTTATGAAAATCACTACCCACAAGATCCCAAATATTTTTGTAGAATTTATAGGGGGTCCATCAATGCCAAGAGATTTTTCATTATCCATATGAGACACTGATTTATGCAAATCATCAACAGTGAGGGGCCTATTGTAAACCACCCATTGGGTGGGAGTGAGTTTACAAGGCACCATTAAAAGGCATTGTTAAATGGAAGTTTCATGCTCAGTTAAAGATGCTTGATATTTGAAAACTTTTTGATAATGGTAGACAAAGGTTTTTCATAATTTTAAGAGTCTTAATGAGTTTGTTTCTAGCCTCAATAATGACTTGTATTTGCTGCTTCAAGTTTTTGGCTTGTAGCATTTAGAATAACTCCTTAGAAGTTTTATCCCCTATCTTAAGCCAATGAAGCTTGGATTTGACTTGGGCTCCCCAGGTATTGTAGTTATCTATAATTTTAAAGCAATGTTTCAAGGATGTAATTCTTTTAGAGAGGATTACAAAACAAGTTAGTCAAACATTAGTCCATAAATCATGAAAATGCATAAGTACTAAGTAACTAAGCTTATATATTCCTATGGGAATTACAAAGGATATAAAGAAACAAATGAAAGAAAGCAACATCATATTACCTTTCCAAATGGATTCACCATACTCATGTGGCTCAAAAACATGTTCTCTCTTGATCAAGCATCCTTGTCTTTGTCAACAAAGGTAGCAAACTCCTCCAATGTCTCAAGATTCCAAATAACTAAACTAGCCTATCAATGAAGCTTGAAAACAAAATCAATGATCAAATGCAAAGGATTGTGGAAATAATTTAACATTATAAATTTGCAATATTCAAGCTTAAAATTCATGTCCATGGCCTCTCTATTTATAGATTTTTGAGATTGGTCAAGATCAACCATGACTATCCATCTCAAGATTGAGATGTGTGGCCATGGATAATCCTAATATTTGGATTTAAATTCATAATTATATTCTTCATGACCTTAGAACAAGGGGCATTGAAGAGGCATGGGAGGCATTAACTAGGCATGGGTGACCCATAATCTTGATATTTGTGACATTTATGGGCTAGGGATGTCTTCCCAAGAAATGATGTCACCTGATGATGAAATTAATAGGAATCAATTTTAAAAAATAAATATTCAACAACTCTCATGGAAAATCCACTTAATCTCTTGATTTGGATTAATTAGCCTTAAACAAGGTTAATCAACATTTGTGCAATTATTTGAAAATTGGCCCTCAATTAATCAAAATGGTCAGAAAGTCATATTACTGAGTTGTAATTTGACTTGAGAATAATTAAAAGGTGATGTTAGATGTGCTTGAACCATATTTACATTTAGGATGTTTTCAACACAAAATAACAAAGGTACATGGTGTGTACCAATGAATTAGGAGAAAAGAGTAATCCAGAGCACAAAAGGTAAAATTGTCATTTTAACTTGAAATGAATTGATCAAAGTTAGCTGGCCCATAAATTTCATTACCCCATTTAGGGATAATTTAACCTAAATTGACACTTATAAATGATAAGTTCAAACCATTTAACGTGTTTTATATATTTTGACTTAAAATGTGCATTTGAGTATAATTCGAGTAAGATCGATAATTTTAACACAAATGGTGTTAGGAATTGGATGCCTATATTTTGACCCTATTTGAGAAGGTATAGTGAGACATTTAGGTGAAGCAACATATTTTCAAAGAGTTTTCAAGAATAAATTAGAACAGACCCATGATGCCCCCTCGAGAGGACATATTAGGATGGAAGAAAATGATGGACTCTCAAAAAGAGAGAGAAAGTGAGAGGTTAACCCATGGAATAGATCACATCTAGACTAGTTAATACTTACACATGTGATTACCATAAATGATAAATATATAATGATAGGTATAATAGGCCTTAGAGATGGGTGGAATGGGAAAGATATAATCCATAAATGTAAGGGACACACTTTAAATGTACCCAATTTGAGAGTACAAGTTGCACACTTATGGCATTGATCAATCCTGAGATAAGTTACACACTAAAATATTTCCATCATGGGTTTTAATGTGGAGAGATTAGAATTAGAGGAGAAGAGAGAACATTCTGCTTCAGGAAGGGAAGTACCATTATAATAAGTACTCCAATGGAGCAGATTTGATCATGATAAAATAGTTTTACCCCAATAGGGTGAATCTTGATCATTGATAAAGAATAAATAATGATTTTTCCCTTGTAGAGCTGATTTGATTTAGATATTATTCAAATTTTTTGCCTTAGCATGGGTAATTGGTAAGCAAAATAAATCAAAGATATAACCAAAAATATAGGTTAAAGTGAGTGGACACAAACGTACATGCGATGGTGTAATGGTTTAAAAAGCCATATAAAACCAAGAATATGAGAATGCACAAACTGATGAGAGAGATGAAAAGAAGAATTGAGATAGCTGAGCTGACCTCAATAGAAATTGAGCACTACCTACATAGTTCCATGGACTCATATTCCAACATAAACTTTAGACCAATGTAGTTTACCCAAGTTTGGGAGAGAATGGAATGAGGAATGATGAGAAATGATCAAGAATTGATTAGAATCACAATGTATGCAAAGAGATGCACATCTAAGTATAGACAAAGAAACTTGAAATACATGCTATCTAAAATCCTAATTCTATATCATGAGCCTAGGTTTTGTAAAGTGTTCTTGAGAATCATTCATCAGAGCTGATGTTGATGTTACGACTTTGAGACCTAAGCACAAAGAGCTTGTTATATAAAAAGAAATTAGGCATCATAAGTATGAATAACTTAGAATGACATAATATTCTAATTGCACTAAGTTAGTTCAAATGTGAATATCTATAACTAAGGATAGTGGTAAAATAATGACCAAATCCAGAGTTATAATGATTTACATTTAAACAAAAATGAAAAATACAAAGAAAAAGATAAACATAAATGAACCTAACTTGAAATAAATATATGATCTATCAATACTTAAGTAGGAATAAAAATGTTGAAAAACAAGAGGCAAGAACATCTTAACGACATGAGACCAAGATATGAATAATCAAGATCCATGTGGACCATCAAGGCATTCTTGAACACAAAAAAGTAAAATCAAATAGAAAAATAAGACACCAACAATAATTAAATAAACAAAAATGGTCCAAGAAAAACATAATAACATAGGATTAAGATATAAATAATTGAGAGCCATGTGAATTATCAAGATGTTCTGAAACACAAAAGAGATAAGCAAAAAACAATCAAGGAAACATAAGACCAAGATGAGATGAGAAGTAATAAAAAGAGAGAAGGAGAAGAAATAAAAGGAGAGGTACAAAAGCACAAAAAAACACCAAGAAAACTCAAATAAACACACACAAATAAAAACCAAGCTAGTGCGGTTTAAATACAAATATCCATGCATGTGTGGTAGAGGCATTAATTTCCACCACATCATAACAAAGAACAATGACAATTTTTCCCTAATTAAAGAGGAACAATGATAGAAAAAATGGGGGAAGAAAAGAAAAGGAAGGGGTTGGCCGAGATGACTCTAAATGTATAAGACAAGTGGATGCTACCTACATAGTTCTATGGATGCATGTTCCAACATGAACTTCAGGCCAAATATAGTTCTCCTAGGAAGTGGGATAGAAAAAAAATGATGATCAAACAAGCATGATTTATAGAATAAATGGAAGATATGACAAACAAATGAGAATGGTCTAGCAAACAAGAAGCCGATGAGATGAGAAAGAATGATCTTGCAAAATGGCAAGTGCATGGGATAAGATGGAATGAACTAGTGTTTCTATGCTTATAAAATGGCAAGAGCATAGCATGGTGAAATGAGAATGTACAAATGTATAGAAGCATGAGAGAATTTTTATGTTATTTTTTGGATCATGCTTTTATGTTTATGGTATTTTCAAAGAATTTCTAATGTTTTTGGTGTTTTTGTGATAAAATATTCACAAGGTGGGACCATCTAGTCGAGGAGATGCACATCTTGAGAGTAGAGGTTCCAATAAGACAAATAAGCTAGTTGCAATGGACCATGCTTATAAATAATCAAGATCAAGGGTCTTGATAAAATAATAAAGAGCAACAAATGTGATATATAATAATCTAAAGCTACACAATACTGTCCTAGCTGAACTACTTTATAGAACTGCTACTGAGGATGTTAATAATGTTCATGAGACATAATCAAGATCATAATTAGTCAAGGGATAAAAAGTGTTCAAAGCTTATAACATGCCTTAGACATAAAAAATAATATGCTTATTTAAGAGATCAATCCATAATGGGATGAAGAATATGTTCAGAGTGCGAAGGATTCAAAGCCTTTATTGTCAAGAATCATGAAAAATGGACCAGGGTAGTATAAAATGTGTTCAAGATAACATAAAAGGGTGGGATAAAATTAAGACAACACAAGTCACCCCTAAGTCAGGGGTCTTATAGATAATGGTTCAAATTTGTTCATGCATAGAACCTATTAAAGTATATAATGTTCATGGGCTCTGAAAGTTCTTCACCATTTGGTTTAGCCAATTGATATGCTCCTGGTCCATAGTTTACTTTGAAAATATATGGTCCTAACCAATTAGGATAAAACTTACCTTTATTTTTGGGTTCAACATTCATATTTTTCTAGTTCTCCTTCAAAACTAAGTCACCAATCTCAAATTCTCAAGGGAGAATATGTTTGTTGTAGCTTCTTTGTAATCTATTTTGATAGGCCTACATATTTTCTAAGGTAGCTAAATGCTTACCATCAAGAATCTCTAGTTCATGCAGTCATGAGGCTCTATAGTCTTCATTATCTTCAGTGTTCCATAGTGATATTCCTAATGATTGGATCTCAATCTCAACTGAGATAATATATTTAGTGCCAAAAATAAGGGAGTATAGAGTAGCTCCAGTTGGGTTGCGATGATTGGTTCTATAAGTCCAAAGGGTAAGAAAGAGTTGTAAATGCCAATTATGACTAGCATCATTGAAAATCTTTTTTAAGATGGATATAATTGATGCCTCAGCTTATTTGTTGCCTTACAGGTTATATGGAGTGGATTTCTTGTGCTTGATATTGAATTTTATATAAAGAGACTTCACATCTTGGTTCATGAAGGATCCACCATTATCAAATATAATATGGGATGGGATGCCATATCGATAGATGATATGGTAATGAATGAATTTGGATATTTATTTCCTAGTAACATAAGCAAGAGGAATGGCCTCAATCCACTTGGTAAGTACTCAGTTGCAGTCAAAATGTGCTTATGGCCATCTGCATATGTTGGGTTAATTTTCCCAATGAGATCAAGACCCCATGTTGAGAATGTCCATGGTGTTATAATTGTTTGTAATGGTAAAGAAGCTATATGCACCAAGTTGCCATCTTGATGACAAGGAATACACTTCTTTATATAATTATAAGAATCTATCTCCATTTTGGGCCAATAACAACCTATTATGAGGAGTTTATTTGTTAGGAATACACCATTGGTATGGGCCCCATACATACCTTCATCAACCTTCTTTAGTGCCAGCTTGGATTCTCTCAAAGATCAATAATGAAGAAGCATTCCATCATAGCCTTTATGATAAAGCATGTTTCCAAGGAGGATATAACGTGTTAGCCGATGAAGGAATAGTTTTTGTTGGTTGTTGGAAAGGTTGGTAGGAAATTCATGACTATGGAAATAGTTATAAAAATCTTGGTACCATGGTAGCTTAGGTGAGGGATTAGGATCAGTAACAATGCATATCCTCTCTAAATTTTATAGAATATGTGACGACTGAAGAAGATTTTCAATTAGGAACTGATACTCTTTAGCATTGTCATGTATTTGAATCATGGAACTAATTATTGCCATGGCATCGATAGATCTATGATTGACTCATGAAACTTGCTCAAACTACAGAGGTTTAAAATGTGTTTTGAGATTATCAATAATTTAGTTGTAAGGAACAAGCTTATCATCCCTTGTTTAATACTAATCAGTTGTTTGATTTATGATTAGCTACGAATCCCCATAAAACTTTAAGAGTTGAATATCCCACTATATAACAAGATGTAGCCCTGCAACCAATGCCTCATATTTGGCCATATTGTTTATACACTAAAATTATATATGGAATGATTTGGGGATCAAATCCCCCTACGCAATGATCAACAATATTCCAACTCTAGACCTTCAAGATGTGAATGATCCATCAAAATAGAGCATCCACTATTTAGGTTCTTATGATGCTTGTTCTATCATCATGATAGAATCATCTGTAAGGTTAAAGTTGAGAGGTTGAGTGGTCATAATAGGAGATTTTGTGAGTTGGTTAGCAAGAACTTGTCTTTTGATTGCCTTTTGATTTTGGTACTCAATTTCAAACTCTTTAAGGAACATAATCCATTTAGCCATGCATCCTTGAAGAGTTTCTTTAGATAAAAGGAAATTGAGAAGATCTACCTTGGTGATAATAATAGTTTTGTTATTTAGCATATAATGTCACAATTTTTGAGTGGCAAACACCATATCTAAACATTCTTTCTCAATAGGCATATAATTATATTCATACACAACCAATGTTTAGTTTAAATAATAAACAACGTGTTCCTTACCATGATCATCATGTTGAGCCAAAAGTGCCCCCAGTGCATGTTTCATGGTTGATATATAAAGAACTAGTGGATTTCCTTATGTTAGAGGTTACAAGATTGATGGATTGGCCAAGTATGTTTTAAGCTTTGAAAATGCTATCTAAAAATCTTCATCCCATTGAAATGTTAACCCTTTCTTTAAGATATGGGTAAATGGTTGGCACTTATCGACCAATTGAGAAATAAACCTGTGTATAAACTGGATATTTTCTTATAGACCTCATAATTATTTAAGATTGTTTAGTGGAGGCATTTCCATAATAACGTTGACCTCTGCAGGGTCAACTTTGATCCCTCATTGTGACATAATGAACCTTATCAATTTTATTGATATGACTCCAAAGACACATTTCTTAGGATTCAAGTGGACTTTATATACATGAAACCTCTCAAATATTCTTTATAGAATGTCAAGGTGTTCAACTCTTGTTCTTGATTTTACTAGTATATCATCAACATAGTCCTTGACAATGTCATACATCAGGTCATGGAAAATGATAGTCATTACACACTGATATGTGGCTCTAGCATTCTTCAAACCAAATGGCATGATTTGGTATCAGAATGTCCCCCATACAGTGGTGCACATGGTCTTATGCTGATCTTCAAGGGATATCTTGATCTGATTGTAACCAAAAAATCCATCCATTAAGGATAACGTCTCATACCCAACAATTGAGTCGATGACCATGTCGATGTTGGGCAGAGGAAAATCATCTTTGGGGCATGATTTATTGATATCACAAAAATTAGTACAAATACATATGCTTGGGGTCTTTTTAATCACTGGTACTATATTAGAAACCCATTTAGAGTAGTCTAGTGGTCTAATAAAATCAGATCCTAACAACTTTTCCAACTTCTCTTTAACTAAAAGGGTGATGCATGGATGCATCTTTCTTAATTTTTGCTTGATTGGTTTAGCACCGGGGTGAACAACAATACGATGCACAACTAAATCTAGGTCCAAGTTGGCATGCCAAAGTATGTCCATGCAAAGATGTCTATACAATCCTTAAGAATGGATATAATATGTTTATGTTCTACTTCAATAAGGGAAACTTCAAGATAAACAATTTTGGGATCCTCATGGGTTCCCAAATTCACTTCTATTACACTCTCCATAAGGAGTGTGGATCCATCTTCTATAATTGTAGGTAATGTATGGTCATGATCATTTTTCTATACTATATCTTCTTGTTGTTCCTCCCAAAGATCTGAATAATATGAAGAATCAAAATCTACTTTTTCAAGCAAAGACCAATTGGCAAAAACGTCTAGAAACTCAAGAGCAAGATGCTCAAATATTTAATGTTGTTCTAAAGAGATGTTTGTACTAGCTATGGAAATTATGCTATATGGGATTTCTATGTCCTGAGGGGATGAGAAAAATTTCCCACATGGGAGCACCTAAAATAGGTTTTCACTTAAAGGCTTGTCTCTTTCTTTACTTTTTCCCTCATTGACAAGTGCCTCAAAGAGGTTTTCAAATAAAGATCTCAATGTTTATTCTTTATTATGACCAAATTTTGTTTTTGCTCTCCAAAGTAGGTAGAAGAATCTAATGAAAAATCAAAACCCTGCTTATGATCACCAATGGGGAATGCATCTCATTGGCCCATGTATTCTGTAATCGATTCTTCATTTTGAAACTCATCGAGGCATATGACAAAATTTTGTTGATCCCATTCTATGAGTTTAAGATGGTAAAGGCATATGTTACAGTGAGGGTTTGATTTAGGATGGGAAGTGCCAATGGTAAATATATAATGTCCTGCTTCAAGAAGGGAAGCACCACTAGGATGGGTTTTTGCTTCAGGATGGGAAGCTCTAATAGGCATTATGGTCAATATGGCATTTAACTCAAACAAATTTGAGTTAGCAAGCTCATCAAAAAGGCTATAATGGGATGCTGTGTCACTATTAAGAGTCTCATTACTAATCACTTCAGAAGAGTCACTATCAAATGTCATGAGGTCATCCTCTAGTGGTTTAAATATGAGACCATGATTCCAATTGATAACTCCAACTAATAAGGGTTCTAAAATTCCTTGTGCTTGTGGGCCAAGGACTTTCCATGTATAGTCAAGATGATCTATTATCCTATTAGGCATAGGATACTTTGGATTTTGAAAATAATTAGCAAGGCCTTTAGAAAATAACCAATCTCCCTTGATAAAAGCTTCTTGATCTTTCTTTAGTGTAATTAAAGGTACAAAAACCACAAGAGGTTTTGGTTGTTTCTTCTTTGGTTACCAAAATTTATTAGGTTTGTTAGGAGTCTGGGATGTTTTAGGCTTACCAAATGTTTTAGGGGATTTTGGTAATTTTTTAATATGGAGGACATCCTTCAAATGGTACGTAGAAATGCCTACGTATTTAATAATAACCTTCTTGGCTAGAGCTGTAGGAAATGGATCAGTCGAAGTGGAGGCTAGATCACCAGGGTATGTTAATTAGATGGAAATGGATGAAAAATGATGGCTTTGTTTTTATTTACAATGAATTAAAAACCTAGGAAATAGTTATAATTATGAAACTTTGCTTTAAAATGTTTACAATATTGATATGTATTTTGATCAACAAGAATAGTAACCTCGATCCCATTATGGGGAAACTTAAGGCATTGGTGAAGAGTACATGGGATTGTTTTTACTTCATGGATCCAAGGATGACCAAGAAGTATGTTATAAGGAAGGTCAATATCCATAATATGGAATAATGTGTGATGAGAAATAGACCCCACCATGACTGGCAACTAAATTGTACCAGATGACTCCCTCTCAACATTGTCATAAGCCTTAATTGTAATATTTTCTAGCTGAATGTATTTATCCATGTAGCCCAATCATCATACCAATTTAAGAGATATGATTTTTAGGATTGAACTATTATCTATAAGAACCCACTTAATCTTGTGATCTGTAATGATTCCCTCAATTTATAGTGGGTTATTATGGTTTGGGCCAAGGGTGGACATGTATTTTTGATCAAATGTGATTTACCAAAATGAAGACAAGTGTCCAACTAGGTTTTGGAACTAATCAAGGTTTATATCATTAGGCATAATATATTCTTGTAAAAATTTGTTGAAGATGGTTCTATGGACATCAGATGTCCACAAGAGTTCTAATATAGAAATTTGTGTAGGGGTTTTATCTAATTAATTTATCAGACTATAAGGCCTTTGAATTGTGGATTGAACTATCTTAGTCTTTGTTGGGACAATATTCAACTTTGGAACTATTGGAACAATCTTCTCATTGGGTTCTATGGAAGAAGTGGGTGAAAGGCTATGGATGGTAACTCATGGGCATTTAGTTGTGACAATAGAACCTAGAGGTGGCAAGGATTTTTTATAATTAGAAGAAGGCAGCAAAGGGCCTTAGATGGTGACTGGTGAGTGACTAAGTGTATTGCTACAATTTTGAGTCAATGAGGATCCTTTATAATTAGAAGAAAGGTGCTATTGTTTAGGATTAGTAACCCATGTAAACAGAGTAACAACATAATGATGTGAACCCGACATGGTATTACTAGGGGGAGAGGGTGCTAACCCTATAATGATGGATCTCATGTTATGAGGAACATGAGATTGGCCATGCAATTTTATAGTAATAGTGGTAATGTGGGTTATAAAAATACATCCTACAGTATTATTATAGTTGTAAGGTACATTGTTATAAGCCATATTATTAGTATAGGCATTATGATCTCGATTATGCTCATTATGATTTTGACCTTATTGGTTCTGATTCTACCTCTATCCTTAATTATGACCATTTTGATTATTTCTTGGTGGTCATGGATCATGTCAAGGAAAGGGGTCTTTGTAGATTCCCATATCCTAATTTATGTCTTTATTAGCGGCCAACTTAATTTCTTGTTCACCACTTTCAATAAAGTCCTCAATAATATGTCATAATTGAGTGCAACGATATGCATTGTGACTAGTAACACAATGAAAGTTACACCATTCATTTTCTATGTACCAATCTAGGTTTGGTTGATCTTGAGGAAATGGCCTTAATATTGGACATACAATTAAATTAGCTATAATGAGATTTTGTAACACTATTTCAATAAATTCTCCTAACTTGCTAAAGACTCTAAAATTGTTATGAAATGTCATTCATGGATGTTATTTCTGACAAGTAGGTAGTGGATTTGGGGGAGTTAATTGTACATTTGGAGGAGGCATAGACTATACCATTTGTACATGTCTTATTTCAGTCACCCCATTTCCAACCATGTTCTTATTTTTGCTAAAGCCTTTAAGCTGATCTTGCATAGCTATTTGAATCTGTGATTTAGTTTGATTAGAGGCTTGACCTTGCATGAAAATCTTAACAAGGCCCTTAGCAATAAGATACTTCTCAATCTATACTCCTTTGTTAATAATTTCTTTAAATGAGTTAGCACAAGATAATCATAGATTATGCAGAACATCAGGATGCAAATTTTATGCAAAGATATGAGCCAACTATTTATCTGGCAAATTATGTTGAAAGTAGCCTACCAATGCTCTCCACCTTTGCAGATATGTAGTGAAACTTTCACCATCACACTATTTGGCTTTGCATAAGTAAAAAATGGTTAATGAACTTTTCTTATAAGTCAATCCAATCCACAACTGATCCCTTGGGTAGTTTAAGTAGCCAATCAAGAGCTTTTCCTACTAAAATCTATGGATATAGTCATAGTAAATACTCATCACTATAAGAAACCTCTTGACATAAGATGAAGAATGCCTTTATGTGTTCATGTGGATCTCTTTTTCCTTTGTACTTGTCAAATTTGGGTGCCTCAAAATGAGGTGGAAAGGGGTTTTGGAGAATAGATAAATCAAATGGATATGGGCATATCTCATCAAATTTGTAATTTTTGAATCTATTATTCATATCCAATCTTTGAATAATTTCCTTCATAGAATTCCATTCTTGCATGTTTGGTGCATTTGTGGATTGAATAAGATGTTGTTGGGGTGGAATGTGCCCCTAGTTTTGTGTGGATCTATAGGGAGTGTATACCTTTTGATCCATGACTTGGTTCTAATTTGTTCCTTGAGTTGAGAATATAGGCCATTGATTCTTGGCTTATAAAACATTCCCTGAATTTGGCTATTTTGTACTTTGTTGATTTTGGAAATTTCTATGTGTATTTACCAATTTTTGTGGCAGTTTAAAATAACTAGCCAAATTGTCTTGAGGGATTTCCTCAATTAGAAATGAATGTTTGGGTTTTTAAGTTTGTAAAGTAACAAGAGGTTCTTGTTGATTAAATAATGAATGTTCTAATGTCAAATGAAACACTTGTAAGGTCTCTTGTGACTTTAACTATTCATTTAGTTTACCTTGATCCACTATGGTAATGTCCTCATCTATTATTTGTTGCATACTTTCAACCACATTTCCTTGTTCTTTCGAAGCATCATTGTGAATTGAAGTGGCAACTAGGGAGTCAGTTAAGTCCCTGACAAGTTGATCTGCATATCATTGATTTATTTATCTTGATCTTAGCTAGAAGATCTAGATTTGTGGGTTTTGACTTTGTTTATATTTATTTTCCTTTGTTAGAGGAAGAAGGTATGTCTATTCATGCAAAAGCTTACTCTTGCCATCATTTTTCTCCTTCTCTAACCAAGGTATGCAATTATTCTATAGGAAAGTTAGAAGGTTGTCTAGCACATGATTCTATCAATCTAAGAAATGATTCATCTTGATCTTCTTGGGGTTGATATTCATTGTAATCATATTTAGATCCTACTATTGTGGGGATATCATCAAAAATAATGGGGTTATCCTGACCATCATAAAATTTATCATCTTCATAACTAAGGCCATAAGAGGCCCCACTACAAGTGAACCTTTGAGTCATGTCTAAAAGAGTTGTTTTGTGCATTTGGCAAACTTTGGACCAATGCTTGGTAACCAAACAAAGTATGTTTTGGCTCTCTTAAACAAATAACTAAGGTACCATTGAGACTATAAGGGAGAGTGGTTTGAAACCACACATAATTTAGAAGATTTGGTTCATGAGTTTACTCAACCTTTGGTAAGGTTGAAATCATATAGATTGAAAGAGGGTAAGGTAACTCAAAGATCCAAAGTGAAAACTAGTACTCCAAAGCCTAGATCTTTGTGATACACCTGCACTATAAAAGCTAGTTTCAAATTTGACAAGTTGGCCCTATAAGTCAATAGGAAAGCTCTCTGGACTATGAAGAAGAGAAAATGGACTAAGCAACTCAAGAATTAAAAACATACGTGAATCAATAAGTATAAATCTAGGACCAAATAGGACACACAACATCACCACATGATTCCAGTAGGATAAAATATGTTATAGGACTCAAAATCTGAGTGATACACAAGATGGCTTGACTCTACCAAGATGATAATGTGATTTTGAGTCTTAATAAATGACCTTCAATCCAAATGGAAAATTGAACCCAGGTTAAAACAAGCTTAGTGCACAAATGGCAAACCCACTTTGGCACACCAATCCTTAGAACTCAAAAAGGTTCAATTTTGAATGTGGATTATAAATGAAGGATTTAAACAAATTGGGTGAAAGATCTAGACTCAATTGGGTAGCATGACTGTGCCAAAGTGAATGACATGACACAAAGTTTTTGATAACAATTTGAACAAGGAAAAGATGAATTTTCTAATTGGACAGCATAACACCTCCCTTGCTCAAGAAAATTGAGGACAATGTGTTTTGGTTAAGTTCATTGGGTTTACAAGTAGTTTTGGACACAAATCAAGACCAAGTAAGCTAATGACAAAAAACAAGCGTCTTAAGTCTAAATTGACAAGGTATGGCAAAGTGGGGTCTACTAAACTAGCAAGTTTTTTATCATTCTAGGGGAATCAATTACACAATGACTTTCAAATTAACTGATATAAAAGACAAGAACAAAAATTGGGTGATCATAGCATTGGCTAGTTGTAAAAATGTCTAATTCTTTTTACATCCACTACATCTTGCTGTTTGCTCAGTGTAGTGTGATGTCCAAATGCAAATACGTCCCATGTGTAACTCTAATTAGGATCCAAATGAAGTCAATGCTAGGAGATGAAACCCTAGGTCAAAACTTCCCTAAAGAACTCATGGGAGGTGATGAAGTCCCCCTCACAAGCTAAGTTTGCATAAAAATAAAGAAAACATGAAATATAAAGACTTTAGGGTCATTTTCAAGGTCATCCAAACTTTGATGAGTCTTTGGGGAGTGATTTAGATGAATTTATTTCTATGCTTTGGACTAGGCTATTTTCAATAGGAATGGTGCTTTTGATTCTAAGGGTTCCCTAAAGGGGACAAATGGAAGAGCATACATACAACATCCCTCTTCTTATGAAACAAAAATTAGATCAAGCAACTATTGAAGACAAAAAAGCATGGAAAGATGAGTTCATTTTAAAGCTCAAATGAAAATGAGGTGGTGTTCATTTGATCCCTTGGTGTTAGTTGTAATATTTGAAAACATAATTCTAAAAACTCACTTAAGCACCTAAATATTACCTGAAGCAACCAAAATAATGTTCTTAATTCATTTTAAGCATGCAAAAGGTGATCTAACAATGTTTTTAGTAAATGTCAAGCTTGGTCCTACAACAAATTTTTTAGCATTTCCTTTAACCTTGAAGTGCTTTTAGGTTTGAAATAATGAAATTTAAAAAAAGAGTTCTCAAGTCTATGTTTTAAGAAAAACACAGTGATCGATGTCAGTTATATAACCGATGATGGTTACATTTTCTAGTTGATGACAATTATCTAATCGACATCGGTTATATTAATGTGATTGATGATAGGTATCCAGCTAATGTCAGTTTTACTAACTGATGTCAGTTAAGTTATCCAATCAAGTTTAATTTTAATAGCCAATGTTAGTTACTGTGTAAACCCATGGCAAACAAAAATAGAAAAACAAAGTTAGAAAATCAATTTGCAAGAGTTTTAATGGTCCTAATGAATATTTTAAAGCTGAAAAATGATTTTCTTCATGTGTGGGATGCGTCTAGTCTCATCAGGCATGCCATGATGCAGAGATAATTACAAAGTAAGTTAGTGAAGCATTAGTCCATAAATCATGAAAAATGCACAAAGAACTAACTAACTAAGTCTATCTGTTCCTATGGGAATTACAAAGGATAGAAAGAAACAAATAATAGAAAGAAACAAATAATAGAAAGAAACATCATATTACCTTCCCAAATGGATTCACCATACCCATGTGGCTCAAAAACATGTTCTCCCTTGATTAAGCATCCTTGTCTTTGTCAACAAAGGTGGCAAACTCCTCCAATATCTCAAGAACACTTCATAAAACCTAGGCTCATGATTCCAAATCACTAAACTAGCCTATCAATGAAGCTTGAAAATAAAATCAATGATAAAATGCAAAGGATTGTGGAAATAATTTAACATTATAACTTTGCAATATTCAAGCTTAAAATTCATGTCCATGGCCTCTCTATTTATAGATTTTTGATATTGGTCAGGATCAACCATGACCATCCATCTCAAGATTGAGATGTGTGGCCATGGATAATCTTAATATTTGGAGTTAAACTAATAATTATCTTCATCATGAACTTGGAAGAATGGGAATTGAAGAGGCATGGGAGGCATTAATTAGGCATGGGTGACCCATAATCTTGATATTTGTGGCATTTATGGCCTAGAGATGTCTTCCCAAGAAATGATGTCACCTGATGATGCAATTAATAAGAATCAATTTAAAAAAATAAATATTCAACAAATCTCATGGAAAATCCACTTAAGTTCTTGATTTGGATTAATTAGCCTTAAACAAGGTTAATCAAAATTTGTGTAATTATTTAAAAATTAGCCCTCAATTAATCAAAATGGTCAGAAAGTCATATTACTGAGTTGTAATTTGACTCGGGAAGAATTAGAAGGTGACATTAGATGCATCAAAATTGTATTTCCATTTAGGATGTTTCCAACACAAAATAACAAAGGTACATGGCATGTACCAATGAATTAGGAGAAAAGAGTGATCCTGAGCACAAAAGGCAAAATCATCATTTTAACTCAAAATGAATTGATCAAAGTTAGCTGGACCATCAATTGCATTGCCCCATTTAGGGATACTTTGACTTGAAATTTCACTTATAAATGACAATTTCAAACCATTTAACATGTTTTATGTATTTTGACCTAAAATGATATCATTAAAGGGATCTTTTTCTAGGGTTAGAGCTATGTGGCTTAGTTTTGAGGTAGTAGCAAAGTAAGAGTGTCTCTAAATTTTGACAAGTTGGTAGCCATAGATCCATAGAAAGTGGGAGGTCCTTATGATGGCATCATCCCACTAGATAATCCAACTAGATTATTGGGAAGGACATGGATATAAATTCCAAACTCTCCTAATGTGTGCCACTATGGGCCTATGCTTGAGCAAGGAGGTGTTAAGGAAAAAATACATTTTATGGACTTTGGGTTTCATTAACTACTATGTCACTCAAAATCAAATAGGGGAGTGATCAAAAAGCCCAAAATATGGTAGTACCTATACCAGAGAAAAAAATTGTTATCAAAAGAGAAATAGGTTGGGTGGACATCATTGCCCTATCTAGATGCTTCAAAATTTGAGTGGGGCATTATCTTAAATTACTCCAAGTGTACATATACAATTTGGTGGGTTAAATTGGGGTCATAAATGCCCCATTTAGTGTACATGTAAAACCATGCCTCCCTTTCGCTAGCTGCCCACCTCATAAGAAAGTGGCCCATTTTATCCTTAGGAGATGCCACCATATTAAAGTCACCACATAAACCTAATGGGCATCAAGGAGATCATCCACTATCTACCACCATAAATGGGTATGCTTCAAGGCATCATTAAAGGCATAAATATAATAAATCTAAAAGAGTGGCTTTCAGTGCTAAAAAGAGCCCGTACGAACCGGTTGGTGGGGTCCACACCAGATTGTACTAGGTATGGGAACTACCTTGGATAAATGTATGAGATCACCCCTCCGCATCCTATAACATGGTTTCTATTAAGAATGATACTATTGTGTTAGATGGAATTACTGATAGTCATTAATAAAAAATCTACCACATTCAATTCTTGTAGACAAAGAATGTCCATCTTGATAAACTTATAAAATCATGCATAACAAACTTGTGTTTTGGGTCTATGAGACCTTAAACTTTCCATGAAAGATAATTCATAGATAAAAGGTGTCAAGGGACATGTTCTTTGAGTCTATCCCTTCTAGTGTATCATATTGATTTTGAAAAATTACCCACTATTAGCACTTAAGAACTCATATTACTTCCTCAAATTAGGGTTAGCTTGAAACTCTACTTCCTCTACCTCATCATTCCTTTGAGGAGAGTTGTGAGAGCATTTGGGCATATCCTATTGAGTAGGAAGTGGAAGAGTGGCTAGATGTGAGTCTAAAAAACTAGAAGAACTAGGCACAGAGGCCTCAAAACCTTGGAATAAGATGTTAACAACCAGAGGAGTGTTAAATACCCTAGGGTTTTTTACCAATTTTGGGGATCTAATTGGAGAGGTATTTTCTCAATAGGGGCTTGATTATATGGGACATTACTCAAAGATGGCTTACCTCTTTTGGGAGTAGTAACTATGTTTATAGCTTTAATACAAGAATTCTTCTTCCTTATCGTAGTTCATCCATATTTAGCTGGTTTTTTGTTAGCTTTAAGAGAGGGCTTAGGGGGAGAGGATGAGTAGTTAGACATAGTATTACGATCCAACTAAAGGGGAAAATATCGTATCTTATGGTCTATGGCTAGGTAACAAAATAAAGTGTTAGGAAAGTTAATATGCAAGACTCATTGAGAGTGCCTCAAATCCTTGACGTGGATTTACACAAACTCCATGAAGTCTTGGGAGAGGTCTACTTCTACATAGACCTTTTTTTGTAGTCTAACATAGTAGAATTGGTTTTGTTCATGACAAACCACATAGCCTATGGAGGATGCTATTTGGTGAATAAAGTTCTAGCATGGGAGTGAGAGAACTAGAAATTCAACCCAAATAAGGAATTTAAGAGTGATGTACTCTGAGACCACAAAGTCTCATGTCCAAGGGGGGAGAACCATAATCAAGTTCATGACGTACTGAGTGGCAAACATATGGAGGATTCCTTTTGTATGGGAAGGGTTGGAAAAGCAAAAGAGAAAAAATACTTTAGTCATGTTTTGGATGATCTCCATATTAATACCATGATATGCCTAGTGAGTTTGAACCCAAGATCATAGCATACTGTTAGAGGGGATTCTCCTAACAAAATAGCCTATTAAACAAAATTTCTCTAAACATTGACATGCAAAATTAAATTTAGGAATATGAAATATAACATTAATTTATAAAGTGTTACCTCATGGTAAACCTTTAGGACAAATTTCCTTAGGCACTTGTAGGGGGCTATTGCTCGATGCTCCACTATTCTTCTCTATAGCTAAAATAGCCTAGATAAAATGGGGAGAAGTCATTATAAAGGTTAGTCTTGCCTGTAGGTGAGAAACCCTAAAATGCTAATAAATGCAAGCCCTATAAGTGATTAAGGCCGTGGTATGACATAAGGCTAGGTAGGTAGAAAAATAAAGGCCAACTCAATGGAAAGCATGGAGGAAACCCTAGCAGAATGACTTGATATTTTTTCCCAATCTCTCATGACCCAGCCTACATAATTTTAGATAATGGATTTTGGAAAGAAAGAAAAAGAAGTGATTGAATGAAATTTTACATATGTAGAGTATATTGTAATCTTATTTCAATTGGTTGTGTGAGTTTATTTGAGAATGATGCTTTCAAGTTCTATCTTTCATCGATAAATAGTGAATAAAATGATTTCAGGTTGAATTGGTTTTCATTTTACCTAGCTTATTTAAAGATAGTACACTGGTATTTGTGATGCATGTGTCATATTTTTATAGTTTATTTAATCATTATTTAAATTTATAATAAGATATGATTCAATGATAAATGCTTTATAAACTATGTTCTTTTCAAATAAAAGAAAAATGTCTATATGGAGTTGATGATCACATAGCTCTAGGAGGAATGATGCATGGAATGAAAGTAATCAACATGAACGAAATGTTCCACCTACATGTGGTACTTAATGAGGTAAACCCTTTAGGGCTTTAAGGGATATTAGCACATTTATATGATAATTTATTTGATGCACATGGGTTTCCTTGCATTCTGATGCCAATGACTCTACATTTTGGCATGTTCTCAATATTATGCCTCATAATGCTTTCATGCATCCTAGTATTCATTCTTGGTGAGCTACTAAAAGAGGAAATTGGAGGACTCATCCTAATGGATATGGTTAAAAAATTATTTCTACTCATAAAATGCAACCATTTACTAATGAAACCACCACATTTATTGATCCATTGCCTCTAAATAATTATATGTTATATTTATAAGCCCTTAAATCTACTCTTGTGCCAAATAATTCCAACTTCTACAAGCCATAAACATGTGATATTATCCCTTCACTCCCATTTGTGGTAAGGCACATCTAATGAATAATATTAGGCTATATGTGGATGATGAATCTAGGAGGTTTGACCTAGATTGAAATGCCTTCAATACCTTTGGAATATACATATTACCATATTGAGTAATGCATTCCATTGATAGACTTGGTTTCATCAAATAAAGGATAAGAAAATTATTGTTTCTTAGATTCTTGAATATGCTTTGGTATTTTAATTTTATTATTATTTGAACTAGGGTTTTAGATGCTTTCAAATTTTGATAGTTTGGGTGATAGTATGAATTTTTTTCTAGTTTGATCATGATTTCAGATACTTGCAACTCTTGGAAATACTTGATTAGTTTTAGTTTTGATGAAATAATTATAATTTTAGTTTTAACAATATGCATTTTTGATAGTTTTCTATGGTAATGATGATGTTATAGATTGCTATTTGGTTTTGAAGGTTTTAGATATTTGGTAATTGGTTGTTATTATGACTAAGTTTTTTTTGATGAAATATATTTATATACTAATATATATATATATATATATATATATATATATATATATAATATACAAATAATTCACAAAAAAGGTGGTACAAAAACACACCTTGAGCCAAACTAGGCCAAGCCTAGGAACTAGTCATAATAGAAATAAAAAACATCACTAGGCCTTGCCTAGGAATGAGTTATAACAAAAACATAAATAAAAGGAAACATAATTAAGTTGTTAGTTCAAGGATGGAATGCAGAGGATCCATATCATCTATACCCCAACCCAAACTAGGTAAGTTACTGCCATCTAAAATTAGCTCCCAACTAAATGCTTGAGTAGTGTCATTATCATCTTCCTATTGCCGAGTAGGAGAAATAGCAAGAGAGAGCCTAGGGAACTTATCCAAAATGTCTATCCAACCTCTAGGTAGTGCCCCCATGCATTTGTACACACAAGAGGAGGAAGACCACCCTAACCATCCTACCTAGTAAGGGAAGGAGGCAGGGGCTGCCACCCTTACTGCAATCTAGGAGGAGACATGCACTAATACAAAGTGTCACTATAAGAGTGGTACTAAGACTGGATGCATTGGTGACCACTTTTGGGAGGAGTACTAGCATTTCTTCTAGTAGCTCTATTATCTTGGGTGGGGAAGGAGGAATTTGTGCCATAACATAAAGAACATCTCTTCAATGAGTGAGAAGGTCTTGAAGATGGATAAGCTCCATGGTTACTTTATTAGCTTGTACTTAAATCTACAAAAGCACATTATAAATAATGGATGATTTGGTGAAAGTAGAAAAATTACAATCTGAAGAAACATTGCTAACACTTCATTATTTATTTCCTTCCATAACCAAAATATGATCTCCCCTCTGAAATTATGCCAAACTTGGGTGTATTCAAAAGGCAAGGTGGGTTTATCTCTAAGGAGGACATGCAACCACTAAAAAAAATTGGGTTAGAAAGGCCTAAAAAGGTCATGAATCCATATCCAAACCCATTGGGCTTTGGAGTAGTGCTAGAATAAATGTGGGAACATTTCTAGATGGAAACAAAAAAGATATTTAGGAAGGAAAATTCCTAAATGCACAAGCCTTCTATTTATAGGCAAGCCCTGATATAACACACACCAAGTGAAGTGAGCTAACTTTGGCTCCAATCAATCCTCCCAAATAGTTTGAAAGTGGAAGCACATGTATGAACTAAAGAATGAATAACTGAGTGAGAATTAATCTTGTCCACTGTAGGCATGTGGGGAGTAAGCCACTCTAGCCAATTCAAGGATGAGTGAAAATAACAAAGATTTAATGTATCATTAAAGGTGGAACAACATTAAGGATTTCTTCATAAGACTCTCTATCTGATTTGAATAACTAGAATTTGGTTTTCATCTCTTCCTAGGATAGCCAAGAGCAAGATTGATAACAAAAGATGTCCTAGACAGTATGAATGCCTCTTCAAAACAACTTTAGAGCATTGATCTAAAGAACCTTGACTAGAAGGAATTCATTGAAATTGATAATAGGTGACCACCATAGAGAATGCAAGTTAATAGAAAACCCATCTCAGAAACTTGAGCTAATCTAGAGAAGCCATGGTTTGATTTTTTCCCATGCTTTCCAAATACTTTTAGCAACAAAGGATATTGCAATTTGAACATGGGTTTTGATGATGAGAATATTGGAGAATCCAAGTCCTTTTTAGGATTTTTTTGCTTTTGGTAAGGCCTAAGGAAATGCAGTTTTGAAACAACACCTTCTAATCTTCCTTGCCTTCAATGGCCCACACAATCCATTTAGCACATAAGGTAAATCCTTGACAAACAATGTTTATGAGACCCATACCTATGGCATCCCATGAGAGGTAGCAGTATTCCCAATCAACTCTATGGAAGCCATGTCCATGGGAATAATTAGCTCAAATAAATTCCCTGAGAAGCTTTTCTAGTTTTTGGTAAGAATTCTTGGAGTCACCTAACACAAACAGTAGTAAACATGGGTAGTCACAAGCACTTTTGAGTAGATTTAAAATTTTCCTACTAATGATAAGGGCTTAGTAACCCAATACTCTAGATTATTTGCCATTGTGTCAACAAAATCTTACCACAACATGGGTGGAGAGGCCTTAAAATTAAAAGGAATGCCAATAAACTTGAAAAATTCATCATGTTAAATCCATGCCCACCCATACTTACTAGCCCACATCGACATGGGGAGGTATGAATTCCTATAGCATCTAATTTTTTGCCATTGGATGCTTAAGCTAGAGGCAATGCAAAAGGTATTGAGACATTGCAAGGCGTTACTCACACTATCCTCTTATTTAATAATAGTAAGGCAAGAATCATCAACAAATTGGCCATTCAGTAATTGCATGTCTTCTTGAGGGTTTTTTTGTATTTGGATAGAGATTGATTCCTTTGATAAGGCCCCTAACTTGGGCACTAATAAGAAGATATCCAAAAACCTCTACTACAAGCACATATATGGTAAATGTTAAGGGGCATCCTTGGTGAATAGGCTAACATAATCTAAATTATTATAATGTAACTCCATTACTAGAAATGATGGCTGAGGCATTTGAAAAAACATCTAGATAGTCTAAATGAAATTTGGACCAAAGCCTAGGGATTTAAGCATGGCCAAGATGAAATGCCACTCAATACAGTCATAATATTTTTTAAAGTTAATTTTTATGAAAATAACTTTTTACTTAGATCTCCTAACCTAGTCCATTCCTTCCCAAACGATAATAATATTATCTAATATATACCTACTTTTGATGAATCATGTTTGGTCAAGGCGAATAATGTGTGGAAATATATTACACAATCAAAGTAGTAAAGCTTCATAAATGATTTTGTATGAAAAATTTAGAAGGGTGATTGACTTCCAATTATAGATCAACTAGGGATCCCCTTATTTAGGTCTAAATTTAATGTTTCCTTTATTTATATTCTTCCCTAGAGAATGTTTGTGAAAGACTTCTTGATAGACATGGCTTAGGTTAGAACCCACAAGGTCCTAGATAATTTTGTAAAATTCATAGGGGGAGCCATCAATGCTCGAAGCTTTATCATTCACCATATGAGCCATTGCCTCTTGTAGATCATCCATAGTGAAGAGCCTATCACATGCAACTCACTGAGTAGGAGTGGATTTGCATGGAACCACTGCAAGACACTAATGAAGGGATATGCCATGCTCTTCAAAGGATGTTTGAGATTCAAACACCTGTTAGGAATGGTGAACAAAAGTTTGAATAATCTATGACATTTTTGATAATATCATACTAGTATTAAAGATAGCCTATATTTGTTGCTTTGATTTTTTAGCTCTAAGAATTTGAAAGAACTCTTTGGAGGCTTTGTCCCCTATCTTGAACTAGTGGAGTCTAGCTTTGATTTAAGCTCCCCAAGCATTGTAGTTATCTGTAATTTAGATGTGATGCTGTAAAGAAGAGACTCTAACCTACAATATCTCATTAAAGGGATCTTTTTTTGGGCTGAATTCACATGGCTAAGCTTTGAGGAAATAATAGAGTAAGACTATCATCGAATTTGAGTAAGTTGGCATCCATAGATTATTAGGAAGCAAAAAATTCTTCTAATGGCATCATTATAATAAAGAATCCAACTAGAATCTTAGATCAGATGAGTATCCAAATTCCAAACTCTAAGAATGTTAGCCACAGTGGGCCCATGATTGAGTAAGGAGACACTGAGGAAGAATTTGGATTTATGAACCTTAGGTTTCATGAACTACTATGTCACTCAAAAATGAATGAGGGAGTGATAAAAAATCCCAAAATTTAGTAGTGCTTATAATAGAGGAGAAAATCCACTATCAAAGGAAAACTATGATTGAGTAGACATCATTGCCCAATTAAGGCATTTCAAAATCTAATCAAGGTCATCCCTAAGATTGATCTAGGTGTACCACACTCTTTTTGTGGGATAGTGGATGAATTTTAGGTCATAAAATCCCCATTTAGTACACATATAATACCATGCCTCCCTTTTGGCAACTACCTAGTGCATTGGTAAGTGGGTCACTTTGTCTTCAAGAGATGTGAATGTATTAAAATAACCATAGATGACCTAATGAGAATCAAGGAGATCTTCCATAATCCATCATCATAAATGAGTACATTCGATGGCATCATTTGAGTTAGAAATATTAATAAATCTAAGGGAATGGATTTCAATGTTAAAAAGGGCCCAAATTAACTGGTTGGTGGGCTCCACTCTAGATTTCACTAAGTGTATCTTCCACCTTGGAGAAATAAATGTGATGTCACCACCACATCATGTTTCATGATCAATATGTAAAATTATACTATCGTTCCATATAGAGTTATTGACTATCATCAATAAAAAATCCACCACCTTCACTTCTTGTAGACAAAGAATGTCCATCTCAGGAAACTTCCTTCTAAAATCATGCATAAAAAACTTGTATTTTAGGTTTGCAAGACCCCAAACATTCCATGAAAAGTAATTCATAAATGATAGGTGTCGAGAGACATATCCTCAAAATCTAATCCTTATAAGGCATTAAAGTGATTCTATAAAAAATTCCCATTATTGGCATTTAAAAAAACATCCATTTTTACTTGTTTACTCACAACATATTCAACCTAAAACTCTCCTTCCTTCAACTCTTCACACCTCCTATGAGGGCTACAAGAAAATTTGGACACATCCCGCCAAATAGGAATTGGTAGAGAGGTTGCTTGTGAGTCTAAAAAATTGGAAGGACTGGGTTGAGAAGCCCCTAAACCATGAGATAAAACATTGGTTGTAAGAGGAGTGTTATAGACCTTAGGTTTTTCTATCACCTTTGTAGATTCAACCTATGATTGAGAAGGCTCTTTCTCAGAAGGAACTTGGTCCTACACACCATTACTTATTAATGATTTACCTCCTTTATAATTTCTTGCATTTGATCTGATATATTTATTATTGTTGTTATTCTTCCCTACCATAGTCTATCCATCCTCAGCTAGTTTTTTTCCAATGTCTAGAGAGGGCTTAGGAGAGGTTGAGCAATTGGGAAAATTGTCATGGGATAGTTGAAGGGGATAGTCCTGAATTTTATGATCAGTGTCTTGGAAATGAAAGAAAGTATTGGAAAAATTGATATACATAACCCATTGGGAGTGTCTCACATCACCAAATTAAATCTGCACAAAATTTTTAAGGTCCCGAGAAATGTCTACCTGCACACAAACGCTTTTTATGGCCTAGTAGAGTAAAACCTATTTTGCTCATGACAAAGTTTTGGTCAACTTGTTGATTTTAATTTATAATTTATTTTGATATATATGTGATAAATGATATATGGTTGGGTAATTTTGAAAATTCAGTGGTTGGTAGGAATAAACTATTATGAACTTTTCTTAGTGACTAGTTTGAAAGGGAGAATATTTTTAAATGGTTTTGATTTTCAGTATCCAAAGTATTTTGATTTCCTAGAGTTAATCATGTGTGTTAGTTAAATTAATTATAATTGTGTTTAGAGATTGATTAATAAAATGTTTAATTAAACTATAGTGGGCCCCCACATGTGAGAACATTACTCATTTTGATCTTCTTAATAATATTTTCTCAATTCTTTATTTTTAAATTCACTTTATAAAGTGACTTATAAATCCTAAGTTATAAAAGTTTATTAAATTTTGTTAAATTTATAACCAATTTTATTTTAAGTTAATTTAAAAAATTAGCTACAACATAAAGTGTAACTAAACTTGTTGAAGGATTTAAAATACTTGAAGGAGATCATTCAATGGGAAGTTACTTAAGAAAAATATTTCTAATTGAGATTTCATACTATTTTTCTATTCGATTTTAAAGTCTCTGAGAATAGGGTTTGATTGTAGGGAGACCAAATAACACCTTCTCTGACAGTGAAGTGCCCCACCTAGAATAATTAGGTATATCCAATTTTATTATTAATTTATGAACTAATTATCAAAAAATGGCCAATGATTAACTCTTTTAATGATTTCAAAATGATAAATTCATATGCATTTGGATCACATCTATAATTTACTTAACAATAATAAATACTTCATGCATTATATGACATATCATTGGGTAGTACAGGTCTAAAATAAATTTGTCTTAGAACAAATCTTATAATCAGTTATGAAATACTTTTGATTTTAATAAAATATTTATTATCTATGCATGGATTGAGTTGAAAACATCCTTTAATTTTTTATTTATATTAATACACTTTATTTAATTTATATATATATATTTTATTTCTTTCTTGTTAGTAGATTTTGGTTATACTTTACTTTTTTGAGTCTAGGTGTTTTAATTGTTTAGGACTCAAACATGTAAATCCTAGGTTTTTAAAGGGGATGGGTATAGAGGGTATACTTAGATAAATATTACAAATAGATATATCAAACTAATTTACTTGGAATGTATGAATAATGAGAAAAGTGACTGATCTAGAATGAAATAGGCATTATAAGGGTTAAGAAGGTTGGAATAGGTTTGGAGATCAATAAAGGGTCCTTTGTTCTAGAACTGGACTTAAAAATTACCTTCATATAATAGCACTGTTAGGATGAAAGTAACACTACAACACCAGTGTCCAAGTTATAGTGCTAGTGTACATCTATGGAAAATCTACTTGAGACTTTTAGGGATGTTACAAGAGGGTTTTAGGGACCTGTAGGTGAGTTTTTATCTCTTGATCCTTCATCTATGTCATTATTTTGTCAAATCTTTTCCAAAACCTAATGAACACATGCACACATGAAAAAAAACAATATTGAATGAAAAAAGAAGAGAAAATTAGGTTGTTGGATATTATGATCATGTGATGTAGATCCCCCATTTTCCTAATTGCTACCTACTTTAACCCCAATGATAGGAGTCTCAAATCACATGTAGTTATCCCTTAGGGAATGCACATAATCAATGTGCATGATATGCTAGAATGAATTTTACATAGGCCCTTCTTTGATAAAGCATTCAAGTTTATGTGTGATTGATAAGTAATATGTAGTGTGATGAGCTATACTATTGAATAATTTTATGTAATTATGTGCTAAATTAGTAAGTGTTAGATGTAAAATGACTTGTGAAGCTATTTATATATAAATAACTTTGATTTGAATGTAAGACTCTTATTCTCTATCCAAAAATATGAAAAAGAAATATAAAATCATAAGATATAGATCAAGGAAGGGTTAAGACCTAAAACACACTAAAAAAGTGGCTATTGGACACTAGCACACCATGCTAGTATCTAGGACTGTGCTAGTGTCTTGGGATCTCAAAACTAGGTGAAGAATATGAAAAATAAGCTAGGGGGCCGTAGAACTAGGATAGGATGACATAAGACCATTGGGGGTAAAAAAAATAGGGTAAATAGAAAATAATGATAAAAATACCCAAAATGATCACATGAACAAGACTCACGTTCATCACAAAGACCTTTTTGTGAAAGAGCAACATAAGGCATAGTACTTATGGTTGCTTGACAAAATTAGGGTTTGTACATCCCCCCCTTTTATTTTAGTAAAACAATGAAAAGGAAGTTATAGAATAAAAGGAAAAATTAAATTCATACATGTACTTACTTATGTGATCAATCCATGTGGAGGATGGATGTGCTCTAGGCCTAGCCCACTTCTTGGCTAGAGAAATGGACATGAGTTGGAATTCTATCTATGAAGAGGAAATACATAATGTGGATGCCCCTTATACTAAATCTAAATGATGAAATAAGTTGTGAATAACAAAACCCTAATTTGTCTCCACCTTGATATGTGAACTGAGTCATGAGAGGTATCTATAAATGTGGAACGACAAACCCTAATTTCCCCCACTTTAGTGTGTGAGCTAAATCTGAGAAGTGATTTGCAAATGTGGATAAATAATCCCTACTATCTCCCACTCTAGTAAATGAAATGAGTTTGATAATTAATCTACTCAGAGGTTAAGACTGTCACTTGGCTTTCATAATATGGGTTTGGTAATAATCTATGGATCAATAATTATAATTAGCCACATGGCCCAATTTGGTGAAATCTTGGGGACATCCTAGTGATAATATTAGTGAAATATGATAATTTGCATGTAGAGAATGGTATAATGTGCCATTCCATGTATATAACTTGGTGGAACCCTATGATATCGAGGAGATGTGTTCAACATCATGCCCCCAAACCTGATATCTAAGTAGTGTAATTATGTGCCCTATGTATAAAATTGTGTCTATATAGGGATGATGTATCATATCCATTCTCCCATAGTCATAACATGAATGTATAATTATTTAAAAATCCTATGTAAAATATGAGAGTGTGAACTGATATCTAACAAGATCATGGAACTCTATAAATTTGAGTCAACCTATGTGTCTAAATATATGAGAAAATTTGTGTATCTTAATATCTGAGTCAATATGAACCAATATGAGTCAATATAAACCAATTTGAGTTAATATAAATCAATATATGCGTTTTAACCAATCTATGTATCTGAATCACTAAGTTAATCTATGTGTTTGAGCCAATCTGTGTATTTGAATCATTGTATATATGGGTATCTAAATTGGGAAATTTTGGTGTCTAAATCAACATGAATGGTATATGTTTATCCCCATTTTGGTGATAGAGTTGAGAATGTGGTAAGGATGTCAACCCAAAAGTGATGTCATTAAGCATGTTAGTGATATTTAACGTGGCTAATATAAGCATAAGATTGATTATTTTGATGCTTGTAGGATAATTTGTTTGGAAATTGAGACCAATATAGGCTTGTGGTCTATATTGGGTTTGTTAAGAAAACATAGGTTTTGTTGAATTATGGAACAAATTTTATTGGAATAATAGTGTAACTAAAATAGTGTGTGGGATATTGTGATCAAATCCCATGACCAAGAAATAGATCAAAAATTGATGCTATAATTCTTGAGATATCACGATTAGAAGAGTTTGGTATTAGTTGGTGAAATCTGATTGCAATGTCAACCTTAGGTGGAATTTCTAAAACATGGCTTGAATAGGTTGGTGGAATGGTTTGAGAATTAATTGAATCAATTAACTTGAGATAAATTATTTATATAAGCTTAGAAACATGTTGAGGAGATGAGGAGTGAACATGATCCACTGTGAGGAGGTGTAGGCACTCATCCAGGTTAGGGAGGAGGTTACCCTGGTAAATAACCTATCATTTTCCCTATTTTTGATGTATTTATTGCCTTTTTCATCATTTTTAATGAAATGTTGGTAGTTTTAGTCATATAAAATGTCCAAATTCATAGTTTGAGCGTGGTTTACAACACCCCATACATAGGTCCTTTTTACATGCTCTTGCAACCCTGATAGACACCATTTTGGTCATTACTAGTCATCCAAAACCTTTTGAATAGTCATTCCACCTTAGCGAGATAGTATTACCCATTCCAATCCTATTGCCCTAAGTCTTGAGCCTATAAGATAGGAGTGCCCCAATTAGACTATAACACCTCATAGAGAAGTGCCCCATTTTCAGTGGTCCTATCCATTTGCACTTTGAGCCCCAACAATAATTTTCATCTTGTTCTTATCCTTAATTAGGTTAGCCTAGCATGAATACATCTAAACCATGACCAAATTTTCCCTATAAAATCCCACTCAAAGCTCATTTACAAAGGAGGTGACCAAAACTTACAAAGCAATCAAGAATACAAATAAAACACTAAGGCAAACTTCCCTATTCTTTGCACACAGTCACCCAACACAACTGTAAACCTACTAAAATCCTCATACCAATCCCTAGCCACCTCAAACACTATTAATTTGGCATTTGCATCTAAATCACACTATTACATAAAACACACTAGGTGGGAGAACTACATATGGCTTAATCCCTCTTTGAAGTATTGGTATATAGGCAGCATGCCCACATAAGGGGTGTGGATTAATTTAATACATCTTTCACACTAACCCCCTTTATTAAGTGACTCAAATATCATTTTATCAAGAATGATATAGGGTTAGGTTTTTAACATTAAATCAACTCCATAGTGTGTTTCATTGATGATTAGTGCTTGATTTTTCATAGGCACGCTCACACAGGCACAATGCAACTACCAAAAAAGTTTCAAGTCTCTGTGATTAGTTTGGACAATAGCAACAGGAATAGACAACAACATCAGACACCAAAGCATCCACTTTTTATCACTCTTATCCTTTCACCCTAAAAAATCTAGATTTAGGTTTACGACACCTTCCCAATATTGTATAACCATTTTCAACCTATGTATCAACCATCTCAGTTTATTTTCTAATTTATATTTCTTCTTATTTGTTGCTATTTTTAGAAAGGTGAAAAAGATAAATAGTTGCACAAATCAAGACTGTATTTATTGCTATATTCTATATTGATTTATTAATCTAGACCCTTAACTAATATAGGAATAAAAATTCATTATTCCCAAATAATTTAAATCATTTGGTGAACTTGAATTACTTCATTTGTGTACAAAAACCCTAATTTTAGCAGTACGTTTCTAATTTTTATAGCATACATAAATAAAAATTTCAAATATAATTTTTAAAATTCACCATAGTAATTTTAAAAATCATTTTATTTCAAACCTTAGTTGAATATACTAGGTCCCTTTGCTTCTTAAGGTATCACCTTACATCTAAATCAATTTCATTATTATTTTATCATAGTAATTCACAAGTGCTCCTTTCAAAGACCTAAAATGTCTTTACTAGGTCCAATGATGTACATGAATGCATAAGTTTTTATTCATTAATGCAAACTTTTATCATATGCCTTATGTGCCTAATTCACTTCCTTCATAAGTGGAAGCACATGCATTATCCTTTTATTAGTCAAATTTACATGTATTTTTTAACACCTCTTGCCTCACCTTCCCTAGAGCCTCTATCCCATGCCAATTCATGTTGCATGGTCTATTTTGCTCTTCCCTAGGTCACTACCCATCCTTAGAGAGCCCAAATGACACACTGTGTCCCTCTACCACCTCAAATTATCGATTATCTTTGGTCTCTTCTCATAGCTACTATTAGCCCTATATGGCTAGTAGATAATGTGGTTAGAGTTATTACTCAATGTGCCACCATGCCTCCTCCACCTAGTTAGGAACCCCAGCACCCTCTTATTCCCTCCCATCCTAGGCCCAACCCACTTGCATAGGTAGATCCACACAGGGCATATGATAATGTTGATCAATTGAGAAACACACCAGCTAAGATTTCCATGTTAGAACTACTTTAAAAAGCAAATGTGTTCAAGGACATTCTTTATTAGGCACTCACTTAGACTTCTATTCTCATTGATTTAGAGCCTTCTTATTTTGCATCAATGATTAACACATTAAACATATATAAGATATTATTTATTTTGATTGTGAGGACATGCCTTCTTAGATAATTATTGATCAAAATTTACCACTATTCATCCAAGCTCAAGTCAAAACTAGTGAAATTAAGAGAGTTTTAGTTGATAGTGGTATTGGACTTAATATATGTAATATTACATTTTTATAGACTATATATGTGCATATGGATTCCATATAAAATTCATATAAGAACATGAGAGAGTTTGATGATATACCATGATAGACATTAGGCATCATGGTAGGGCCCAAAACCCTCTCTACATAGTTTCAAGTCATGCGAGGTCTTCTTCTTTATAAATGTTTACTTGGATGACCTTGGATAGATGATATGGGGGAATTTACTTCCACTCTTCATTGATGTGTTAAGTTCCTCCATGAAGGATACCTATACACATGCCCATCAGATAACCAACCATTCATATATTATAGAATTATAGAGTCATCTTTGACTATTTCACCAGATGGGACACCTCATATCACAATTCAATCACTACTCATTGCATTTATCTTGACCAAATACATACATATTAGGTAGGAGATACTAGCACATCTCTCACTCTTCCACTTAAAATTATCTCCTTAGCTCTAGATACTCAACCAATTATAATAGCTTCAGCTATTCTAGCTATTCCATTAGTCATAGTTCCTACACCTATTACCATTTTGTAATCATCGAAAATAGTTATAACAATCTTAGTTGATTATATAGATACAACTATTTAGGTAGTTATAGTCACTTCACCAGTTATAGATACTCTCACAGCACCACCATCTTCTCCTACTACAGTTGATGAGACTCCAATATCATAGTTACCCCTTATGGTAAATTTGAAGTTACCATATATATATGATGTTGATATATATTCTGAAGCTACTTTAGATAATAATACAACACCCACACTCATAAATGACTATTTATGTGGATTGAGCTTTACACCAGTTGGCCCAAGAGAGTCCCAAAATAACCCTAGATCCCTCATCACACATCTTGCATCACTCTTAGCATCTTGCACTACACTCTTAAGATATACTTCACATTTATGACCATAAATAGATCACTTAGTACATACAGTTCACATGGTTTCCTCTATGGATATAGAGCTATTCATTCAAATTCAGGTGGGCAACACATAACATCAACCATAGATTATGCTATAGATGTTACTTGATCATGGATTAATCACACTATCTACAATACAACACAGATCTATTAGCAGGTTATCATATCAAGATGGTCACCTATTTTATCTCTTTGATAGAAACACATGACATGACATAGACTCATGCACAAATTTATAATAGAGATTGGATAAACTATAGGTTCAAGGTACTATTCAGATTATATCACCACTAGTAGCAGCTCTACCACTTCCACTAAAACTACTTACTACCAGAGCTAAACACCCCAGAGGAGAACTAACATCTTCACCACTAGAGTGACCATTAGCTCACCTTCTATAGGATGACACCACTACAAGTGATATATCTCTACTGACACTTGAAGAGATACACACCATGTATACAGAGCTTGTGATATATGGTGATACTTATGATGATGATCTTGAGGCATTTGATGATGGATGTGATCCCTTCCTCTATCTCTATCCCCATTGGGTTCCATCCTTGAACCCTTTACCCCCTCTATCTTAGTATTTTATGTCATTATGTATATATTTCTTTACTCATATTATTTTACATAGTTTCTTTCTGCTTACTTGTACATAATTTCTTAGCTTACTTGTACATAGTTTCTTTCTACTTGTACATAATTCTCAGCTTACTTGTACATAGTTTCTTTTTGCTTTTTTGTATATAGTTTCCTTATGATTACTTGTACATATCTTATTTCAAAATACAAAAAATAATACAATATTTAAAAATTCCAAAAAAATATAATATTTCAAAATACAAAAACATTCAAATAATTCAAAACACCAAAAAAATTTCAGCTGTATGCATTATCCATGCTTTACATTTCTACTACCATTCTAGAATTACATTTTGTTGTTATATGCTATTATTCATTGATTTATCTACATTACCATGCTTCACTTGATTTTTCTTGAGTGTGTGCAGTGACACCTAGATCCTTGATTACTTCACTCTACCCATTAAGGGGGCATCCTACTTTTTCATTCGAGACATACATCGACATATCTACCCACTAAGGGTATCTTCTACATGACTACACCATCCAAGTTATATTATTCCTACACCACACATTCTAGTTATCATGTTGATGCACATTACTTACTAGCTTATATAGATTATTATATTGACACTCACTAGTATATATCACTTGCGTATTTATTAACATCTACCTAGTTTTGTACTACATGTTTTGCATACTTTCACTTCTTGATTTGATTAGTTAGATACAATAGTATTTCTAGCATTTACATGCCTTCCTTTCATGCTTTGAGTAGCTATATGTGATTGCATTTCTTAGTTCTTATTTTGTTACTTGTGTGTACCTTAGGCATTTGTTTATGACCTTTGCTTGTAATCTTATATATGCTTGGGGGCCTCATACCAATCTTGCTTGTTTATAATTGTATGTGGGAATTTGAACATGCCTTTTATGATTGATTTCCCAATTTGAGTGACATGTGCTTATGTCCCTTGTTTACATGGCCCTTTGACCTCTTTTGTATGCTTCTTGCTTCTTACCTTACATTCTTGTTTGCTACTCAATTGTTTGCAATGCCATGATCCACATCATGCATTATATTGCCTTCTTGGATGCCATGATGGACATCATTCTCCATCCCTCTTTGAAAACTAGCCAAATTTCTAGTTTTAGTTCAATTTACTGTACATGCTATTACATTATTACATCTATCTAGGCATACCCCTATTGATCTAACAATCTTCAATACAAACTATGCCATATCTTGAGACATATTTTGGATTATCATTGTTATATCATGTATTTTGTAGAATAACACACTTGCAAGGATATTTATTCTAAGGGAAATAATTTTAGGGTCTTCATTCCTACCCTAAGAAGAGGGGACAACAAATAAATGTTTTGTCACAGAGATCAGAGCCCTCTATTGGTAAGAATCAGTTTATAAAACACTCAAAATAGTAATCAAAATTCAAAACATGCAGAACAAATCAAAAAAATAAGGATGAACATAAAACATTCTTCAAAAATAGTAAAGGACAATAGCACCCCATTCAGACAATAATTGCCCACAACAGAGTGTCCACTTTTTGACACTTCTGTCCAAATAGCCAAAAACCCAAAATTTTCAAAATTACATAGAAAGGTAAGGCCAATTATAGTTTTGTCAGCTATTATCCAATTTAGATTAGGTAGTTTTAGTATAGTTTTAATCAAATTATCCAAATATAGGGGGCATCATGCACATCATGATGGCTCTCACTTCTAGATTTAGATTGGGCAGTTGGTACATCTTCTAGATCAGAATCTATGTTACAGACACTAGTGATTGGGGGTAATGTACACAACACATTTGCCTTATTTTCTTTCTAGTTCATTATGTTACCCATGTATTATTAGAAATTACATGCCTTATTCCATCTATAGGTGGTTGGAATCATTTTGGAGTGGATTTTATATAAGCTTAGTTCTCAGTTTCAGAGTGGCTTTCATACAAGCTTAATCTCCACCTTTCAAAGTGGCCAAGATTGGCCTAGTTCTTAGTACATGTTGATGATTTAAAATTGTGCTTATTTTAAACACCAAAAATGGGAAGTTTCAAGATGTGGGACTTGTGACTTGAAACAACCTCCAGATTTTAGAGAAGCTGGTTCTTCTTTAAATCAAGTGTATACTGGGAAAAAGGACAGGAATTTTAATAGAAACACAAATGCAAGAAAGAAAATCTAACTATGGCGATGCACCTGAATGTAATTCAACCTTAATCCTGAGCACATTGAGACTATATGTAAGATTTATTTACATTTAAGAGCAAACAAGTGCATGATCAATGTAAAAGATGGAAATAATAGAAACAGAGGCTCACAACATAGACTACTTTTGCAGTGATACAGAAAATGTCAACAAAGGCATAGGGTTCAATCTTCTTATTTGAATTTTCCAGTCACATAAGAGGCATAGAAACACACACAGTTATATAAACTTTTCAACTCAATAAAATGAGACAAAAGCAAATGACATTCCTAATCACAGCTCTAGAAAGCCTGAACTCTTGACAACATAGCCTAGACTACTTTTGCAGTAACATAGAAAATATCAACAAAGACATAGGATTCAATCTTCTCATTAATCTTCCAGTCACATAAGAGGCACAGAAACATGCATAGTTACATAAACCTTCAAACTTAAGAAGGTATAACAAAAGCATATGATATTCCTAGTCACAGCTCCAAAAAGTCTAAACTCTTAACAATAATTCTCTCTTGAAAAATCTCTCTGGTATCTGATTTTCTTCCTCTTATGGCGATCTCTACACCCCTATTTATAGCCTTGTATTCATTCCAGATTGTCTTCTTTTTCCCAATCTAATGGCCCAACTAAAATCTAACAAAATTGGAAGTGTCTAACAAAAGATATTTTATAGATTCTGAAATGCTTTGTCTTTTGGCAGTTCATTGGCTGAAACAGATTACAGGACGCTCCCTTCTCTTAAACACTAGGTAACAATTAGCCAATTTCTTGAAAATCTTCTTATTACTTTAGGAGACACCGGAGGAAGACACTTGGTGGGTTCTAAAACACCTATCGAAGACATGCGGCACTTTCCACGTAACTTATACTCTTTTTGTATCTTTACTTATGAGCGATCTGCCTTTGATACTTGTCACAATCCGCTTCCTTGAAAATTCAATAGTTTAAAAGAAAATAAGACTCACAACATTTCTTACCTAAGTAACTTTTAAAAGGAGCACATGGATAGGTGGCAAACTCTGCTGCTTCATCAAAAGGCACGTGGCAATCTCTGCTTTACTCATTTGGGGTTACGTGGTGGTCTCTGCTTCTTTTAGCTACCTTTTTAGAAACCTACAGAAGATGACACATGGCGGTCTCCACTTTACTCTATTTATACCATAGAAACAAATGGTTCTCATTTCATATTTACATAGACAACGACACTTGGTGGCTTCTGCCTGCTTCAGAAACAACACTTAAGACCCACTAGGGTCTTTGCTATATCAATGAAGCAAAAATGAAGATAATTCAAATTGTGACACATGGTGGCTTTTGCTCTCTTCTGTTGGGTACGTGGCGTCTTTTGTCACTTTTAGAAAAGCAAAATTGAGACCTTTCATGATTGCCTCTTAGCACTTTCCACCTAATCCTGATACTTAGCTTGTTAAAACCTTTCGCTAAAAAGAGATGAAACAGGGGTGCCAATATGAAAATGCGAACGCTGACACTTGGTGCATTCTGTTGAGTCATTATGAGATACGTGGCACATTCTGACCAACTCATAAAAAATATGAAAGGTGCCTTGGAGGATGACACTTGGTGGTTTCTACTTTTCAAAGAATACCTTGGATGAAGACACTTGGCATCTTTTGCTTGATTTCAACACTTAAGATAAAAATGAAACAAAAGGAAAATAGAGCCCGTGCTCTGTTTCAAAACTTAGTCATCTCAGACCAAAGTATGCGGGAATTTTTTTTTATAATGCATGATTGAAAAATATAATGAAACATAGAGTAAAACCTTACTCTACAGTTATTGGCGACCCCAAGGACTTTTGAGCTTGCTCAAAAAGAAACCAAAACTCCTGCAAGATCAAAATTTCAAAATCACAGCTTCAACAATGCTATCTGGTAGGCAGACCATTCATCATCAAATAACCCTTGCTTATTCTACAATTCATTAAAGGATAAATCAAGGTTAATAATATCCTTGTGTGAAAAATCTTGCAAAAGTTGAACCATAGCCTTCAATTTGAATTCGAGCTGGGAAATAGGAACCAAGACAACTTCTACTTTAGGGACTAATGAATCATCCCTTAGATTTTAGAAAACTATCTAATCATTCTATTTGGCCAATAGTAAAGGTTCAATTTCATCTACCATTAGCATGGTGTTGTCATCAAGAAATGGAGAAGGAAGACCTGATTGTACTAGATATTCAACATGCTATTTCATTTCATTGATTCCTTCCTTCATGACATCTAGAAGCTCTCTACAACTGATGGCTATAAAATTGCAATTGAGAACCTCATTTACTCACTTGGTAGTGACCATTCTATCATTGATTCCTACTACTAACAATGTTGCATCCATTGTATCATAAAGCTTTTATAGCAACATTTGCGAGTCCATTACTCTCTCAGAGACTGTAGCCAAAGTATTTACAACTAAACTCTCCACTTTTTTGGATAATTTTTGTGCATTTAGCAAGAAGGTGAGAGAAGGCCTGAGCTAAATAATCTCTAAAGAGATTCCCTTCCACATGGATTGATATATCTCATTCACCAAACTTAATACTCTGACATTCCTTGGCCTATTGGCCAATTCTAGTGTCAATTATGCTGCTCTCTATTGCTCTACTTGAAATTGAGCTTGTATGGCCACAGTATTATTCTATTCAGCAAGCAGCTTTTATTGCAATTGGGTAACTTACAACAAATGTTCTTCGCATTTTCCTTGCAATGCTACCTTTTCGCACCGTAGGGTTGTCACCACATATTTTACTTGTGTGAGCCCTGCTTTTAAAGAATTATTTAGGGCTTGAACTGCCTGGTGAGTCTGAAGAGAAACAATATCTTGCAACTGTTTATTCAAATTCTCTATTTCATTGTCTTTTTTATTGATCTCTGAGGTCAAACTATTACAATTCATCTTTTCCTTGGCTAGCTCAGCTTCCATCTTCTGTAGCCTCCTTGATATCTTCAAGTAGTCTTCAATAACTGTAGAAGTGAATTCAATCAGTAGCTCAATTTTGTCTTGTGGCTTGAAGAGGGATATGTTGATGGCCACTGCATTCATTGTGTGATCCTCTGGCTGCATCTGCTTAATTGGTTTTATTACATTTGGTGACAAATGAGTGACCATCAATTGTTGTTGGATGGGGTCAAATTGTGACCGCAGATGGGGTGTAGCCAATGCTTTATTTTTCTTGATCTTCTTTTTCTCTCTTTGGGCTTCCCTTGCCTTCTTAGTAGCATCTGATTGGGTCTGGAAGGTAGAAGGAGAGTCAATGTGCCCACCCACAAAAGGATGTCCCTATGGTAAACAATACTGAATAGCCAATTGTTGGCTATGGGCAATCTGAGTGGAAAGTTTTTTGGGAATAGAGGGGGAGAAATGAGGTAATGTTAAAGCTTGAGGTGGCACAGATGGGGTGAAGTGAGAAATGGGAATGATAGAAGTGGCAAGGGATGTCATCTGGCTAGATGAAATCATCATGCCAATAGGAGAAGAAATAGACTGAAAAGGAGAGGGAGGAATAATACTTACCTGGGGAGCAAATACAATACCCTGTAACTGGCACTGTGGGGTGTCTGTCTCCTCTTCTAAATCAAATTGAAACTACACCCTCTTTCATTTCTTGGGTGTCTCTTCTTCTGGCTATGTTATTTTTCCTTCCACATCTACTACCTATGGAGAATTGGGAATGTTTATAACCGCTACTAATGGGGAAACTGGTGGTGGTGTAGGCACCACACTCTTTTGATTTTCCATGATGCTGAGAGATTGGGGCCAAACTGATATAGCTACTATCGCTGTAGCTTGATCTGAGGCTTATGACTCTTGGCTTGACCTAGCCCTAGCTTCTTGCTCTTCACCTGATGTCATCAAATTACTTGTCTTTGGGCTAGATACAGGGGAGAGATGGCACTCATCCCATAGTTCTTCCCATCTCTCATCTATGTCTACATTCTTGAAAGAATGGGTTGTTTGACAAATTTCCTGCCTATATTTCCAATAGGCCTCTATTTTCTTAGTACCCCAATATTTTTTATTTAATGTCCTCCTTAAGCCAAAAGTCATTTTGACTTTAGGATCATAATCCCTCTGCTTAACATAGAATGTTTCCCAGGGTCTATTTTGTGGAAGGGGCAAGTCTGTTAACTCAACATAAAATCCAGGAGTGTCTTCCCTAGGATTTTTCCTAGTTTCCCAAAAAGGGTGGCCCTCATGTGTAATTCTAGTTGCGACTCTGTTAGTTCTTATCCAGGAAGCTATGAAACTATTTGGGTCATAAATGCATTTGTCCTCTATTAAAAGGAAACCCAGAAAGGCTAGCTTTCTGAGCAACACAACTTCAACATCTCTGGTTTCCAAAACCATGCTAGTTGTCATCCATGGGAGGTCATACATTTTTATTTTCCTCTTCCTAGAGCTAAATTCATTGTCAACTATAGATACCTACCTGATGACCTCTAGGAATGCTAACTTAAGAGGCAAAATCTTAGGTAGTAATATTGGTTCCCCACAAAAACCATGGACTCTTATAATGGTATGGTGGGATCCAAAATAGAGATCACAAAGAATTGGGCAACTAGATAGAAGATTTGAAACACTTGGGAATAATCTATTCATAACTGGTTCGGGGCTGAGGTGGTAAAAAGTAGGGATAACAAATAATTCCCAGAATTCATATGGGTCACTAGTCTTTGACAAAATATGTGTCCATGCAGACACAGGAATGGTCCTTTAGAGATTAAAATTTAAGTCATACATATCAAGATACATATATTGGGCAAAGAGGTCAGAGTTCTGAAAAAGCATGAGGTGGAACAAATAGGAAGAATACCTGAACACTCCTTTTGATTTGAAATGGGTCAGTTGTTCTACCATTGAGAAAGCAATTTGTTTAGAAAAATTGAACTGATACTCCTGGGTTTTGTCAATGATCTTCATCCTAAAAAGGATATCCATTTATTCTGCATACACTACCATATCATCTTTCATGCCAAAAATGAAAGCCATCATAGACAGTGTGTCTTGACTAGCTTGTGCAAATTGGGCTCTTGGTGCAGGGAGTGTGGGCACCGTAGTGTCATCATCACCCATTTGTAATTAGGATCTCAAGAACCTTGACTAAGTGTTGATGTTTTCCCATGTCCTTTACATTTTAGCAATAGTGGGAAATGTAGCTGTACTATCGTGATACAGGGCTAACATATCCCTGATAGCCTGTGGTGTGATTTGTACTGAAAATGGACCCTGTTGAATGGTGCATGAGGGTGCATGGAACAAATCTGCACATAATTCGACCAAGTCAGGGCATGGATACACAGTTGGGATAATGAATTGTGTCAGTTGTGAAGTCCATATCCTCATGGCAAATGTTTCATATTGCCCCACTCTAGCTCTTTGTAGACACCTTTGATGTGCCCCTTCTCTAAGAGTTTTGCTACTAGCTCTTTGAAGAATTGGGTCCATGATACCATCTACATAATCTTTTATTTTCACTGGGTCACTTACTTGAACAACTTCAGGAATCTTGGTTCGTGGATAGGTCTTCAATGGCTGTGCGGGAGTTGAAGCATATGACTTGCTTACAAGAAACTTGTCAAGGGACTCATACATCCCAGCTCCTTGTTGTGAACATTGTGCCCCCTCCATCTCTATATCTTCTCTTTGGTAACTTGTATGAAATTTTGCAAAATAGAAACGCTTTCACTGAAGTAAGTTTAATAGGCACAAAAAATGCAAGTAGCAGGATATTTTCACAGATGCAGGAATGTTTGAGAGCTTGTAAGCTTTATCTCTTGTTAAGAGGTATTTATTGACCTATCAAGTCTCGAAATGGCATTAAACTTAGATAAACATTAGCAGATCTTACTCAATCTTTATGGAATAGTGAGATAGACACGTTATGCAAGTGGAAGTGTAAGGTACGTTGGGAATTTATAAAGATTTGGGAGACATTCAATGTATTGGAGAATTTTGAAAATTTTGAAAATTCTAAGCTACCGACTGCGTGTTCAAAGAACACTTATTTAAAAGAAAAGTGGGAAAACAAAATGGGAAAACAAAAGCAATACGAAAAGGGGAAACTATCTAACTATAATACATAGTATCTTTATCTCCCTCCTGGATCAAAAGAATTTCTAAAATCTCTTTCATGACAAGCCAACTTATATTTCCAGACAAGTGTTTGAATTTGATATAGCTCTGATGACTTGTTTTCTTTGTATGCCATGGTGTCTGGCCTGCATTTGGGCAAGTCTGAGTCAAACTTGCTTCCAACATATATAGACTCTTATTGTTCTTGGAAGATCATCAAATGCTGGCTCTTGATATTGATGTCTTATCAAGAAGTTAACGACTATTTACTCATCAACAGAAGCCTTTTGACATATATCATTTATTGACTTAACTCCTTCTGCTTTAAACTCTGGCTCTATTACATGATCATCCTCTTTAATGACTTCAAAATCAACAACCTATTGAAAGGATAATTTTGAAAGAGTGCAATAATTTTGCATATGTAATTGAGTCTCCATGCTATCTTGTTGTTCTACAACTGGCTCACAGCTTCCTTAAAAAATAGTATAACTTGATCCAATGATTTCAAACAAATCGTTTAAATCATGATCAAGGAAATGTCCATGCTCTTCCTCATCATCTTGAAAAGTAAGAATAAAGTCATACATTATTTCTTCTTCATCAGAGATTAAGGCATACGCTTGTGACTTCTCACTCAGAATGTTGAATTCATGTTGAGAGACCCGAGGATTCATAGAAGAGGTATATTTTAACTTTTCTTCCTTTAGAACATTTGGTATTTTATGATCTTCATTAAGTATAACATAAGTGCCTAGACCAATAGAATTGTAATTTCCATATGGGTCACTTTTCATCATAGCTAATAAATGATCATTTTCTTCTTCTTGATTATATCCATTCCATTCACCTAGCTCCTTGACAAAAACCCTTCTTCTTTATTCATCATAGCATGCGCTGCCTCTAACTTTATAGTTGGTTCATTGGTGATATGATCCTTATATAATGGCTCAGATAATATCTTCATCTTTGAACCATATTTAGTTATTAAGATGAGGTGAGACCAATCAAGGGACATATATCCTCCTATCTTGGCTATAAAGTCTGTTGATAAACATAAGCCAAAAATAGGAGGTATATCTATCACTACTACATCTTGATTTACAATTATATTAGGACAAGCATATAATTGTAATTTGAGTTGTTTAATTCTCTCTATTATTTGTACTGCTTTGCCTTCTACCTGTATAAATCCTTTAGTGAGTGGTTCATACTTAATTTCTAAAGCATCAGCTATCTGCTTGGGCATTACTATAGTACTAGCTCCTAAATCAATCATTGCATTATGCAGTAGTTTCTTACCCACTATCAAAGTTAAATAGAAGGGATCCGGTTTGAATTTGCTTACCTCTGTTGTATTATTCACTAGGGCTGTTGTCTGCAGATGAACTATATTTTTGAGCTTTTCTTTTTCAGCAGGTCCTTCTTTGATAATAGTACCTTTAGGCAATGCTTGGCCTTGTAGAGCTTCTTGTAGTAGTGTCTTCTATTCAAGAATAGCCAATATATCCCATATTGATACTTGTGCTAGAGTCTTCTTCAATTGATCCACCATATTTATTGGTCCCAGAGTCTGAGTTCTTTGAAAATAAGGATATCTTGTTTTTTCTTGAATTTGTGCAGGAATCCCTTGATTTTGCACCGGCTGAGGCACTTCTTGTCTGACAGCTATGTTTCTTTGTCCTTGAAATGGAAGATTCTCCATGACTTGATTATTTATAACCTCAGGCTGTTCCACCATCCTTCTCTTTGATCTGGTGTAATAATCAGATTGCACCACTAGTTTTTTGGAAGTAGATGCTTTGTTCAAGAAAATTGATTCTTCATCTTCAATCCATGAGAAAAAAGCATGTTCCAGGGATATTTCTTCCTCTTGTTTTAAGGACATCCCTTGCATCTAAGCCACTAGGACTGAATTTTGCATACCAAAAGACTGGTAGGCTCGATTGTCACTGGAACTTGCAAACTGACCATCCATTCTTCTTTGCTCTACCACCTTTTGTTTTAGATTACCCATAGGACAATCTCTAGGTGTATGAGCATTATTTCAAGGGAAACACCAAGCATTCGTGTTATCCACATATTTATTTTGCGCTGGAACAATCTCCTTATTTAAATTGGGAGGAATAGTCTGTGAGGGTGTGGGGACTGCAACTAATTGGTTTGTTGGCTGATGGTTAGTGTGTCTTGGAGGACCTTAGTATTGGTTTGGCTGAGATGAAAATCTATTTCCTTGATAGCCTTGATATGGAGGCTTAGGGAAAGTATTCTGCTATCTTTTTATAGTGATCTGCTCATTAGAAAATGTCCTTAGAATATTCTTGATATCATCCAGCTCAGATGACTGAGAGGGGACAATTTCTTTAGCAGATGATTGAGGATAGGTGTACATAGACACAGGTGGGGCTATAGTTTTAGGGGCTTCTTGAGGTAATGGTAAGGAAATTTTTGGGAACATGGGCATGGGAGGCCTTGGAGGCAATTTTCTAGTATCTATCAAATTATTCTTAGCTTTGACCGCATAGTCATAAGCCTCAGGCAAAGTGTGTCCTCCAAGTGACTGAATCATAACAGATATATCTGAATTCAAAGCCTTAAGATAAAATGATATAGCCATACCTGGTAATGGTCTAGCTGTAGTAGGGATTCTTTCCTAAGTCTTTTGAAATCTAGAATTGAGGTCAGTCATGGCTTCTTGTGGTGCCCTTTGAATGGTAATTAATTGCTGTAACAAAGAAGACTTATCACCCTTCTCTTCAAATCTTTCAAAGAAAATATCTCTGAGATGATCCCATGTAGATATGGTATTTGGGGTCAAAGACCGATACCATTCTAGAGCCTTCCCTTTAAAAGAAGTGGCTAATAATCTTATGGCTAAATTTTGCTGTGTGACAACATGTATAACACAGACATCTGATACATCCTGCAAATGTTCCTCAGGTGTTTTAAAGTCTTGCCCACTAAATTTGGGTAGAGATTTTAAGGCATTCACTGGGATAGGGTCCCAAGTGGCTGGGGGTATTGGAAGAATCAATGGACTACCAGTGTTCTAGCTTGCATAATTTCTTGGGGGTATAGGGGCTCCCATATTTGCTTTTGGTATTGGTATAAACTGATTGACTCTTCTTCTTAGACTAGTTACCAAAGGTGGTAGAAAAATACCTAGATTTATAGCAGATTGTGATTTGGTCATTGGTCCACAGCTATGACTCCTTGTAGCTCTCTGGTTCATATGATCTTGAAAGAAACTTCAAGATTGGTCCCACCGGGCATGCCAAAAACTATTGATGATTTAAAATTGTGCTTGTTCTAAACACCAACAATGGGAAGTTTCAAGATGTGGGAATTACGACTTGAAATAACCTCCAAATTTTAGAGAAGCGGGTTCTTTAAATCAAGTGTATACTGGGAAAAGGGACAAGAATTTTAACAAAAACACAAATGCAAGAAAGAAAATCTAACTATGGCAATGCACCTAAATGTAATTTGACCTTAATCTTGAGCACAATGAGACTATATGTAAGATTCATTTAAATTTAAGAGCAAATAAGTGCATGATCAATGTAAAAGATGGAAACAATAGAAATAAAGGCTCACAACATAGACTACTTTTGCAGTGATACAGAAAATGTCAACAAAGGCATAGGATTCAATCTTCTCATTAATCTTCCAGTCACATAAAAGGCACAAAAACACTTATAGTTACATAAACCTTCAAACTTAAGAAGGTAGAACAAAAGCATATGATATTCGTAGTCACAACTCTAGAAAGTCTAAACTCTTAACAATAATTCTCTCCTAAAAAATCTCTCTGGTATCTGATTCTCTTCCTCTTTTGGTGATATCTGCACCCCTATTTATAGCCTTGGATTCATTCCAAATTGTTTGCTTGTTCCCAATCTAATGGCCCAACTAAAATCTAACAAAACTGGAAGTGTATAACAAAAGATATTTTATAGATTCTGAAATGCTTTGTCTTCTGGCAGTTCATTGGCTAAAACAGATTGCAGGATGTTCCCTTCTCTTAAACGCTAGGTAACACTTAGCCAATTTCTTGAAAATCTTCTTATTACTTTAGGAGACACCGAAGGAAGACACTTGGTAGGGTCTGCAACACCTATCAAAGACACACGACACTTTCTGCGTAACTTATACTCTATTTGTATCTTTGCTTATGAGCATTCTGCCTTTGACACTTGTCACAATCTGCTTCCTTGAAAATTCAATAGTTTAAAATAAAATAAGACTCACAGCATTTCTTACCCGAGTAACTTTTAAAAGGAGCACAGGGACAGGTGGCAAACTTTACTACTTCATCAAAAGACACGTGGTAATCTCTGCTTTACTCATCTGGGGTTACATGGTGGTCTCTGCTTCTTTTAGCTACCTTTTTAGAAACCTGTAGAAGATGACACATGGTGGTCTTCACTTTACTTTGTTTATACCATAGAAACAAATGGGTCTCATTTCATATTTACACGGACATCGACACTTGGTGGCTTCCGCTTGCTTCAAAAACAACACTTAAGACCCACCATGGTCTTTGTTATATCAATGAAGCAAAAATGAAGATAATTCAGATCGTGACATGTGGTGGCTTCTGCTCTCTTCTACTAGGTACGTGGCATCTTCTGTCTCTTTTAGAAAAGTAAAATTGAGACCTTCCATGATTGCCACTTGGCACTTTCCACCTAATCTTGATACTTAGCTTGTTAAAACCTTTCACTGAAAAGAGATGAAACGCGGGTGCCGATATGAAAACATGGAGGCTAAAACTTGGCACGTTCCACTGAGTCACTATGAGATACATGGCACATTCTAACCAACTCATAGAAAATATGAGAGGTGCCTTAGAGGATGACACTTGATGATTTTTGCTTTTCAAAGAATGCCTCGGATGACGACACTTGGTAGCTTCCACTTGATTTTGACACTTATGATAAAAATGAATCAAAAGGAAAAGAGCCAGTGCTCTATTTCAAAACTTCATCATCTTGGACCAAAGTATGCAGGAACAAAAATTTTCAGCGTGCGACTGAAAAATAGAATGAAACATAGAGTAAAACTTTACTCTACAGTACACATTTAGCTATCCATGCCACATTTTTAGATTATAGAGCATTCATAGGATTCATGATCCATCTCATATGATACACATTCATATCGATATCAGTTTATAGTTCACACTTAGTAGGCAATAATGGAGCCAGAGGCCTAGCTAGCCTTTGTATTCTTGAGCCACCTACTTTGAGGGATTGGAAACATAGTTCAAACATCGATTAACACACATATGATAACATAGATTCACTACATAATGGGTGATGATGGAGTGAAAGGGCTAAAATTTTCTTGAGCCACCCTCAAGGAATTGAGCACTCAACTCCGTTCATGATATTACTCTTGGTATAAAACACACCCAACATCACTCAACATCACAATAGGTTTTGTATTGGTTCACATACCTAGTGAGGTGTATTCATTCTTTTCTCTTCCTCTCTTTTTTACCCAACATTTGTATGTTCTTATTTTAGACATAACATGTTTATTAAGAACTAATTTACTTATTTTATCTTATAGATATACATTTCACACTATGCTCTCACTCTCTCTATGCACACTTAACATCACACATCTTCATGGGCTTCACCCTTGTACGTAAGTTTAGGTGTGTTTTTTATTTTTCCTTTATCCTAGTAATTTACTTTATCGTATCACTAGAATAAAAGGGGGGAAATGTAGTCATATAAATTTTCCAAATTGGTAGTCTGAGTTTGGTTTATGACACCCTATCCATAGGTCCTTTTTGCATGCTCTTGTGACCCTTCTAGATACCTTTTTGCTCATTACCAGTCATCTAGAAATTTCTAAATGATCATTTTACCTTAACTAGATAGTATTCCCCATGTCAATCCTATTTCCCTAGGTCTTGAGCCTATAATATAGGAACATCCCATTTGGACTATAACACCCCATAAAGAAGTGTGCCATTTTCAATGGTCCTATCCATTTGCACTTTGAGCTCCAATGATCATTTTCATCTAGTCTTTATCCTTAATTAGGCTGGCCTAGCATGAATACACCTGACCCATGACCAATTATTCCCTATAAAATCCCATTCAAATCTCATTTATAAAGGAAGTGACCAAAACTTACAAAGCAAGCAAGAATACAAACAAATCAGTAAGGTAAACTTCCCTGTTATTTACACATAATCACCCAACACAACTATAAACCTACTCAAATCTTCATACTAATCCCTGGCCACCTGAAACACTATCAATTTGGAATTTGCATCTACATCACACTATTGCATAAAGCACACTAGGTGGGAAAGCTACATATGACTTGATCCCTCTTCAAAGTATTGGTATGCAAGTAGTGTGCCCACACAAGGGGTGTGGATTGCATGTTCAGTAAATATTTCACACTAACCCCCTTTCTCAAGTGACTCAAATGTCATTTTATAAAGCATGATGGAGGGTTAGGGTTTGAAGAAAAAATCAGCTCCATAAAATTGTTTGTCAATGACCAACACTCAATTTTTCACAAGCACACTCACACAGGCACAACACAACTATCCAAAGAGTTTTAGGTCTCTATGATCAGTTTGGAAAATAGTAGTAGGAACAGACAATAGTGCTAGATTCTAAAGCATCCACTTTTTGGTACTCCTATCTTTTTACCCAAAGAAAGCTAGATTAGGTTTACAACACCTTCCCAATCCTGCACAACTATTTTCAACTACTATATTAGCCATCTCAGTCTGTTTTCCAACTAAGTTATATTTATTCTTATTTATTGCTATTTTTAGAAAGGTAAAAAAGACAAACAATTAAATAAATCAATACTTTATTTATTGCTATATTATGTATTGATTTATTAATCTAGACCCTTAACTGAAATAAGAAAAACTCCATTATTCCTAAATAAGTTAAATCAGTAGTTTAGGGCCTTTTTTTAGGATGAAGGTGCTAGTATCCCTAGTATGGCCTTAGTGTCCTGAGTTGCATCACTACTCTCCTAGGTACAATGCTACTATCCAACACTACTATATTAAGTGTAACGCTAGTGTCCACTAGATCCAATGTTTACAATTTTGATTTTGATTTGTGTTTGAAGACTACTACTTCATGTTTGTTTTTCATTCAGAGATGCTAATGCTAGATTTGTTTATGTTTTACAGGTGGATGCATGTATGAGGGAGCTATATAGTGATTGAATGATGGAGTGATTATGTTGACTACCCCTAATAGATGATGAGAGGGAAATGATCAATAAATTTGGTTTGAGCCATGTGCTATCACTTTCTCCATTGCCTTGGGACAACCATATGATTATGACATTATGAAAAAATTGGAATGTTGAAACTTGCACATTTTAGTTAACCACTTAGGAAATCATTATGACATTGGAAGATGTCTATAGGATACTAAGTTTGCCCATTACTAGTTATAAGGGATTTTTATAGTAGGATATTACAAATAAATAAATAGAGTATGTTATAAAGAACTTTGTAGTTGTGTCTGTGGGACCCATCGGCTAGGGAGTTACAATGATGTGTTATTGTGTTTGATTGTTACAATTAATGTTTCATAGTTGTATAAGTTTTTAAGGATGCTACTAGCTTCCTTTGTTTCTATGGATGGGAGTGGGGTGTCTATTTGATACAAGATGCATGGTATAATTCATGATATAGAGGAGTACGAGATTATATACTTGTGGGGTCACACTATTCTAGCCCACTTGTATCAAGATTTGTACCATTTTACTTAGGAGTTGTGCATGGGTGATATTAGGTATTTGACATTATTTCATTATTGGGTTTAGGAATATATTTCAATAGATAGACTAGAGTGGTTTCCATACATGGCTTGTGTTCACCCATAAATGTTTGTAGAGAGATAGACTAGTATGACTTGTGTGCACTTGAGGATCATGATGCATTGTCGATAGGTGTTGGATCAATTAACAACTAGAAATATTATTTGGATACCCTATAGGGACTTTCAAGGGTGGATTGAGGATGGTGTTTAGATGAGATGGGTTTCAATGAGTTTTTGGTTACATGACCATTGGATCAATGTATTTGATATATTTCAATATGAGTGGGTGACATGAGATTTTGGTGTTATCTAGGATGTGCCACCTACACCATGGGTGTGTTTGAGGAGTTTCCAAGTGCTAGTGAGGTTGACTAGTAGGTTAAGTCATAAAACTACTTATTTAGTTTTGATTCTGGTGATGGATCAAGATCTAATACTAGATATACCTGATGTAGATGATGTAGGAGTGATCGATGCCTACATAGTATGATGGAGGAAACATAGATGGATACCACTCTTTCTATGAGATGGGTATATCATACTAATGGTATTAGATATAAAAACCATTAGGGAAATTGAGGATGATTTTTCATTATGGATTTGTATTTTTTGTTTATTTTAGTGATTGACTTATTGATGAAATATCTAATGCATAATGTTGTTATGTGTAGGTCTAGGAGATGAGTTATACTGAGAGACCATTATTGAGGCTATGATATGAGATATGACACAACATATTACTAATAATGTCATGGATGATGGGATAGTGGAGAGGTCCACAAGAGATGAAAGCATTCATGTACCTCTATTTGATCAAGAAATCATTACCACTACAACATATAGATGAATAACTAATGATAGAGACAAGGCATGTGTTGAGTTACAAAGGAGAGTTATGCCCCACCTAATGTTTTGGGTGGGGAAAGTGGTGGGATTATGGATTCATATAATCATCTACAATAAGATCATGTGGAGATGATGGTCGATGTGGAAGTATTATGGGATAGAGAGAGGAAATGCAAGTATCGATTGAGATATAGAGGGGATGTGAGAGCATCTAGTTCTAAGGTTGATGTATTTGAGAATGAGAGTGAGGAGGGTAGTATTGGTGACCAAACTCTAATTATTAAGAGATTATGTATTATTTTATTAAAAATTGTTTTGATTCATATATATATATATATATATATATATAAACTTTTTATTACATGAGTATTGTGTTATCTGGTATTTTAATTTATGGCATTATTTACTTGAGTAAGTGTTTTCATTGTATTTATTGCTTATGTTTTGATATATGGATGTTTTTATTTGGCTAGGGAATTGTAATTGGTTGCTCATATATATTTGGATGTTGGAGTAGATCAAATAAATAATGTTAGTTATTAGTTTTCATAAGAGTATCATAGTATAGCTGAGTGTGGATCATGTGACTATGGCCTACACTATCTAAATTTAGATGGCATGGTAAACAAGTAGACATATTGCTCATGATGTATAGGCATAGAATTAGACTCTAGAACTGATACTACTCATGGTGCACTAATTATAGTTAGATGTGTAGACTCTATAAAAAATAGCTTAATCAACTACCATACTAAAATTATGCTCTGATCATTGTGATTATTTCCAAATATATTAATCAATGGTCAAACTAAAACTATCCTTTGATCTCTATGATTGTTGGCAAATATCTTACTCAGTGGTCAAACTAAAATTGTGCTCTATTCTCTATGATTGTTACCAAATATCTTAATTAGTAGTTGAATTGAAACTGTGCTCTGATATCTGTGATTGTTGCCAAATATCTTAATTGGTGGTTGAATTTAAATTGTGCTCTGATCTTTGTGATTGTTTCTAGATATCTTAATCATTTGTCAAATTAAAACTAAGGGTGGAGTTGGTTTTAATTTGTTTACCATGTTGATATAAGTAGGTTGATATATGTGAATTGGTTACCATCTCTACTAATTCTATGGTGGATGATATATCATGTAAGTAGGTATCCTAGAAACCACATGGATCGTATGATGAATAACCAATGGTTCTTTAAAAGGAACATCTTGGGATAACTCAATTGTATAAGAGTGTGATCTAGGAGAGTGTGAATGAGGAGATATTGATGCCCCCTATGTGAATGTTATAATGCCTATGTCAACACATCGATCAATATGATCTTTGAGTGCATAAAAATTATTATCCCAATGTCCATTGATTTTATGATAGTTGCAATATGGTAATGTAAGTAATAAATCATGAGGCCTATCTCTATATTAAAACTATATGGCCCCACTATAGGTGTCTTATGATCTATCCACTATAGGAGATGTTGTGTAAAGTGGTTCTTTGCCCTCACTGAGTATCTTGATTGGTGGTTTCTATTCCACTTTTTCTTGGGAATCTGTGTATTAGGTGTTTGTACTATATTGGATGATTATGCCTATGATGGACATAAGTTCAAGTTTGGCTCCTCAAAATTTGTATTTGAATGTGGTTCTGCTAATCTAAATTCCTACTCTAATGTGATAGTATTGTAGCATAGGTGTCTAAATGTTTTGGATGTCGTATATAACAATTGATCCATGAGAGGTAAAGTGAGACCTATAGCAAATGTGTATTGTACTTCTAAATCTATTGGCTGGTAGATAAATTATTTCATGCATGATTTGAATCATAGAATGTAACCATAACCACCCTAGTGTAGTGAAGGCAACCTCTCATATATGACTCAAGGCCCCTTATTCTATATGTATATATTTAATGCACAAGAAATAATTTTTATAGCTTATTGTATTCATGTAGTGAACCACTGGGGAATGAATGATGAAACCAATTTAATGCCTCACCCTTTAGAGTCTATGGAAATATATATAAGATGATCAAATTATGAGGGATATGTGTCATGGCCTTTGTATAAAATTTGAGGTGCACATATAGATCTCTATGTCCATTTAACTTAGGTAATATTAGTATTTGAAATTACTTTGGTAACTTTGTAGTGAAAATTTTGTGTGGGATAAGGATTTCATTAGAAACAAGTTGAGAGTAGTATGTTTTCTTTTCCAAAGTGATTTGGTGTACTTGTTATTGTAAATCACCCACATCATACATCAAAGAGATTAAATCTTGTGAAGGTATATTAACATCATCAATAGGTTCATTTAATTCTTGAATCTTATTATTTATTTTATCCATTGGTACACTACATTGGGAACCTTTTTTTAGAGAGAGTTAGTTTGCTCTCTATAACCTTTTGAGGGGTGATAGCTTGGACCTAGTTAGATGGGAATGGGATATCACCCTCATGGAGATTAGGATGAGATTTTTTTTCTATTATAGTAAAGGGGGATCAGGGAGATTCAATGGTATCTCTTATTTTATTAATTTGTAGAGAAGTATCACATGTTAATGGACTAGAAGATACATTATTGTCATGTAAATGTAAAATGTGTAAATTATGAATATAAGTATAAGTTATCTTATGTTTACCTAAAGAAATATTATAATTTGAGTTAACATTTAATAAGAAATAAATTTGAACATGATAAATGGGTGAAGTAGGGAGAGAATTAGAAGGATGAGAATCAATGTCTTATTAACCAAAGTCATAGTAATCATCATCATTCCAAGGTTTATCAAAATCTGAATTTAATTCACTTGTAGAGGTAAGAGCAGAATAATTATCATTGGCATGCTCACTGAGAGAGAGAGAGAGAGAGAGAGAGAGAGAGAGAGAGAGAGAGAGAGAGAGAGAGAGAGAGAGAGAGAGAGAGAGAGAGAGAGAGAGAGAGAGAGAGAGTAGAATAATGTTTGAACTTTTTACTAGTATGTAATATATCATCATGTGTAGGTGTAATGTCATGCATGTATTCACTAGATATGAGTGGAATGCATGTATGATCATTATTTTCAATCTTGGAGTTAAGGGTATAAGAATTAGTAATCATGTTTTCATTTGGGACATTATGGCATGTAGGAAGAGAGTTAAATATATTTGAATTATCTATATTTTGCATAGAATAGTTATGTTTAGCTTGAAATGTAAAACAAGGTGATAAAATAATCTCATCCACTTTAGTCTATGTATTGGTAAAAGGTGAAATATCATTTGTACATGATTTTTAAAATTGAATTGAGAATGGTAGAGAAGATGCATTGCACTTTTATATATTGAATGAATCATGCAAAAGTAAATTTAGTTTATTACACTTATATTTTTTAAATTTGAATAAGGAGGTATCAAAAGTGATTGAAAATATCGGATCACATTAGAACAAAGCATTACCAACAAGAGGTTATTTTGGAATTATATTGTTAGTTTGATTTTGAGAAGTAGGAGAAGAAAGAGAGGAAAGAGAAGAAGATGTATCTAAGCTATCATCATCAACACTTTCATTGTCATACTCATAGTAATCATCATATCCATCATTACAACAATAATCATCATCATAATTATAAATGAAATCATTATCATGTGCTAATGTGAAATATTTAAAATTTGTCCATTTATTCTTGTAATTATGAGAAAATGTTAGAAACTCATTAATTGGGTGAGGGGAAAGAGGCTTCATGGATGTTATTTTAAACTTGCCAAAAAAGAGAATGTAAACAATGAACAAAAATCACATAATAGGTATAATGTAATCTAACATAAATGTATTAGAAAATATGTTAAATATTTATCCCAATGAATGGAAAAAAAAACTTTTATTTGAAACCCTAAAGGCCAATATTTAGATGTATAGGGATCTAGTATGTAGATCTAGTGTTTTTAAGGGTTTTGTAGTTAAAATTTAAAATGTATTAAATTAATGAAACCTATTAAAAGACTAATTTGGATCAATTACATTGTGCAAAAATTAGGAAAAAATCAAAATTTTATAAACCTTAATTTATTACACAAAAATGGAAAAGGTAAACCTTAGGATGGAACTAGGGTTTTAAGCAATATTAGAAGTAAGTCAAGTTTACAAAATGTTTTAAGTATTTAGGACTTAAACATGTAAATTATAAATTGATAAAGGGGTTAGGTATAGCGGGTATATTTAGATAAATATTACAAATAGATATATCGAGCTAATTTACCCAGAATGTATGCATAATGAGAAAAATGATTTATCTAGAGTGAAACAAATGTTATTAGAGATCAAAAAGGTTGGAACAGGCTTGAAGATCAGTCAAGATTCATTATGTAACTTGAGTTGAAAATTACCATCGAATAGTAGCATGGTTAAGAGGATAGTAACATTGCAATGGTAATGTCCAAGTTATAGTGCTAGTGTCCTATAGAAAATCTGCCTTAGACTTCTAAGGATGTTGTAGGAGGGTTTTAGGGACATGTAAGTAAGTTTTGAGTTCTTGATCATTAATTTGTGTCACTATTTTATAAAATATTTTCTAAAACCTAATGAACACTTGCACACATGAAATGATAAAAAGATCAAATGCAAAAGGAAGAGAAAAACTAGGTTATGAGATGTTAGGATCGTGTGATGTAGAACCTCTGTTAGCCTGACCACTACCTAAATTAACCCCAATGATAGGGTTATCATATAAAATGTAGTTATCCCTTAGGGATTATGCATAATAAATGCACATGGTATGCTAGAATGACTTTTACTTAGGCCCTTCTTTGATCAAGCATGCAAGTCTATGTGTGATTATTGAGTAACATGTAGTGTGTTAAGCTATACTATTGATTGATTTTATGTAATTATGTGCCAAAGTAGTAAGTGATAGATTTAAAATGCCTTGAGAGGATTTTTATATAAAATAAAATTTGATTTAAATGTAATACATTTGTTTATTTTTTTCCAAGATGCAAAATAAAGATAAAATCATAAAATAAGGCTCAAGAAAGGGTTAGGACCCAAAATATACTTAAAAAGTGATCATTGGACACTAACATTAAAATTGAACACTAACGCACTATGCTAGTGTCCTATGATAAAAAAACTTGGTGAATACTTTTTAAAATAGTCTAAGGAGCCCCTGCAACTAGGATGGGATGATATAGGAGCACACGAGATGTAACAAATAGGGTTAAAAAGTCATAAGGAAGATCAAAATCTTCAAATGACCACATAACAAAAAGCCTCACATTCATCACTATGACCTTCTCGTGAAAGAGCAACAAAATACATAGTACTTATGGTTGATTAAATAAATTAGGATTTATACACTAGGTTACATGTTATCATTTAGATATTTTCTTAGACATGTTCTTGATTTTTTGTTCGTTATTTATACACTAGTTAGTTTCTCTTTTTTTACCTTTCCTTTTTATTTTATTTCAATTTTCTTCACTTGTTTTCTAGTCTTAGTTACTTGAATAAATCATAGACATAAAGGATAAATGCATGAGAAAGTCAATGAAATTTATCAAGATAATGAAAGAATAATATTGATGAGATATACTAGTTAGAGTATTTGACCTTACAAGAGGTATCCCCTTCCATAGGATTCATGCTGTAGGTTAAATCTAAACACATATTTTTAAAATCTGATATATTTGATGAATTCATAAGTAAATGGAAGGTATATGAGAGATATTTGAATTTGAAAGTGAACATAGTTTAAAATTTTAGTATTTTATGTGAACTAGGAATTTGACTCAAGAGAGGAGGTTAGATCAAGTGTTAGTTCAAAATAAAATAAAAATAAAAATGAAACACTAACAAGCATGACATCTCTGGGCCTAGACACTAGGGGAAGCTTAGTAACAAATATACATATGAAATCAATAACTAAAAACATGAAATAAACCTTCCTTCACCTTCCTTGGAGCTTCCAAATGGTTCATAGAGTGGCTTCTTGGCTTGTGCATCAAAGATTCTTCATCAATGGAGTTGTTTGGATCTTTCTCTCCTTGGCACCTTTGGCTTGTGATGGATTTGGCTTGGTTGAACAATTTGTCATAATACCACTAATTTTATGAGGCTTTGAAATCATTTGTGCATGATAAATTTACACTATCCAAGCTAAAAATTATGAGTGTGAGGCCTTGTATTTATATATTTTTACAAATGATGAAAACAAACTTGAACCATCCATATCAAGATGAAGATGCGTGGCTAAGAATTCATTAAAATTTTTAGGCTAAAATCAATAAATACTCTCATAAATATTTGGAATAGAGAGGAATTAAAGAGGCATGGGAGGGCTTAATCAAATAGTTATAGAAATTATGGCTTATGGATGCCACCCCATAGAATGATGTTGTAGGTGATGCAGTTATTAAATATCAATTTCCATTAATGAAATATTTAACAAGTTCCATGGAAAATTAACTTAAGCTCTCGATTTAAATTAATTAGCCTTAAACATGATTTGTAAATTTTGGTGCAAATTTTGGCAATCAGTGCACAAATTAATCAAATTGGTCAAAATATCATATTATTGGCTCAAAATTTGATTGGATTGGAATTTAAAGGTGATGTTAAATGAGTTGGAACCATTATACCATTTAAGATGTTTCCAACACAAAATAACAAGGTCATGTGTCTCTTGTAATAAATTTAGTAGAAAAGAGCAATGTAGAGCACCTAAGTGCAAAAATGTTATTTTGACTCAAAATGACCTGATCAAAGTTAGCTATCTCATAAAATGCATTTCCCCATTTAGGGATACATTGGACAAAATTGAAACTTATATATGATAGGTTCATATTATTTAGCATGTTTATTTTTAGCTCAAATTATGCATTTTGGTAGAAATTAGTCTAAAGTATGGTTGAAGGTTATTGGTGGCCAATTTTAGGTGTCTACAGTTTGCTCCTATTTGGGAAGGCATTAAAAGATATAGGAAGAGTAACATATTATCAAATAATTAAAAAGGTCTTACATGCCTACAACTTTAATGACAATGGATGAATTGTATGATGCCCCCTTGAGGGAACTGTTGGCACAAGTAGGTCGACAAATGGTCCCTCAAAAGAAAAAATAAAAATAAGGGGGCCAAACATATGAAGATGATGGGGTGAGACCACAATGATTTTTAAAAAGTAGTCAAAACCACTAAGAATGCAAGTGGGATGATGTACAATGGTTTTCCCAAAGGCAATTATAAGCATTGCACCTTGATAATGGCAACATGGTATGATAACACAATTATTTGATGAAAGGCAGTTATAATCATTGAGAAGATGGAGCTGACCCAATTAGGATAGACAAATAAGATAATAACATGCCCTTTTTTGGGAATAAAAAAAGTGAATTTGGTGAGAACACAATGATTTTCCAAAAGGTGGTTATAATCATTGAGAAATGTAGGTGGGATGGTATAAAATGATTTTTTCATAGATGGTTATAATCATTGGACCCTGATTATGGAAAACATGATTGATTGGTTGATGATGATGATAACTTAACACAAAGGTTAATGATGAATTGGAAAAACTTGATAGTAGGGATATGTACACTTGAACTAACAAAGGTTGAAATTCTTCCATGGTTAATTACTCTATTTGGGATATGCTTGGGATGTTGCTAGTGTAAGTTTTGAGGATATCTTGGTGCCACCATTATTGTGATGGATTTAGATTGGTTAAAATTTTTGGCATAATAACACTAATTTTATGAGGCTTTGAAATCATTTGTGCATGGTAACTTTACACTATCCAAACTTAAAATTATGACTGTGAGGCCTTGTATTTATAGATTTTTACAAATGATCATAATGAACCTAAACCATCCATCTCAAGATGAAAATGTATGGCTAAGAATCCATTAAATTTTGGAGGATAAAATCAATAAATGTCCTCATAAATATTTGGGATAGAGAGGCATTAAGGAGGCATGGGAGGACTTAATCAGATATTTGTGGCAATTATGACTTATAGATGCCACCCCATATAATGATGTCTTAATTGATGTAGTTATTAAATATCAATTTACATTAATGAAATATTCAAAAATTTCCATGGAAAATTAACTTAATCTCTTGATTTAAATTAATTAGCCTTAAACATGATTTATAAATTTTGGTGCAAATCTTGTCAATTGGTGCACAAATCAATCAAACTAGTCAAAATGTCATATTATTGGATCAAAATTTGATTGGATTGGAATTGGAAGGAAATTTTAGATGAGTTGGAACCATTATATCATTTAAAATGTTTCCAACACAAAATAAAAAAGATCATGTGTCTTGTGCAATAAATTTGGTAGAAAAGAGCAATCTAGAGAACCTAGGTGCGAAAATGTCATTTTGACTCAAAATGATCTGATCAAAGTTAGCTATCTCATAAAATTTATTATACCATTTAGGGACACATTAGCAAAAATTAGCACTTATATATGACAATTTCACATTATTTAGTGTGTTTTAGTGTTTTTAGCCCAAATTATACATTTTGGTAGAAATTAGTTTGAAGCTTGGTTGGAGGTTATTGGTGGCTAGTTTTAGGTGTCTACATTTTTCTCTTATTTGGGAAGGTATTAAAAGATATAGGAATAGTAACATATTTTAAAACAATGAAAAAGGTCCTGCATGCCTACAACTTCAATGACAATGGATGAAATATATAATGCCCCCTTGAGGGAACTGTTAGGACAAGTAGGCTGGCAAATGGTCCCTTGATAGAAAGAAGTGAAATGAGGGGACCAAACATATGAAGATGATGGGGTGAGAATACAATGATTCTAAAAATATATTCAAAACCACTGAGAATGCAAGTGGGATAGTGTAAAATGGTTTTTCCAAAGGTGGTTATAAGAATTGTACCCTAATAGTGGCAACGTGGTATCATAACACAATGACATGACTAAAGGTGGTTATAATCATTGAGAAGATGGAGATACTCCAGTTAGAATAGATAAATAAGATAAAAATATGCCCCTATTTGAGCATAAAAAGTGAATTTGGTGAGAACACAATGATTTGCCAAAAGTGTGGTTATAATCATTAAGAAATGCAGGTGGGATGGTGTACAATGATTTGCCCATAGGTAGTTATAATCATTGGACCCAGATTATGGAAAACATGATGTATTGGTTGATGATGATTATAACTTAACACAAAGAGTAATGATGAATTGGAATAACTTGCTAGTAAGGATATGCGTGCCTGAACTAAAAAAGGTTGAAATTATTTCATGGTTAATTAATCTATTTGGGATATGATTAGGATGTTGCTAATGCCAGTTTTGAGGAGATGTTGATGCCACCATTTTTGAGTAGAATTCCTGAAGCTAATTTTTTCTATAGCATTATATGTTAGGCATCATGATAGAATACCATGAGGACTAGGCTAAAAGATGCATAAGGACTAACTCTCATAATCCAATATTCAAGGGAAAATAATTCACTAATAATAAAAACTATAATGGTAATGTAGACATATGAATGTGGATGGATTTAGGTATAAATGTGCAAGGAATCACCTAATGAACACACATAGATTGAATCAAGGTAACAGTGCTCAAAGTAAATAAATAAGCACACAAACAACAAATAAATAAACAAGCAAAGAAACAAACATAGAAACAAATAATAGTTAGTCCTAATGTTAGTACAAACAATGCCCCTAGAAAATAGGTGATAACTTAACAAATAAATAAGATGGAATAAAATAGAAGAATAGGAAGGGGGTGGCCAAGTTGTCTCTATATGCACTAGGCAAGTGGACATTGCCTACATAGTTTCATGGATGTAATATCTAAAAATACTTTAGGTCGAATGTAGTTCTCCTAAAAAATAGAAAGAAAATGATAACTAATGAAAAAAAAACATAATGTATGTGAGAGAAGAATAGGAATGGTCTTGAAAAATGGAAGTGCATGGGAGAAAAGGCCAACAAGGAAGGGTAAATTAAGGTACAAGTGATTTGCTTGTGACTTAGGAAGGGTTCCTAGGATCCTTAAGGTAAAAAAGTAGTCAATGTTTTTGGATTTTTTAATGATTTTAAAAATGTTTTTAGAATTTTGAATATATCAAATCAGTCGAGAATGATGAGACACTAAATGGTCCAAGCTCACAAAATGATGAAAGCATTACTTAAGATGCTCATAAAATATCAAGAGTGTGGCTTAGATTTATCACAAAATGGTAAGAGCATGGCTTAGGTTGCTCATAAAATGTTGAGAGCGTGGTTGAGGTTACTCTCAACATGATGAAAGCATGGCTTAGGGTGATCGAGCTAACCTTAATAAGTATCAAGTGCAACCTACATTGTCCCAATATGGGACCTCAAGTCACTATAGTTCCATCTTACAGTGGAGGAATCTGACTAGTGTAGCAGCCAATTCAAATAAAATAGGGAAAATTGGTATGAAAACATAGTATGGCATAGGAAATAGATAGTTGGTATGTCAAGGCATGATATACAAATATTGACCCTAGATTACCTATAGGTAGTTATAACTAGGATACAATGATGTAGGTCAATGATAATAATTTGTCCATAGGTAGTTATAATTAATATCAAGATAATGAGAGAGAATGAAACAAGAAATGAAGGACGTAACTGCTGAACTTCTATCTTACTACTCCAAAGTAAAGCTTCTATTTTGAATGCTTGAAAGCACTGTTGAAACTGAATATGAATCATGTTGCAAAAAATGTGAATAGAACCAAATGGAATGAAACCAAGGTCATAGGGCCAAGTAGGAAGGGAGAAATCAACTTGGTTGATGGGGAAGGAATGGTAGAATGGATATGCGATAAGAAAAAGTGATAGGTTGGTAGGATGATAGGATGGTAAAATGGTATAGTACAAATAAAAATATTGATAAAATGATACAACTTAAAATGGTCTTTATAGATAATACACCAACTTACTCAAGCGTAGTACCACTTAAGGTGGATAATGTTCATCAGATCATTAAGTTCATGTCCATCTAGTATGGCAAACCGATATGTTCCTATTCCATAGTTTGATATAATGATGAAAGGACCAACCCAATTGGGTTTGAAATTGCCTTTATGCTTATTTTCAACCATGGTATTATTTTGGTTCTCTTTAAGGACAAGATCACCAAGTTCAAATTCTCTATGTTTCACATGCCAATTGTAGTGGCCTCAAAGTTAGTTTTGGTAAGTTTGGAGATTGTTCACTACATCCATGTGTTTCTCATCAAATAAATCTAGCTCTTTCAGGTAAGTACTCAATAGTCATTGTCATCCAAGACATGCTTGAAAGAGATGCGTAGAGAAGGTAACTTGACCTTAATGGGAAGAATAGCCTCGGTACCATAAAAAAGTGAATATGGAATGGATATTATGGGTGTATAGTGATTGGTAAGGTATGCCTAGAGGGCATGAAATATCTAAAGGTGTCAATCCTGACCAATATAATTGATAATATTTTTGATAATGTTGATAATAATTTTTTTTTTATGCTTTGGGCTAGCCATTACCTTGAGGGTAATATGATTTAAAAAAGCGTTGTGTGATTTGGTACTCAACACATAGGTTTTCAATATCCTTGTTCTTAAATGATCCTCTATTATTAGATATAATGTTGGAAGGGATACCATAGTAGCAAATGAGATGGTTGAAATTTAACTTGAAAATTTACTTTTTAGTTACGTAAATGAGGGGTATAGATTCAATCCACTTAGTGAAATATTCAGTGGTGGTAAGGACATGTTTATGGCCATCAGATGAGGTGGTATTTTCAGACATCAAATTCATAACACCATTTATGTTGAAATTTTCAAGCTTACTTGAATTGCACTCAAATACCCAATTTAGATCAAAATCACTAAAACATGTTATGGTTCGAACTTATCATTTATAAGTGCCAATTTAGGCTAAAGCTAAAGTATCTCTAAATGGGGAAATGAATTTTATGTGATTCCTAACTTTGATCAATTCATTTCAAGTCAAAATGATGATTTCACCTTTTTGTGCTTTGGATCACTCTTTTTTTTAATTCATTAGTATATGTCACGTACCATTGATATTTTGTGTTGGAAACATCCTAAATGGGAATATAGTTCCAACAAATCTAATATCACCTTCCAATTCTTTTCGAGTCAAATTAAGATCTAGTAATATGAATTTCTAACCATTTTAATAAATTGAGGTCCAATTTTCAAAGAATTATACAAATATTGATTAATCTTGTTTAAGGATAATTAATTCAAATCAAGAGATTAAGTGGATTTTCCATGGAGGTCATTGAATATTTATTTTTGGAAATTGATTTTGATTAACTACATCACCTAATGACATCATTTTTTTAGAAGGCATTCCTAGGCTATAAATACATAAAATATCTAAATTATGGCCTCCCATGCCTCTTTAATGCCTCCCATTCCTCATTAATTCCCCTTTTTAACAAATCATGATGAGGATATTTATAAATTTAATTTTAAATATTAGATTAATCCATGGCCACACATCTCAATCTTGAGATGGATGACCTTGGTTGATCTTAGACCATTTCTAAAATCTATAAATAGAAGGGCATAGAACACCATTTCTTAAGCTAAAAATTATGTTAACTTATAATGAAAAAATCTCTCCACAAGTCATTTGTGTTTTGATTATTATATTATTTGCATTTGGATTAGCTTCATTGATAGGCATATTAGATCGTTTATATCATGAGCCTAGGTTTTACAATGTTTTATTGAGACATTGGAGCAATTTTGCCACCATTGTTGATAAATACAAGAATGTTTGATCAAGGGGAGAACATGCTTTTGAGCCGCTTTTCAGTAATGAAGTCATTTAGGAAGGTAATGGTTGATTGCTTTCTTTCATTTATATATTTTTATTATTAGCAAACCCTACATGAATAGGTTGGCTTTATTTGTTGAGTTCTTTATAATTTTTTTGATTTATTAACTAATGCTTGGCTAACAACCATCATAATCCATCTCTACATTTTGGCATGCCCAGTGGGACATAATGCAAGTCTTAAACTAAGATTTGGAGGCTTGAAACATTTTTAAATTAAATTTTTAACTTTGTTTGGCCATATTTCATCTTCACAAGTTTACACAGAGACCATCAATGGTCTTTTGTAACCATTGGTGGTCATGAACTAACCTTTGGTGGTCATATATAATCGTCAATGGCCATTTTATCCATCCCAAAACCATCGGTGATCACTATGCAAGGCAAAAATCTAATAATGTATCTTTCAAAGCTTGGTTTGGGGTCATACAAACTCCATTTTTGATGATTTTTTTTAAAATCACATGTTTTCTCCTAAGTTTTCAAAATATGCTATTAGTTTACCTTAAAATTGCAGGGTTTTTTAAAAAAATCTTGAAATACGAGTTTGAGTCTTCTAAAAGTTTCTAATTATTATTTCTTGGTTTTGATAAATTGTGTTTTATTTATCTAAACCTTGCCTTGCAAGTTTTATTGAGATTTTTTCTAACCAAGTCTAATCTAACACATTTTCTTTCTTGAGGTTTTTCCTTCAGGTTGACAAGTCATCCAAACCCAAGAGCATAATTTTAAAAGTTTAGTTGTCTCATTTCAAAAAAATATTATAAGCTAAACAACATGCTGACCATTTCCTTACAAGGGCTACTTGAAAAAATTTCAAATCATGCTTAATTAGATCTATTTAAACCTCTTTTGGGATGCTTAAAAAGAATTAGGAATCTTTCATTTGGTGATTAAAAAAACTTTTAGGGTCTTTATTTGAATATTTTGTTGTTGTTCTTTAAAAGTTTTGCAACTTAAGGCTAAGGGGCCAAATAACACACCAAATATTTCATTTTAGTGCTTTAAAACCGAACTCACTTCAAATTTTTATTTTAAGTAAGTCATTTACCATTATTTACTTAGTTTGAATTTATTTGAGCAAAAAGGAATTTTTGTGTGTATGCTCTACCCCCATCCCCTATAGGGAACTGATGGGATCAAAAGTTACATCTTTATTTCAAATTACCTTAGTCAAAAGGCATATAAGAGATGTTGTGAAGGCTCTCCCTAAGACCCACATGGCTTGGGTGATCTAGGAACAAAGTTAAAGATATTTTACTTAGTTTTTATTTCATTACATCTTAGCTTGTGAGGGGGAATTAATTACCTCTCATAAGTTCTATAAGGAAACTTTGAACCAGGGCTTTATCTCCCATCATCATTTTTAACCCCTCTCCATAGGGGGTTATATAAATTTGGATCCCCTTACTAGGATGATGGTTTGAGCAGTTAAACCATCTTCATTAGTAGAGGCTAAGCTCAGGATCTTTGAACATGTTGGATATCACACTATACTAAACAAATGATGAATGTAGTGGTTGTAAAAAAGGCAAAATTTTTTTACAAGCCATATGAAATGGATCCAAATGACATGCACTTCTCTTGTTTGCAAATGTGAAATTTGGTAGACATGAGATCCATTTAGAAATATTTGAAAACTTGCTAGTTTAGTTAACCCCACTTTACCATACCTTGTTATTTTAGGGTTTAAGATGATTAATTGGTTGATTTGTCTTTACCTTAGATTACTTAGTCTTATTTGGATTCAAAACCTTTTTGTTAAGGTTACATAACCAAACACATTATCCATAAATTTCTTGAACAAGGAGGTGTTATGCTATCCAAGTGAAAATCAATCTTTCCCTTATTTAAATTATTATCTTAAACATTATGTCATATCTTCTAACTGGCACAATTATGCTTCCCATTTGAGTATAGATCATTTGCCAAATTTTCTTAAGTCCCTCATTGATAATTTAAATTTGGAATTGGAATTTTCTAAGTTTTAAAGGCTGATGTGTTAAATTGGGTTTGCCATTTACATTTGACTTGTTTTAACTTGGGTTCAATATCTAATTTGAATTGAGGTTGTTTATAGACTCATTATCACATTATCATCTTTAGTGGACTCAATTCATCTTGTGTATCACTCACACTTTAAGTCCTGGAACACATTTTATACTACCATTCTTATTACCATATGGTAGAATTGTGCTGCATGTTTGGTTCTAGCTTTATAATTAAGAATTCTTGCATGTTTCCACATCATGATTTTATTGGTTCACATTATGTCCTTCCTAATATAAATGGATTTCTTCTAGTTTTATAATAAAATCTCATTGAATTTGAACTAGTTTTTATAGTATTTATGTATCTCAAAAGTCTATGTTTTAGTGTACTAGTGACACTCTAGGATTTTTGAGTTATCATACCCTCTTTAAATTCATATGATTTCAAATGTACCCAAAGGTTGAGTAATTTTGTGAACACATTCTTCTAATTATGTTTGGTTCTAATCCACCCTCCTTTTATAGCCTCTTTGGTACCTTAGTCATTTGTTTGGAAGAAACATTAAAAAACATACCTTGTTTAAAATGTTTGAAAAACATAGTCCAAATCTTGAAAAATATAGAGAATAAACCTTTCTAAACATGACTCAAAGGTACACTTGTAGCATGGTCTCTTATGGCCCTAGTTACAAGGTAGAAATTTATTATGATAGACATGAACACTCCATCTTGTTTGGGGATGTCACCCTCTTCGAGCCTATTTATTGAATACCATTCAAATCCATGTTGATTGTGGTGCATCATCCCCATCCTTCCCATTCTATTTGTGTGTCATGATCGAAGGTTACTATTTTGGGATATACTCCTTCAATTTGTGCACCATACTTGAAGGTTACCATTTTAGGTTATCTCCCTTTGGTTTGTGCGTGCGATAAAGCTTCAAAATGTGTAAAGGTTACCATTTTAGGCTATTCTCCTTAAGCTTGTGTGAGTAATCAAACTCCACAACATGCAAAGGTTACCATTTTAGGACCTTATCATTTGATATTCATAAGTAACCAAACAAAATAGCATCCTTTTGTAATTATTATAGGCCCATCACCTGTATTTATTGAGCCTATTGTTGAAGAGTGCCCATTTGATGAACCAATTATTGTTGATCCATTTTTAATAATCTAATTTTTGGAGATCCTATTATTGAAACACAAACCATTATTCTTACTAAATCAAATGTTCCCCGCTTTAAAATTTTTGTGTTAAACTTCAATCTAAATAAAAAATAATTACTTCTTCAAAAGCCATATTTTGAGAGCCAAAATGTGTTCAAAATTGATATTTTGCAACTAATTGTAAATTAAAACCCCAATTTTATTATTAAAACACCCATTTGTGACAAGCCAACCCATGATGAATCACCCATTCATATGTTACCTATTTTTAAAGAGCCTCATCTCCTTGAAAATCTAATCTTTACAGAGTTACCTCTTGATCTTTTCCCACTCATTGAGGAGTCTCCTTTTGATAGAAAGATTTTGTCAAGTCATCCCTCAAGTGATTACCTCTCTTTGATGGGCTTCACTTAGATGAGCCAATCTATGTTGAACCCATCTTAGATGAATTAAATTTTATAAAGCCCATTATGGCATCACAAGCCATTATATGTTGAATACCAATCATTCAATAGAACATCATTATAGAAGCAATTACATTAGATGAAGAAATAACATTAGAGTTAGGTTTTATTTTTGAACTGACATTGAATTTAGCATCAAAACTAGAATCAAAATTAGTTATGATATCAGATTTTGAGTCCCTTATATTAAAATCAAATTCAAAAATAGAATACAATATTGGTTATTACAACATTAGTTATAATTTTCTTGTGGATTAATTTGAATATATTTGTGATCCTTCTATAGTTTTTGAGGATGATTACTTGAGCATCAACATAGGTTCTCCTAGTATATTATATGAGTATTGTGATACCTTTCATCATCCCATTATAATCCCCCAACATAGCCATTATATTGACATTCCACCTCTGACAAGCCTTGATTGGGAACAATAGAATCACACTTTGTTGAACTGCATCCATGACAACATTTCATTTGTAGAATATAAGGGGGACTAAGACCAAATTTATGTAGAAGAATAACACTCTCCTAGTGAAACATTTTCAAAGGCATTAGGGGTTTGATCAAAGTTCAAACTCAGCATCTTTTAGTGAAACCTTTTCCAAGGCACTAAAAGACAATCAAAGTTAAATGTTAATATCTCTTCATGAAACCTTCTTGGAGGCACTAAGGGATACTCAGGACAAGTTCATTGATGAAAACCTCATCAAGGTACCAAAAACTTAGCACAAAAGTTCTTCCCTACTTATTGAAGACATTATTCAAGATCAAATCATTATAGCTTATCATATACAACATAATTAGATGGTATCTACTCTTAGGATATATAAAAAAAAAAAATCTGGTGGTCCTATCAAGAGCATCTTTAGAGGTCTTCAGCCTCACCACAACCAAAATGATTTTGAATCTGGTATCAACAAATGTGTGACTGAAAGTCTAGATATTCATTTGTTTCCCATTCATTATACATTTCATTATCATTCACCTATTAATTTCCCACTTATATCATTTATCCTATGCCTAACATTATTTACCATCACTGGCAACACTTTCCTTTGTAAAGGCTATAAGGATATCTTGTATCAATGTTTTAAAGAATCAAAGTCAATGACCCAGGAAGATCACAAACACATTATGAAGATCTAGATCAGCAATAAGTTCTTGATAGAGAAGCTTTTTTGAAAGGGTGTTGGGTAATAATTTTTATAAATTGATCATTTTGGTTGTCTCATATGTTGACTAGGATGTGCATCTCCATATCAACAGGAGTAGTAGAAGCCATTTTTCATTTGCCATATAGACCATTACCATGAATCATTTCTTGAGGGAAACCCTATATACCAATTTTAGGCATATTATACCATTGTGTTTCGTTTAATGTGCTATTTAAACTACACTAACTTGAGGTCCTTCGAGACTATGTAGGTAGTGCTTAATTTTTATTGAGGTTAGCTCGGTCATCTTTATCATGCTCTCACCATTTTTCAAAAAATTGATTATAAGTTTGAATTCTCACCATTTTGTGAGATTGATTATAAGATAAAATTCTCTCACCATTTTGTGAGCAACCTAAGTCATGCTCTCACTATTTTGTGAGCATAGCTAAGCTAATCATTGCTTGGGGGTAACTTTATTGTCACTATAGCCAATTGTCTTCTGATCATTTTTATTGTAGCATTTATTTACTATTGACCAAGGCTTGTTTTTAGCCATCCTACTTATCCCATTTTGATCTTAGTTCCTTTAATTCATCTTGCACTTTATATGAGGGGATTTTGATCTAGTTTCAGCAGTTTTAGAAATCTATGTTGAATGACAGTCTATGGCAGTAGTGTGACATTTGATCTAGCAAGTTATCTTTCATATATCAACATATTTGGTATCAGTAATTATAACTGCCTATGGGAAAATTAGTAGTATCCCTGATTATAACCATCTTTGGACAAATCAGTATTATGATGTTGTTTAAAAATTATATCTACCTATAGGAAAATTAGGTACAATGCCTTTTTATCATGCATTACCACATCACCTGGTCATTACTATTATCATTTGCCTTTATTTGTGAACTTATTATGACTTGGTCAGTTTTTCACCACCTTTATTTTGGAAAAATTATTGTGACTTGGGATTTATTGTGGGATTATGTAAGCCATGCTCAATTCATGTCAATGTCAACTCAGTCCCTATTATCAGACATTCTCACCTTATTGTGAGCATTTTAAGTTATTGTACTCTCATTGTTTCATGAGCTAGACCATTTTGTATCTCTTAATTCTTAATCGAGTTGAGATACCTCAAAAATTCCAAAAACATTCATAAAATTTTAAAATCTAAAAACATTTTTTTTATTTGATTATTGTTGGTTTTTTTTTTTTTTTGGTCTTTTATTTTCTTGTTTGGTTTTCTTTTTCCAAGAATGTCTTGATGGTCTACATAGATCTTGATTATTTATATCTTGATTTTATGTTATTAAGTTATCCTTGTCTTTTTCTTAAAACATTCTTGTTCTCACTTGAATCTTGATGGTTTATATCTTGCTTTCAAGTTGGGTTCATTTATGTTTATCTTTTTCTTTGTATTTGTTTTTTTTTAAATGTAAATAGTTACAACTCTGGTCTTGGTCATTATTTTACCATTATCCTTAGTTATAAGTGTTCACATTTGAACCGGCTCTGTGCACTTGAAATGCCATGTCATTTTATGTTATTCATACTTATTATACCTAATTTATTTTTCTATAGCAAGCACTTTGTGCTCTAATTTCAAAGTCTTAAATGTCAACAAAGCTCTGATGAACAATTCTCAAGATCACTATGCATAATATAGGCTCATGATATGAAAATAAGAATCTAGGTAACACACATTGTAGCACTTAAATCTATTCTTAGATGAACATATCTTCACATACATCATGATTCTAATCAATCTCTAGTCAATTTTCTTCATCAGTCATCTCATTTCCTGGGAGAACTACATCGGCTTGATATCTTACTAGACTATGTAGGTAGTGTTCAATTCTATTGAGGTAAGCTTGACTATTTTTCATTATTCTTTTAATCTCTTTCATTACTTTGTGTAGTCTCATATGATTGGTTTTTTGTGGCTTTCTAATCCATTACACCATCACATCTATGTTTTTACCTGCTCACTTTGATCTATGAAACAGGTTATATCCTTGAGCTAATTACTTGCCAATTTGCTCATGATAGGGCAAATATTTAAAACAAGTCACAAATATAAATCAACCCTATAGGGGTAAGACCATTATTTATTATTTATCAATGATCAAAATTATCCCTATTGGAGCACAAATGTCTTATCATGATCAAATCTACAATAATAGGGAATTTCTTATTATCATCTTTTGGGGACTACATTCTCCTTTTCTTCTAATTCCAAGCTGTACACACTTTTACCCATGATGGTAATGTTTTAGTGTGTAACTTGTCTCAAGATTGATCATTGTCATAAGTGCACATCTTGCACTCTCAAATTGGGTACATACAAAGTGTGTCGCTTATATGTTTGGATTGAATCCTTCCCATTTCCCCTATCTTTGGGGCCCATTATACCTATAAATTATATTTTGATCATTGATAGTAACCATGTGTGCAATCATTAGCTTATTTAGATGTAATCTATTTCATGGGTTAATATCTCTTTCTCTCTCTTTTTGAGAGTCCATCCTTCTCTATCATCCTATTATGTCCTTTCAAGGGGGCATCATGGGTCATTTCAAATTTATCCTCGATAACTCTTTTATTTGAAAAGACATTGCTTCACCTAAATGTCTCACTACACCTTCTCAAATAGGGATAAAATGTAGACATCCAATTCCTAACACCATTTGTGTTGAAATTTTCAATCTTACTCGAATTGCACTCAAATGCCCAATTTCGGTCAAAATCACTAAAACAGATTAAATGGTTTGAACTTGTCATTTAAAAGTGCCAATTTAGGCTAAAGTATCTCTAAATAGGGTAATGCATTTTATATGATTCCTAACTTTGATCAATTCATTTGAATTCAAAATGATGATTTCACCTTTTTATGCTCTAGATCACTCTTTTCTTCTAATTCATCAATATATGTCATGTACCATTGTTATTTTGTGTTGGAAACATCCTAAATGGGAATATGGTTCCAGTGCATCTAACACCACCTTCCAATTCTTCTTGAGTCAAATTACGACCTAGTAATATGACTTTCTAACCATTTTGATTAATTGAGGGCCAATTTCCAAAGAATTGCACAAATATTGATTAATCTTGTTTAAGGCTAATTTATTCAAATCAAGAGCTTAAGTGGATTTTCCAAGGAGGTTATTGAATATTTATTTTTGTAAATTGATTCCTATTACTGCATCACCTAATGACATCATTTTTTGGAAGGCATCCCTAGGCCATAAATACATAAAATATCTAAATTATGGCCTCCCATGCCTCATTAATGTCCCTTCTTCACAAATTATGATGAGGATATTTATGGATTTAATTCCAAATATTAGATTAATCCATGGCCACACATCTCAATCTTGAGATTTATGGTCTTGGTTGATCTTAGATCATTTCCAAAATCTATAAATAGAAGGGCATAAAACACCATTTCTTAAGCTAAAAATTGTGTAAACTTATAATGCTAAAATATCTTCACAAGTCATTTGTGTTTTTATTATTATTTTCTTTGAATTTGTATTAGCTTCATTCATATACATATTAGATAGTTTATATCATGAGCCTAGGTTTTACAAAGTGTTCTTGAGATATTGGAGGCGTTTTGCCACCATTGTTGACAAAGACAAGAATGCTTGATCAAGGGGAGAACATGATTTTGAACCACTTTTGAGTAATGGAGTAATTTGGAAAGGTAATGGTTGATTGCTTTCTTTCATTTGTATCTTATTATTATTAGTAAACCCTGCATGAATAGGTTAGATATGTTTGTTGAGTTCTTTATACATTTTTTGATTTTTTGACTAATGATTGAATAACAACCATCATAATCAACCTCTAAAATATTGATCTTCCCAATGAGGTCGAGTCCCCATGTAGGAAATGGCCATGGTGTCAACATTGGTTTTGGAGTCTTAGTCAAGGCATGAATCAGATTGGCATGCCATTGACACTTGTCACACTTTTGAACATATACAAATGTATTTGCATCCATTATGGGCCAATAATAACCATTATGCAAGAGATTTTTGGATAATACTACCCCACTGGTATGGGATCCACATAATCCTTCATGAACTTCTCATAATGTTAATGTAGATTCTACCAAAGTTAAATAATGACGCAACATTCCATCAAAACTATGGTGGTAAAGGGTTGATCCGAGTAAGGTATACCAATTGGTTCAATGGATGTTGGCTTTGGATTGATTTTGGGATATGTTGGGTGGTATAATTTTGTCATGGAGGTAGTTTTAAATGTCTTAGTACCAAATAGAGCTAGGACCAACAATATCACAAATCATCATGACAGTTAAAGGTTCATAAGCTGGTGGTAAAAAATTCTTGACAAGGAACTAATACTCTTTAGCTATGTCCATGTGTCAAATCCAAGATATAATAATAGCCATATCATCTATAGTTATGTTACATATCTTGGGTATATATTCAAATTGAATGTCACAAATCTATTGTTTGAGAGTGTTGAACATGGCCTTGTATGGCACTAACTTGTCATCTTTGGTCTAAAAGTGATATGTAACCTAATTGATGATTAACTGAGAATCACCATAAACCTTAAGATGAGATATGTTCCATTGTATCACTTGGGGAATTCCTACAAAAAGTGATTCATATTTAACCATGTTATTTGTACACAAAAATTTGATCCTAAATGATTTAGGGATTAGATCCCCCTATGGTGTAATAAATAAAAGGCCTACCCTTGATCTATGTGATGTGAATGATCCATCAAAATATAGGTTCTAGTGTTGCTCCTTAAGAGATGTGTCAATGATGGTTATTATGGATTCATCTGGAAATTGGAATGTGAGTGGCATTGTATCAATAAGGGGTGCTTCAACAAATTGATCTACCAAAACTTGCCCTTTAATGGCTTTTTGGTTGACATATTCAATGTCAAACTCATTGAGAAACATGATCCATTTGTCCATACAACCTTATAAATCTATTTTAGATAGTAGATACTTGAGCGGATATACTTTTGAAATAACCATGGTCTTATTGTTTAACATGTAATGGTATATTTTTGAGCTGTGAAGACCATGGATAAATAGGCTTTTTATATGGGTGTATAATTATGTTCATAAATAATGTATAACTTAAGTAGTAAATGACATGATATTTTTCATTATTATTGTGTTGATCCAAAAGTGCCCCGAAGGCATTGTTAGTAGTAGATAGATATAATAAGAATGACTTTCCCAGCATAGGAGGTAATAAAATAGGTGGATTCGCTAGATAGTCCTTTAACTGATAAAAAGATAACTAACAGTGATCATCCCAGTGAAATGTGAATCACTTCTTTTGAAGATGCATAAAAATATCACATTTTTTGGCCAACTATGATATAAGGCATTATATAGATTGGATCTTGCCTTGTAAACTATCGAGTTGTTTCAAATTAGTTAGTGGTGGCATATCTATTATGGCTTGTAATTTAGTTGGATCAACTTCAATGCCTCGACAAGACATAATGAAGCCTAATAATTTTCCTAAGGTGACTCTAAAGACACACTTTTTAGGATTAAGTCTAACTTTTTACTCATGCATTCTTTCAAATATTTTACGTAGCACTACAGGATGATTGTCCCTAGTCTTTGATTTGCCAAGAATGTTGTCAACATACTCTTTAATAATGTCATGAATAATATCATGAAATATGATGGTCATGGATATTTGGTATGTGACCCCTATGTTTTTAAGACCAAAATACATAACTTGATAACAAAATGTTTCCCAAGGAGTGGTGAATATTGTCTTGTGTTAGTTTTCTAATGCTATCTTGATTTGGTTGTACCCTGAAAAGTGATCCATTAATGAAAGAATTTCATAACTTAATGTGAAGTCGATGATCATGTCAATGTTTGGTAATGAAAAGTCATTGTTAGGGCAAACTTTGTTTATATCATAAAAATTAGTACAAATTCTAATTCCTTCAGGTTTTTTGCTAACATGCACAACATTGGAGATCCACTCTGAATAGTCAATCAACTGAATACATCCTACTTCCAAGAGTTTTTCCAACTCCTTCACTAATACATCAATGCGAGGATGCATCTTACATAAATTTTATATTACTAGTTTGATATTAGGATTTACCACAAGGTGGTGTAGAACCAAGGTGGGGTCCAAACCTAGCATGCTAGAATATGCCCATGCAAATATGTAAATAATTTCCCTCGAAAGGGTTGTAAGGACTTCATGCTACTTTTTAGTAAGAGACACACTAGCATGATCCACTTTGGGCCATTTGGGGACCCAATGTTCACCTCTATTGTGTTCTCCACTAGAAGGGTTAAACCATATTCAAGGATAGTGGGTAATGATTTGAATTGATTTGAAATGTTAGAGTCCTCTATTAGGACTGGCTCTTCAAGTTCTCCTAGGTATGATGAATCAGAGTCCCCCAAAGGGAGGTTTGGCACATAACAAAAAATGTTAGAAAATCCTAAATGATTTGATCAAAATCCTATTGTTATTCAAAATTTAACTCAGACTCATAGACAAGTTCATCGTTGGTAGTCTCCTGAGCTATGTTTGAAGAAGATTGAACACCCTTGTCTAATGGCACCTAAAATAGGTTTTCACCAATAGACCGGCCTTTTTATTTACTTTTTCCCTAGTCTAAAAGTGCCTCAAAGACATTTTAACTTTGGGACCATAATGTTTTATATATTTTATTTTGACTAAGGGTGTTCACCTATTCTCTAAAATAGGCTACAAGATCCAACTTGATTGAGAACCCTGATTTATGGTGCCCTAATGGAAAATTGTCTCATAGGCCTAGAAAATCATAGAAAGCCTCATCATTTTGAAACTCATAAATCCACACATTGGATTCTTGTTGGTCCTAGTCTATCAATTGAGGATAATATAATGGTAATGGGTTGTGATGAATGACTGGTCTAAGGGTAGAAATGAAATGAGGGTTAAACAAGTTGGTCTCAGTATGTCATCAAAAAGGATGTGATCAAACTCTACTTCACTACTAGAATCATCATCACTAGTCAATGGAAATGGAACATGATTAAGGTACATGGGGTCACCTTTAGACAGCTTAAATCCAAGTCTATAAGGCTATTTATATTTGGTCATAAAAATCTTCTCAAGTGTTCTTTGTTGATTTGGTCCAAGGCCTCCTCCTTCATAGTCTTGGTTCTTCATGATCCTATTAGAAATAGGATAATTTACATTATCATAAGGATTGGCCTACTTGTCATTATACAACCATGATTCATCTCCTTTAAGAGGTTCCTATTCTAGGCTAGATACTGGTATAAACATAACGGGTCTTGTACTATACTTTTTACCTTTGCTCTTTTGTTGCCATTCTAGATGAAGTGGTTTGGCTTTAAGTATTCTAAATAACTTTGGGTTTTGTGGAAGGTTTTAAATGTGAAAGGTATCATGCATCCAATACTCTCCTAGGCCATTAGGTGTGATGGTATATGATTGGATATCTCAAGAGGCGGTATGTGAGAAAGGGAATCAAGGGTATTAGGATCAATGTAGTTATCCTATAGAAAATTGAGTATTTCATTTCCCTTCTCCCACTTGGCCACTATGTTCATGAAGAAATGATAGTTATAGCTCTTAAACTTAGCCTCTAGGTGTTTGCAGTGATTGTATGGATGTAAATCTCTTGATATACAAACTTCCATCCCTAAATGGGAGAACTTGATAAATTAGTGCAACATCAATAAGACTACATGAATTTCATGTAACCAAAGTCTTCCCAAAAGCATGTTATATGACAAATCAAGATCTAGCACATAGAAAAGTGTATCATGGGTCAAGGGCCCAAGTATAACTGGTAAACAGATGGTGATTTATGATTCTCATTTTTCATTTTCATAGGCTTTGATGGTTATTATTTGTACTTAAAGATCTACCATCATGTACCCAAGAAGGTTAATGATCTTTAGAGACACTATGTTTAGATCTTATCCATTATCTATAGACACATTTCACCTTGTACTAATTTATGCAAAATTTAATGTACAAGGGGTTGTTATGTAATGGGCCAAGGGATGACATATTTATTTGGTTGAAAGTGACTTGTTGGGATGGATCTAGGTGTCCAACCAAATATTGGAATGTATCAGGGGATATGTCACTTGAAATAATGGATTGGCTAGGGAAATCATTTAGGATGTTTTTCTGGATTGTTGACATATACAACAAATCTGAAATGGAGATCTATGTTGGCATATTTTGTAATTGTTCCACAATGTCAAACTTATTTTTTTGGTCAGTGTTAAATGGCTTGTTTTGAGGTATAAAGACTAGTTGGGTGATGGGTGAAGTGGCAAATGGCTGTGGGCCTGGGATGGTAATCTTTGACCTCTGAGTTGTGATTAAACAATTAGGATTAAACATAGGACCACGATTGATAACAAATGATGGTGATGGTGGGGGACTAGATAGGATAAGTCTCAATTGTTGGTGCACTTGTATGTGGTCATGAGGCAAATATGAGTTATTGGTATAGGGTCCAAAATGAGTAATCCCTACTTGTTGGTACACTTGTATGTGGTCCTAGGTCAAGGAATGATTATCAATGTGAGTTGCTGTATGGGCATTATATAGCAAAGGTCTTGATTTCTTGGTATTTGGTCTTTGATTGATGGAGATGGTGTTAACATGACCTCCTAAAATATGGCCTATAATCATATTGTAGTCATGTGCAACTCTATGGTAGGTCTGTTGGTTGTTGCCATTATAGCTTTGGTTTTATCCATTGTTTGGATGTTATTAGTTTTATTTTTGGTGACTTGGTTGATTTTATTGGTTCAGCCTTGGTTGTTGAAATTCTTGTTGTTGGTGTTGAACTGGCCATTGTTGTTGTTGTTGCTATTGTTATTGATGTGGTTGGTTGTTATGTTTGGGAAATGGGTTTTGATAGATTACAAGGGTCTGATTGGAAGTGGAAGCACCATCATCCAATGTTATCTCTGCATTCTCTAACATATTTTTAATCAAATGTTTAATTTACACAAAGAAACACAAATTATTTCCATTAACCTGATGATATTCACATAATTCATTCTGGTTGTACCAATAAGGATAAGGGATGCCCTAAGGATAATGTTTTGGTATAGGTCAGCTAATCAAATTAATGATGATGAGCTTGTGAAACATAAATTCAATAGGTTCTCTAAGGTCACTAAAAAAATGATGAGTAGGCATTGTTCTCCTTATAAGAGGGGTTTGTAATGTCAAAGGTTGTATTTTTATGTGGGTCTAGGATATTGTGCTTGCTGTATTTGCTAAATAGGTTGTGGGTTAGGAGTAATTTGTATATGTTACATGGGCTAAGTAGGTAATGTTTTCACCATTTGGACATGTCATAATTATATTACTCCATTTCCAAAAACATTTTTGTTGTATTTGAATTTCTTTGGTCTATCATTGTTATTGGCCTGTGCTGGTTGTGATGCTTATGCTTGAACTTGATGCTAGTTTTGGACATTTCCTTGATTGATACCTTGATTCTAATTTTATGAAGTAAGCTTAGTGATCCCTTTGTTAATAAGGGCTTGCTCGATCAACAAACCTTTGTTAATGTCTCTTTAAAGGTATATGCACACTATAATTCTAGATGATAGAATATCTCACTGTGCACATTTTTGGTAAAAACATTGGCTAATTGTTTGTCTAGTAAATTATGAGTGAATCAACTTGTAAGGGCTCTCCATCACTATATATAACTTGTAAAACTTTCACTATCATTTGGTTTAGCTTATGTCAAGTTGACCGATGAAAAGTGTTGCACAAACTTTTCTAAAAGTTCATCAAAATTTTATACTAAATTCTTGGGTAACTTCAAAAACTACTCTAAGGCTTGTCCTATTAGACTCCTTGAGAACAGAAATAAAAGGTATATATTGCTATATGCCAATGGTTAGCATGCAACAAAGAACTCAATACAATGAGCCTTGGGGTCACCATTCCCCTTGTATTTGTCAAAATTTTATGGTTTGTATCCTAAAAGAAATGTATCTCTAAGTACTCCATGTTAAATAGATAAAAACACATGTCATCCAACTTAAATTTTTTGGTTTTTTTCCCATCTTGGATGGTAGCAATCACATCCTTCATCTTATGTAGTTCTTGGGTTAGGAAACTAGAGGGAATATTGGTTTGAGGTGGAATATTGGCCTAGGTAGATGGTTAAGTGATCACAAGTAGAACACTTTGATCGAGGTTTGATGGAGGTATTTGCTAGAGTATGTTAGTTTGGTTGGGGAACAGACTAGGAATATGCATTCATGGATTATGGTTTGATTATTGAAATTGAATGTATTATGTTGCTATATTCTAGCTCAAATTAGTTATATAGGCTTGATTTTGAGGTTGGGATGGAGTAATATGGTTATACTATGCCTATTTAGGTTAAATAGGGACATGTTATTGACTAATTGAACCTTTTTTTTGAGGGGGGACTTGTGAACCAAGACCCTATCTTTGAACTAGTGACACATTCTGCACAAAAGACAAAGGTTACCTAATTGGTATTTGAGGAACATTATAACCTATTTGTTACATGAATCCTAGTTTGGAAATGGATGCATGTTGGATATTTGATATTTGTTATTGACCAATACTTGCATGTTGTTGATCAGACATCATTTGACTTTGAATTAGTATATTGGTTTGCAAGGAAAGAGGTATGTTCATTACTACCTAGTGAGGTGGAACATCGGTTACCCCCTATTGAGGTGGTAATATGTTATGCCTCTACTATGTTGGTATGTTTGATTATACCTATTATTTTGAAACACTACTCATTACATATGGAGGAGGAGTAGGATTCATCACATTCTATTATTGAGGCACGACATTGGTTATTAGCTAGTTACCTAACCCTATTGGTTAAGTGCTTGAAGAAGTACCTAGTTGAGGATTAGTGGCAGTAATTGGTTGAGGTTTAGATGTAGAAACTCTTGTTCCCTAATTTGGAGAACCACTCATAGTGTTAACTAAAGGTACAATTATTTATGGACTAGTTGCTTGAGTAATTACACCACTTTGGTTTGGATTGGATATTGCTTACACATTATCCATTATGTTTTGCTCAATACTCTACATAGAAGAAGAAGACACTTCTTTGATGGTTGGAATATGAAATAAGTTATTAATCGAAGTGTTTTGTGTGAATGGGTCTACACCATGATTTTCTTGACCTGTTAATTCTATTAAAACCCCTATTTAAGAAACCAAGTTAATAAGAGGCCTATTTGACATAGTCATTTAATTAAAATTATGTGTTAGGTTCAAGTAAGTTTGGTATGATATTTGCATTTATACAAAGTGATCCTCTATGGGGTCTTTTATTTTGACAAGCATATTAGGGTCTTGATATGTCATTTTGACTAGAGCTAAAGGGTTGCTAAAAGAAGCCTATTGACTATAAAGTATGTTATGAGGCATTCTTACTAGACTTGATAAATTCTCATGGGGGAAGTATACTAGAACTCAGCCCCTACTTCTATAGCTATAACCAAAATCTCATCTTTTATTTTCAATAATTGACGCTCAAAGAGATAAGGATCATATGTGGATGGTGTATTAACATAATATGGTTGTTGAGGAACTATATCGTTAACTAAAGGTATCGTACTTAGGTATTTATCTATTTGCTCTTGATCTTACTCTGAATATGAAGGCATGTTAACCAAATAATGATCCAATAGGTCTTGATTTTGTGCCCTTGTTTGAGTGTTCTAAGATGGATAAGGATCCATATCATAAGCATCATTGTCTACATAGGGGTGTTGAACTATTTCTTCTTGTGTGATTATATTACTAAATCCTAGATTGTACATGAGGCCTCTATGAGTGTAGGAAGACATGTTGGGATCCATAGTGAATGTTTCATGACCAAAAGGAATAGAGTTATACAAACTTTTAAAAAGTGATGTCTAAAAAGAGGTTCAAAATTGATATAACCTAGTCAAAAGGATCGATATGTATATATAAAAATATTGATGAAATAATTTATGAGAAAACAAGCTAATGTCAAATGTCCAACATTACATGTCTCACACAAAAAGGTCAAGTAGATGGACCTAAAATCAAAAAGCTAGATTCTAGGATTAAAGTGTTTCAAATGAGTCTAATCTAGAAAAAAACAAAACTTGCTAGGTATTTTAGACAAACATGGCATCAAAATATAGGCTCAAACAAAGGTATGTGATAGTAATTTTTGCTAAATGGCATTCAAATCTAGACTTTAAATAAAGATGAGATATTTAATCTAACAAATTTGAAACACTTCACAAACTAGGCATTTGAATCTTGGACATAAACTAGATCAATGGGTATGAGGTATGAAACAAAAAACACTAGGAGATATTTTATTTTCTCCAAAATAATGACACAAAGTATATTATTTTTACCAATGATCTAAACAAAAATTGAAGGCATAACCGCACTAGACAAAGTCTCATAAAGGAAACTCAAATTTATTTGAAATCAGAAAGAAATGGACTCTATTCAAATAAGTCTAAGAAATAAATTAAATATCATAATGATCTTAAAATTATCAAAATATGTGATAAATTATTACTTTAAGACTCTAAGGAAAAATAGTTTAACATGATTTAGGCAGCATAACACTACTCTCGTCAACTCAAATGACACACACACAAAGTTTGACAAATATCTAAGGCAAAAGTTTAGATCAAATGAACTCAAGACAAATGGAAAATAGGAAAGGTAGTAAAAAATGTATCCTAGGACTCAAAGCCTAAAGGATACGCAAGATGACTTGAGTCCTAGAAAATGATGATAATGATTGTGAGTCTGAAAATGACCCTTAATTCAAATTGAAAATTGAAGCTAAGTTCCCTCAAGTTTAGTGCAAATGGTGAACCCACTTAACAAATCAACCTTATGAAATTATAAAGGTACAATTTTGAATTTAAATTATCATTGACAGACTTAATAATTTTTTTTAAAATGGTCTAGATCAAATGGGCAACATAACTGCACCAATGGATGATATGATACAAAGTTTATGATAAAATTTTAAACAAGGAAAAAAATGATTTTCACTTGGGTAGCATAACGCCTCCTTATTCAATAAAAATGGTGGACATTGTGTCTGGTTATGTAACCTATATTAACAAAAAAAATTGACTCCAAACAAGACCAAGTAATCTAAGACAAAGATAAATCAACTAATAAATCATCATAAGCCCTAAACTGACAAGGTTGCATGGTATTATTGAAGTCTATCTTTATACATGCACTTGAGAAGAATTAATTATTCATCCAAAAATAAAAGAACATTATATAGTAGGGATTTTACACCCTCCTTATCTCAAGTGACAATAAGGTGACATGGACCTTGAGGTACACCTTGCATCAACAACATTTCCATGGCAAGTGGGGATTGTCTAAAAATATACAAATTTAAAATGTCTAAATGGATCAAATGCATACGAATTTCACATTAGCATAAAAAATAAGTACACATCATTTGGGTCCACATAATATGGCTTGTTTTAAAAAGGTCTTGCCCTTGTTATAACCACTACATCCGTCACTCTCTCAGTCTAGTGTGATGTCCAACATGCTCAAATGTCATGGGGTTAGTCTCTACTAATGGAGATGGTTTAACCAATCAAACCATCATCCTAGTGAGGTGATCCAAATTTATATACCCCCCTATGGAGAGGGGTTGAAGATGATTCTGGGAGATGAATCATAGGGTCAAATCTTCTCTATAGAACTTATAGGAGGTAATGAAGTCCTGCTCACAAGATAAGATGCAATAAAAATAGAAACTAAGTAAAAGATATTTATGGTTATTTCTAGATCATCCAATCCATGCGGGTCTTGTGGTGAGCCTTCAAAACATCTATTTTAAAAATTTGGACTAAGGAAATTTATAATGAAGATATCATATTTGATCTCACAAGTTCCCTATAGGGCATGGGGGGAGAGCATACATGCACAACTTATTTTTTTCTTAAACAAATCTAACTAAGCAAGAAATGATTAAATTGCATTAAAAAAAAACTTGAAAGTGGGTTAAATTTTAGAGCAATAAAATCAAATATTTGGTGGTGTTATTTGGCCCCTTGGCCTTAAGTTGAAAAACCTTGAAAGAAAAATAATAAAACTATTCAACTAAAATACCTTAAAATTTTCTTTAAGCACCAAATGAAAGATTCCTAATTATTTTTAAGCATCTCAAAAGAGGCTTAAAAGATCTAATTAAGCATGATTTGGAAGTTTTAAAGTATGCCCTATAAGGAAATGGTTAGAGTGTTGTTTAGATTTGAAGCATTTTTTCAAATGAAACAAATAAGTTTGAAAATTGAACTCTCAAGTTCACACAGTGAAATCTCACAACTCCATAGTCCAATATCATAACTTTGAAAAATTGTGACTAGTTAACATAATATCACAACTCATGGGTTAGTCAATATAAATTGATAATATCGATACTCTAATAGAAAATATCAAAACTAAAAAAGTAAACCTATAATTTAGAGAGTTGTGGTATTGATGCTTAACCCTAACGGCCTAGGCTAACCGCTAGTAGTTGAACTACAATACGGTGACTCAAAGTGACAATATCACAACTTAAAAAATCATGGTATTTAAATATCATGATTTTTGAGTCATGGTACTATATAAAATGTAACTTGTCCTGTAGATAGAGAACACATCAATCTAAAAACATAGTTAAAATGCAATATCATGACTGAATGACAAAATTGTGACTGTATTAGTTGTGGTATTGTGGTCTAGAGGACAACATCATAACTCCACAGTGATAAAACCATTACTTCTAAAAAATGCATTTTTACTCAAAATTTTCACTCCTTTTTCTCCCACACTCTAAGATTCTACATGAAAATGGTTAGTAGGTTGCTTATAGGAGCTATTTGATCAAATTCATGGGGATAAGTCCCATTGGATGTGTCATTATGTGAACTAAGAATTTGACTCAAGAGAGGAGGTTAGATAAAGTGTTAGTTCAAAATGAAAATAACACCTTAAAAAACATGACATCTCTAGGCCTAAACACTAGGGGGAGCTTAATAACAAACATACATATGAAATAAACAACTAAAAACATCAAATAAATCTTCCTTCACCTTCCTTGGAGCTTCCAAATGGTTTATAGAGTGGCTTTCTTGGATTGTGCATCAAAGATTTTTGATCAATAGAGTTTTTTTTTTCTTTCTCTCCTTGGCACATTTGGATTAGTTCAACAATTTGGCATAATAACACTAATTGTATGAGGATTTGGAATCATTTATGCATGGTAAATTTACACTATCCAAGCTTAAAATTATGAGTGTGAGGCCTTGCATTTATAGATTTTTGAAAATGATTAAAATGAACTTGAACCATCCATCTCAAGATGAAGAGGTGTGGCTAATAATCCATTTAATTTTGGAGGCTAAAATCAATAAATTCCCTCATAAATATTTGGGATAGAGAGGCATTAAAGAGGTATGGGAGGGCTTAATCAGATATTTGTGGCAATTATGGCTTGTGGATGCCACCCCATAGAATGATGTCTTAGGAGATGCAATTATTCAATATCAATTTCAATTAATTAAATATTCAACAAGTTCCATGGAAAATTAACTTAAAATCTTGATTCAAATTAATTATCCTTAAACACAATTTATCAATTTTGGTGCAAATATTGGCAATTAGTGCACAAATTAATCAAACTGGTCAAAATGTCATATTATTAGATTGAAATTTGAATGGATTGGAATTAGAAGGTGGTGTTAGATGCATTGGAACCATTATCTCATTTAGGATGTTTCCAACACAAAATAACAAGGGCACGTGTCTTATGCAATAAATTTGGAAGAAAAGAGCAATCCAAATCACCCAGGTGTGAAAATGTCATTTTGACTCGAAATGATCTGATAAAAGTTAGCTATTTCATAAAATAAATTACTCCATTTAGAGATACATTGGCCAAAATCAATACTTATATATTATAGGTTCACATCATTTGGTGTGTTTTAGTGTTTTTAGCCCAAATTGTGCATTCTGGTATAAATTGGTTTGAAGCCTAGTTGGAGGTTATTGGTGGCCAGTTTAGGTGTCTGCATTTTATAATAAATTTTTACTATATTTTTTGAATATGATTGAAATAAATATTTTTCCATATTTGATTTTTAGTTTAATTTTTGAATTTGAACTTGATCTATTTGGAGAAATGCATGATTCCTTAGATTTGATCTGTTTCTTTACCTCCTTATCCACAAATATCATAATTGCAGTCCCCTTGTTGAATTTTCATTTTAAAAATAGAGAGATATTCCTAAAATTTATTATTTTAAATGAAAATATTAAAAAAAAATTGTGGTTCCAATCTCTGATACAAATAGTAAGATATATTAGTTTGCCCATGAAAATGGACATTTTAGAACCATGTATTTTAGGGAAATATTTCCACCATCCTTTAATTTTATAAGAAAATTATTTCTCATGTAACCAAATTATCTCTAATTTGGATGGAAATCAGGTGGAGTAGTATCTATCAAGATGTCTAACCAAATAGAAGAGTCGTCTAACCTTGAAATTTTTAGCATACAATATTATAAGATACATGTTATTTTCATCCATGATTTTGAGAGTAGAAAACTATCTAGCATTTTGTAATGCCACATAATCCTATCCTTATATTAGACCAAGATAAAATTCCCTAAGATAAAATTCCCTCATGTGGAAAATTAATTAATACACATGATGACAAAAAATTAGAGAAGCCCTGTTGTGACCAACATGCCCCTTTTCATAGAATAAAAAGGGATCTCTACATTGGGAAAAATTCAAGAAAACCTATCACCCAAACTAAGCCCTAATTGATCATTACTATTGTGAAAATGCTAATATCTTCTCCATCCTAATCAATAAATGACCAACATGCCCCTTTTCATATAATAAAAAGGGACCTCTACATTGTGAAAAATTCAAAAAAGCATATCACCCAAATTGAGCCCTAACTGATCATTGCTATTGTGAAAATGTCAATATATTCTCCATCCTGATCAATAAAGTATTTTATAGTATCACCCTCAGTTATATATTGAGTTTGAAAACATCTCTCATCTCAATGCTTGTAAGTAAATATTATCCCATTGTACTTTTAAGAAGTTTTAATACTTAGTTTCTTTTTGAGGCATTAACCATATTTTTGCATAAATCTCTTTGTACAAGATTTTCTCAAAGTCTCAGTCATAAAGCTCCAATATTAGAGTATGAGATATAATTATACCATAATATTGAAAGGTAATCATATCTTTTCTTATGGGGCACTTTTTGACTTAGTGTTTTATTTTATGTTTTGCAGTCCTATGGCATTAGCACTGTCAAAGCCTTGGGAGCCTGAGATAATGAGGAAACACCACATGTTTTAGGCCAATACCATAATATTAGAGCTATAAAAACCCTAGGATATTGAGCCAATGAGGGAACACCACGTGTTTCCTACTAGTCTTAAAGTGTTATAACTACTAGAACCATGGGGAGACCCAAGTGAGAAGAAAAGAGCCACATGTATTTCCATATACTCAGGTGGCAAAAAGACCTAGAATGCCCCAATAAGGTAAAAATAAAGTAGAAATCAAAAATCCTAATCCCATGAAAAAATTTCCATTTGTACATGGTATATACATGATGCCAACTTAGGTCTATAGAATTATCAAGACATAAGGCTCCTCATTGAGTATAGTCAACATAGTACTCATTGAGCCCACCAATCTTAGAATGACACGTGGCCAACCTTAAGAACATATGTAGTGCCATAAGGGTTAGTTATAGGTGTTTTCCTACCATGATCTTTGCATTTATTATCTTGGATGTTGGATATTTTTTACTGATGTCATGGTGGTGTCATGGAGGTGTCTTGATGAGTGGATGAAGTGCTTTGATAGCCCAAGTAACAATGGCAGAATGTATATTGTACTTGTTCTAGTGATTTTTATGTTGGCTTGGTTGATCTTCAGTTTTGGCATGATTAGAGATATTTAGAGGTGAGTATGGTGGTTGGATCATGTGAAAGAGGTCTCTAAGATGTTATTTATACTTTGAGAGCTTGTGTGCATAAGTAGTATTCATCTAGTTGTCCATAGTTTTTGCTATACTTTAGGTCCAATGGTATAAAATATGAATAGGTAGTTTGATGACATCACCATTCACACATGTGAATGAGTCAAGGGGAGATATTCATATGGTTGTGATCACGATAGTCCCTAGTTATTATGTGCTAGATCTCAAGTCATGCATCAAAGTGTGGTTAAAGATATAAGGGTGGAAAATTAGCTTCTAAGATAGATTTCACTATTTTATTATACTTAGCCAAAATTATAGTTGGTCAAAAAGATCCAAGTAAGCATGTTAATGAGGTTAGCATCTATATGTGTGGATGATTCAATAAACAATGATCATATGGGTTTGTTTAGTTTTGAGCATAGATGATTTTTATTAAATTTATAATCATGTAATGAAATGTAATAAAAGTTATGCAGGAGGAGAGTTGGTCTCCCAAACATATTTTGACATAGTTGGATATGTGACAAAAGTTTTTTAGAAGGAATTTTAATGGCATTATATCTTACATGCCTAAGGGTTTTAGGAGTAGTGTGTTACATGGTTGGATTATCCTATGTAAGGAAATCATATGGTTCGAATTTGAGATCATGTGTCAAAGCATAGAAGAAGTTATTAAGTATCAAAAATGGCTACTTAGGCATATTGATAGGATCCCCATACTTAGTCATTTATGCAAGAGTTAAAGCTTGAGCAAGATCAATAGTGAACATGGCTCCAAGATGTTAGGAGGTAGTGAGATGAGGACAAGTTCATGATATTTAATAATTTAGAAAAGGTACAAGATAAGGATTCAATGGTGAGTGAGAATTCATATAGATTGATCGATGGTGATCGTTGATCGTTAAATACCTAATTGATCTATAGGGATCGATGGAGCATGTTGAGTTAAAGTTCCCAGATTATACAAGATGAGGTCAAAGTGACAGATGTTTAATATTTGAAATTGGTGATCTATGTGTTAAATATTAGATAAGATCGATGGTGTGAGATTGATTCTAAGGTAAGAGGCCATGAAATTCGAGCATTGTGTTTGAAGGTTAACTATGATCATTTGTATTTGAATATTTGAAATTGTGAAGGAAAGACTAGTGTCTAGTTTTTGGACCATAACTTTTGATAGAAGATGAATTTTCTATTTTAGTAAAAAGAAAAGTGATAGAGGACTTCAAGACACATCTAGAAATATGGATTAGAAGATTTGAAAGTATGTACAGCCAAAGATATTAATCTCTAAAGTTGATTGTGTGTTTGTGCTAGTTCTATAAGTGACTCGAGAAGCATATTTGAGCTCATGTAGATGATGTTTTGATGTTTCATGGTGAATTTGCTATTAGGGATGTTCTAAACTCCATGGGGATGCTCTGTGAGTATTTTAGAGGTATGATAAATCTATATTGAGTATGAACATTGTTTAATAAGTTGACTATATGTTCATTAATAGTGTTCCTATGTATAAGGTCTCTATTTGAGTTATTTGAGCATACATAGAGGTAAGATAAAGTGACTATGATCATTTTAAGATGTCATAGGGGAAATATTAAGTAGACCTATGTGTTTTTGAGTGGTCATGTGTTATTATTATGCTTGGATATGTATCAAAAGTGTGATTGGGTATTCATAGTACTTAAAAGTGACTTAGGCCTATTTTGAAAGGGGACAATGCTTAAGTGTGACCCATATGAGATGCCTTAAGAGTGAAGACATGTAGTGTGGCCAACAAGGATTATTATGGGCTTGATAATTCATGATTTATCTATATATAGTGAAACCAAATGTGTTGGGTTCTAGAATTGTAAGTGAGAGATTGGAGAGAGGTTTGTGTGTGTGGAGTAAAGGATAAGTAGTGTGCTTATTGGTGGAGTTAATGATCAAAATAGTTGGTTAATTATGTGTATGACCTGCAAGTCATGTTCCTAATATTAGAATAGTGATCTTGTAGTTTGTGGATATGAAAAGAGGTTTGAGTGTGTAGATGAGGATAGTTTAAGTGAAGGAAAGAGAGTTTATGTAGTTGATAGAGAATCAAGAGATGCATCATCAGGTGTTGAAGACATTAGTTCTAAGGTGGAAGTGTTCTTATTAAGGAGGGTCTAAATGACTTGATATTCCTTAGGAGTAGTTGATCCTTGTGAAAGAGGGTTTTACTAAATACCTTTGATTAGAAGGACTTGATCAAGATTGTAGGTCAGAAGGACTTGACTAAAGCTTCTTGATCAGAAAGACTTGATCAATCTCTTATTTGTGATCTTTTTATAGGACAATAGTCCATGTGTTTTCAAGATTGAGAGTGGGTTTTATTCTCCAAGAGGGTTTACCATGTAGATCTTATGTTGTGTATGTGATCTTGTTTTATGATTCATTATTCAATGATATGCTTCATGAATGATTGTGTTGAATGCTTAAGTAATTGCAATGGTTTAGAAATTGAATTGGATTATTTGCCATCATTGTTTCACCCCCATTAATAGATTGTACATCTAATAATTGGTATCATATTAGGTCTGTCATTCAAAATTTAACCACTTGAAGGTGATCAAAAGTGCAATGGTTAACAAAGAGGTTATGGCTTATATTCAAGATAATCTAGTTTGTGCTTTATCAAAAGTAAAGACACAAGTGCAAAATCTAGAGGCAGTAGTCAAAGAATCTGTAGGTTCATGATAAGTAAAGATCTTAATTAAAATAAATTCATGAATTACTCATATGTGATCTTTTCAATAGACAATAGGGATTTCAACTCCACAAAAAGAATCGAGATTTAGAAATTCATTGAGCAGTAATGGTCAAGATAAAAGAGGATCAAATATGAACAATGTCTTCAATGGGTATTGCTTCTCCTACAATCAATTCGAGTCATAGATATAGGAATTGCTTTCTCTCCATAGATCAAAAGGGATCTCATATGCTACAATTGTAACCAATAAGGTCATATAGCTAACAAACTGTAGAAGAGCATTTTGGTAAAAAGATATACAAGTTAGTGACACCATCAAATGGTTTAAGGAGACTAAGTCTAAAGAAAAAAAGAAGCAAAATTCAAGCAGACCACCAAAGGAAGAGTCATTGTTTGTTCAAGCATCTGTGCATACTCAAGAAGATGAGAATAAGAGATGGTTCATAGATAGTGGATGCTTAAATCATATGATAGGAGATAAGAGTAAGTTTATCTCTATAAAGAAGACCAATCCATGTGTAGTGAGATTTGGTGACAATAAATCTGCTAACATCGTTGGTAAAGGTACTATGAGTTTGGTTAATGGCTAGATGAAGATTGATTATATGCCTTATATGTAAAAGGTTTGAAACATAATATTTTAATTGGAAGATAAATGTGTCAAGCAAATAAATGTTGTAACTTTTCATGATGATGTTTGTGAAGTAAAAAAGGCAAAATCTGACATATTAGTTTATAAAGGTTCATAAAATAGATAACAACATGTATTTATTCTATGAATTCATAGCAGCAGACGTGCTTTATGAGTCATTTAGAAGAAAGTTGGATTTGGCATAGAAGGCTTGGACAGTAAAAAAATTTGATAAAATGGTAAATATTAGTTCAAATGATTTGGTAAGGCATATGCCCAAGATTTCTAAGATTCCTCATTCTCTTTGCAAGGTCCTATCTTCATGGGAAGCAAACCAATAGGAGATACAAAAACAAGGAATTATCCACTATAGAGCCATTGGAGTTGATCAACACTGATCTATGTGGATCTATGATGAACTGAAATTATTCAAGGTAATAGTTACTTCAAGATTCTCGTTGATGATTTTACTAAGATGACTTGGATTTTCTTTCTTAAATAAAAATTAGAATCTTTTGCAAAATTTGTGGAATTCAAAGCTCTTATTGAAAATGATAAAGGTTCAAAGATCAAGTGTGTGAGATTAGACAGAGGAGGTGAATTTTGGTCTCATAAGTTTGATGATGATTGTGATGAATATGGGATAAGAATATAATATTCTACTTCTAGAACACCACAATAGAATGGTGTAGTTGAAAGGAAGAATAGGACCATTATTGAGATGGCTAGAACCATGATTCAAGATGCAAAAATATTAGATGGCTATTAGGAAGAGGTAGCCAAGAATTCTGTGTACATCCTAGACAAGTGTCAAATCAGAGTAAATGGTAATAATACTCCTTATGAGTTATGGAATAATAGAATGGTTAATGTCAAATATTTTAGTGTGTTTGGGACCAGTGCTTCATCAAAAGAGATGAAGATAATATTGGAAAATTTGATTCAAGATCTTATGAGGGCATCTTCTTAGGTTATTATTCTATTAATACTGATTATAGATGCTTTAACAACATACTTCACAAAAATTTTGAAATTTCAAATGTAAGGGTAGATGAGAAAAGCAGAGTCAAGAAGCCAAAATCACATGTAAGTGACTCAACTCAAAATTTTGTTGTAAAAAATGATGAGTTATCTATTAAAATAGATGATGAAGATGAAGAGGAAGAAGAAAGACAAGATACTAAATCTCCATCTAAAATAATTTATAACAAACATCCAATCTCTTAGAGTTATTGGAAATGTTAGTACAAGGTTGCAGACTAGAAGGAGAATGTTGATCAACCAAAATCAACAATACTCAACTCTATTATCCATGGTTGAACACAAAACATTTATGGAAGCTATCAAAGATGAAATTTGGAATGAAGTAATAGATGAATAAATTGATCAAATAGAAAGGAATGAAACATGGAGACTTATTTCCTAGACCAAAAGATAAAAATGTGATAGGTACCAAATGGGTTTTCAAAAACAAAAATGAATGAGAAAGGAGAAGTCACAAGAAACAAGGATATATTGGTGTGTAAAGGATATATGCTCAATTTGAAGGACTAGATTTTGATGAGACTTTTTACTCTTGTGGCAAGGATGGAATAAATTAGACTCTTTTTGGCATATGCATGTTTCAAAGGTGTTAAGGTATAGTCAAATGGATGTGAAATATGCATTCTTGAATGAAAAATTAGAAGAAGAAGTCTACATTGAGTTACCTAAAGAATAATTCATGTCAATTAATCAATATTTTATGTGTAAATTGAATAAGGATATGTATGGTCTTAAAAAAGCTCCTAGAGACTTGATATGATAGGCTAGATAAGTATCTTTTGAGTCAAGGTTTGAAAATGGGGATAGCTAATAATAATTTGTACATTAAGATAGAAGGTAATCATCAATTGATAATTTTTGTACATGTTGATGACATTTTTGGATCTGATAATGATAAATTAAGTAGAGAATTTTCAAATATTATGAAGACTAAGTTTGAAATGTCAATGTTGGGAGAACTATCTTACTTCTTAGGATTACAGATCAATGCAACTTGATGCAGGGATCTTAATTTCTCAAGATAAATACATCAAAGATATGCTAAGTAAGTTTAAAATTATGGATTTTAAGCCAATGGGCACTCCAATGATCATAGGATGCAAGTTAAGTAAATTTTAGATGACTCACCAAAAGTTAATCAAAATTTGTATAGATCCATGATTAGAAATCTTTTATACTCTACTGCATCTAAGCTCTAACATCATGTGAGTAGTAGGTCTTGTAGGAAGGTTTCAAAATGATCATTTACAATCTCACTTTAAATGCACTCGAAAGGATCTTAATATATCTCAAAGGCATGATAGACTACATTGGTTTATGGTATCCTAGGAGTATAGAATTCTCTTTGAAATCATATACTGATTTTGAATATGTTGGTTTTGTGGATGATAGGAGTACTAGTGGTGGCTTCTTATTCATGGGAGAATGTTTGATGTCTTGGATAAGAAATAAGTAAGCCTCAGTGTCTCTATCAACTATAGAAGTTGAGTATATCGTAGCTACCTCTTGTTGCACATAAGTCATGTGGATGAAATAAACTTTGGAGGATTACAAGCTAAGACAAAATGGACCTTGTCCTATTTATTATGATAATACTAGTGAAATTAGTATCTCAATGAATCCTATTATGCACTCAAAAACTAAACACATTCCTATTAGATATCATTTATTGAGATAACAAGTGATTAATCATGTGTCAAGTTGGAGTAGGTGCCTAAAAAGAGTAACTTACATATATTATGACCAAACCATTGTCAAAAACTATTTTTGAGTATCTAAGATAGAGCTTGGGTGTTAATTATTTCTCTATGAATTTATAGAAGGTCTATGGTTAAGGGGGAGTAACAAGTTCATAATATTTCTTCGCAAGTTTGTAAAGAAGCTTTATTGTAGGTGCAAAATTGGTGGTCATGGAAGTGTCTTGATAAAGAAGGTTGGTAAGCTTGTGTGGTAGTTCTTCATGGTGTGTGGAGATATGAATATGCTCAAGTGGTACAATTATTCAAAAATATTAGGGGGAATCCCTCTTAGATGTCTCTTGGTAAGTTTCATCATATTTTAGTGTTTTATGTGTTCTGTCTTCATTGGTTCTAGTGCTTGGTTGAATTAATTATTGGCATGGATCACGAGGAAGTTGTCAAGACAAGAAGAGGTTGGATCAAGGTAAGGGGGAGTTTGTATCATCTTTTTAATATGGTCCTTTCCTATGTTAGATAGTCTTTTTAGGTCCTCAGGATCAAATTTTTCCCACTTTGTCATTGTGTCAAAGGGGGAGAAAGTTCCTATTATGGAAAGTGTATACACATAATATTTTCAACTTTTATCAAATACTGATGCTTTACATCTTGAAGGAACCTATCGAGACTCAATTTCTCTAAGTGCATGCCTTAAGGGTGCATCAAGAAAGGGGTGGGTAGAACTTTAGTGCTTCACAAGATTGTTGTCCCTTATTTCCACATTATTACCAATCCAAACAACTCTTAAAACCATTCCCTAAGCTATTAATCCTCCCTTACACACTCCTTCAATATTTTTCCTCTTTCCATCCCTCTTTTCCTCACCTTGATCCCCTTTTGTTAGTTGATTGTACTAAGTCAACTAGGTTGACTCTGTATAGTTTTCAACCTCTAATTACTTTATAGGGTTGACTAGGTTGAACATGTACTATTTAGGGTATTTTTCACTTTGTATTTCATTATCCCTTTAGTCGACCTAGTTTGGGACCTATTAAATTATCTCTCAAAAACATACAGGGTTGACTAGGTTGACCCCATACAACTAACATATTAAAAAGGATTTATGGTGAGATCTTCTTATAAATACAAGATCATTTATCATTATTTCAATATGTAATCAAGAGTTATTATTCACTCGTGCTTCTTTACAATTTGCTCTTCCACCATTCTACTTGAGGAGTCTAACTTAGGGTTTCTACTTAGAGAATCTAGTCTTGTGGATAAGTCTTAGATGTTTTGACCTTTCTTAATGATCTTTAAAAACCACAACAACCTCTTGCAAAGCCCATTTGGCCAAGGGAGAGATTGAGTCTCAATGGGTTCACATTCAGGTAAGTATATTCTAACTTTATTCTCCTTTATTTAGTAGATAGAAGTAGCATAAGTATTGGCTCAAATAATATTACTCTTTATATTCCATGTATTAAGGTCTTACTCATACTTAACTTAATTGATATTCTCTTATACATGTTTTTATTGCTTTACTAACCCCTTATATTGTGCCATAAGCTTTGGTGTGTACTATATTTAATTTGCTTTCCTTTTTATTAGATATAGAGTGAACATTAAACCTATAAATATTTTAGGGTTGATGCATGATTGTGTTAGACTATAGGATTTTAAAGCCTTCCTATCATGGTGTATTATGAAAAGTGATACCGTAATCAGGTTTAGAAGATCCCCATATTGGTCATGCTCCTGCTTAACAAATGTATTCCCAATCAGAAGTGTAGGTATGATATATCTTCTCTGAGTTAGGATTGATTTATAGACATGATACATTTTTGATTGGATACATTCTGGTGAACCTAATGTGAATCCTTTCCCACCATTGGTTGGATTGTCTTCACATTTCCATTTTCTTCTTAGCATTAGCTTCACTTTGGCTTCACCTTCATATTACATTCTGGTGAACCCTATGTGAATAACCCTTATAGGATTTGTTCATCTTATTTCATTTTTTTATTTATTTTTATCATATATTTTCCATACTGGATTGATTTTATTGACCTAGTATCAAACTTTTGTGCACAATTTCTTAGGTATAGGCTACTGGATTGAATTTGTTGACCCAATATAGATTTTTAGATTTCTAGATATCTAGATCAGACTACAAGGTTGACATAGTCGACCCTATACTTTTTTAGAAATTAAGTTCAACATAATAGGTTGACCCAATTGACCATGTACTTTTTAGGCACTCAGTAGTAGGTTTATGTAAAGCTTGGTTGACCCAGTCAACCCAATTAACAGATTTGTAAGCATATATCAAGGTTATTAAATAAAAATATTCAGTATCTACATCTCTGATTCACCAAAGTTCCTTTTTATCTCTCTATATCTTTCTTTATAGTCTTTCCTTTCATAGTTTTCAATCTTTAAAACTGCCCTTGCATAGTCAACTAGATCGACCTTGTTGACCCAGTTCTGTGTTTTGTGTGCTATCTGGATAACTAGGTCATCTCTATCGACCCTATTCATTTTGAGACCTTACTTTCATAGTACAAGTTTGACCCTATTAACCTTTTTATATATTCCATGCATACATTGTTGACTATATTAACATTGTACCTTGTTTCAAAGTTAGAATTTAATTTATATGCTAGTAATTAGTTCACACTTCCCTTTCTTGTTGATTGCATGCTTAGAATAGATCACATAGTTTAATTAGGTGGTTTTCAATTAATCATTTAGTTTCACTATTTTATATTTTATACACACACAACCAAATCACAAAGTATAAACAAGCATTTTAACATTTGTCTACCCAAGGCCAACCTACTTGGATTTCATCACCAAGGGGAAGCTAATTTGATACTCTGGTTAAGTATAAATCATGGTTAATGGTATATTTTGGATAAGCACCTGATATCCTTATTGATGCAGTGTGTGAAGTGAGGGAGTAAGCCAAAATACCAAACTTATATCATTTCCACTATAGTGCTTTTCATCCCAAACTACCTGAAACCATCCTTAGATTGCCATTTTAGTTCCTTGCTTATAGCTAAATTACCATCACATTTAAAATTATATCTTAATAATCTAATTAATATTCAATTTAACCAATTAGTTAGTTCTTTACTTTCCAAGTTAATTTCTTACTCTTTGCTCAATTTTAGTTTATATTACAAAAAACATTTAGCTTTGGCACAAGGTTTTATGATGTGTACTTCAATTGGATTGGCCAGTGTTAATCTAATTGACTGTTTGTTTCCTTTCTATCATTTTTTTTCAAATTGCTTTAAAAAAGTTATTTTGTTTTCATTTTATAACCTATCATAGGTTTCTTAACTTTTCATATCTATTATACTAGGTCGACCTGATCAACCCTATATCTTTTTCAACCCCTATTCACTGTACTGGATCAACCCAATCAACCCTGTACTATTTTTAGGCCCTACTTTTTATGATACATCAACCTAGTTTACCCTATATTGTTTTATGCTTTCCTTGTTTATCAATCTAGTTCCCTATTTCTCCTTCTTTGCATTATGTTCATCCTTCTTTAGTCACAATGAAATCTCCTATCAGAATCTTCTTAGATAGCTTAAATCTTCTTGTATGGGATGCTCATTTCTCTCTCTTTTTTCCTCCCAAGAGCACCATCACTCTTGAGGCACCTCTTCCCATCCTTCATATATGACCTATAATATGGTGAAAATAACACCTCAAGATAAAGTTGTTGGATCTAATCCTTTCTATACTTAGAAAATTATGATCTTCAATATCTTCAAACTAATGTAGGAGTAATTGATACAAGTTTACTTAACAATCATACTAATAATCCTTCTTCTAGTAATCCTCCCCCTAACACCAATTTGGGGAGTAATCTTACCAATACCAACCCACCTCCTGATACAACTCAAATTTTAGCCCAAGTTATCCAACAAATGAACATAATGCAAAATTATAACACCAACCAAATGATGTAACTTCAATAACATCTAATCAATTTGGGTAATCAACCTCCAACTATGCATCCTCAAACTAATCCCAATTTCCTTCCTCCACCTCTTCAAGATACCTTAGGAAATGTTATTCCTCAACCCATAATGAATAAAAATATGCTTAAAACCATTAAAAATGAGCCTTTATCTCCCTTCATTATATCCATTGATATTGGTAACATATCTCCAACTATCAAATATGATGGGACTAAAGACCTTGCCTCATTTTTTAAAGCCTTTGAAAACCTTTACAAAGATTGGATCCAAACTAATACCTTTGCCACAACTAAAATCCTCGTGAAAAACTTCACTGATGATGTATAATAATGGTATAATCAACTTCCCCAACATTCTATTTGACAACTTGAAGATGTGGTTAATCCTTTAGTTAAAGATTTTCAACAGAATGATCTTCCCTAAAATTGTCTTATCCACTTCATCAATGCTAAGCAATCTCCCACTGAATAAAATCATGACTTTATCAAAATATGGAAATATTTGGCTCATAAATCCAACCATAATATGATGGATGATAACTTATTCAAACTCTTTATTACCACTTTGAATCCTACTCTTCAATATAAGGTTTGAGCTTTTTCTCCCCAAACACTTAATGAAGCTCTTGACCAAGCTAAACCTCAAGACTTTCTTATGAATAAATTCAAACCTAATAATAATTTTTTTCAAAGATATTTATAAACATCTAATGTTATCACTAATAATACTCCATAAACCAAACTAGGAGTTTCTAAAACTGATGTTCCTTTACCTTCTCATACACCTCTTTTGGTTCAGCAAATGAAACAATTTTTACCACCCTCAAAACCTTTCATCTATCCCAATGCTCCTCCTAAGTGGTATGATCCTAATATATTTTTTTGGTTCCATGCCAACATTGGGCATTCTCATGAATCTTGTATATGTATCACTAAATTTTTTGTCTCCTATATGTTTGGTGATTCATTCAATCATAGAACTATGATCAACCTTTGTCATCAAGAATACACTGTTGCTTTTCAAAAATGATAGAATTTGAAAGTTTCTAGTTCAAATAACCAAAAATATTATTCCAATAATCAATTAAATATCATGAATGTTTTTGCCATTGATGCTAATTATGACCAATATTTTAACAATTATCAATATGTCAATACTACTAAGGTCAATTATCATCATTAATTGGATCACAAAGATCCTGTTATCAAGCCTAAAAAGCCATATTTGGAGGAATAAATTCTTAAATATATTGCCACTACTAATGTTGCTTCAGAATTCGAAGGGGAACCATCTCCTCCTTTTGATCCTCCAACTTTATTTATTCCTCCAAAGTCTAATTTACCTTCTAAACCTTGTGATGGTTCTTCTAAGTCTCATTGGAACTTTCTTGAGTAGCTCAAATTTATGCCTTGTAAGATTAAACTTATAGAGTTGGTTCATACTTCACCCTATCATTGTAAGTTCCTTATGCAAAAACTCTAAGAAAATGAATATCCATCCTCCATAGATGAATAACCACCTTCTATTGAATCTCGACCTACCAACATAAATACCATTGAAACTATGTGTCCTTATTCCAAGCCCTTTATTGAATTCCTTAAAGAGGACATGATCAATGATGAAATTATCTTTCATGTTGATGATCCACCACTTTTTATCAAAGTAGACACTAATACCACTCTAATCTAAACATTTCTAGTTGATGAAGGTTTTGGTATTAATATGACATCTTTATGGCTCATCTAACAACTTGGTTATAACAAGGATCATCTCAAGAAAACTTGTCTCAATTTTCATGGTTTTGATAAGACTAATAAAAATCCATTTGGATGAATTTGGATTCCATTAACCATTGGACCTAAGACTGTCCAAACCAAGCTTATGGTCCTTGATCTTCCTTTATCTTATAACATAATCATTGGTCATCCATGGACTCATCGAATGAGGGTCATTACTTCTTTTGGTATTCAATGTATTAAATTCTTACATAATATAAAATGGTATAAGTATGAAGCTAATCCCAACCCATGGAGCATTCAGCTTCCTAATCCTAAATCACAATATTGCATTCCTACAACTCCTAAGATCAATAGTGCTCATTTACTCGAGTTCATTAACGTGAATCTTGATTTACAAGTTACTCTTGTAGATTATGATGATGATGAACCCAATGATTTGTAACATACAATACTACCAAAGTATCTCCCTACATTTTGCAATGGCTTCCTTCTTTTCTATTACACAGGGATCGTACTATTCCTCTTATTGATGAGATTACTGATTTCCCCCTTCATGAAATGCTTAAGAGACTTCTTTACCTGAAGATGCCTTCACTTGAAATGATTTTGGAGTTTCAAAATTATTTCAAGATCCTCTCATCATGTCTCCTCATACATTTCGTAATATTAGGATTTCACCATCTAAAAATTCCCTTGATTTTCAAGCATGTGCAATTTCTCCAACATATGATGATAAATATATAATGGCTCAAGCTCAATCTAGATATTTGGATGTATAGAATTATTAGAAAACCCTAGCCCAAATTCATGATTATAATCAAGGTGTTCATACCATTTCTATGGATCATACCTTATATCCTAAGGGTCATGTGCCTCCTGCCAATCCTCCTCTTATCGATACTCCTTGGGTGGTAGACCAAACTATACCTTCTGAACCTCCAAAAGTTTATACATCTCATTTACCATCTATTGATCCAATCATTACCTCTAATCATTCTCCCATCATTGAACCCACTTATATTCCAACCCCTTCTAATCCATCTACTTATTCTACTCCTAAAATTATGCTAGATGCCAAGGCAACTGATGTTCATCAGATACATTTTGGGTATGATCACCATGGCAATAAAATTATATATCTTGCAGTAGATGTTGATTATTATGGTCCTCTTCCTACCTTGCCTAGTGAGGAAGCTATTTTTTATTTAATTTATGCCTGAGAACCTCAACTTGCTTAGCAACATCATAAACTTGGAAATTTTAAGACTAAAACTCCTTGCTTCAATAACTTCATTGATAGTATTGATACTAAAACAAATCCAATTTTTGATTTACCTAATACACCATACCACTTTCAAGATGACAATGCCATGCTTATTGAAGAAACCACTTGCATTGAATATGGTACCCCATCTTGTCCTTGACCAATTAATATTTCTCATGAGCTCTCACCTACTAAACATGATAATTTTAGATTATTATTTGATAAATATCATGAGGCTTTTGGTTGGTCCTATGAGGAAATGCATGGCATTGACCCTAGCATTATAGTGCATAATATCATTACTTATATTGATACTAATCCTGTGTGTCAAAAACAAAGAAAATTTTCTCCTAAATTTTTGACTTTATGTCATAAAGAAATCATCAAACTACTTGATGCTAAATTTATCAAACCAATAGATTATTCTGAATAGGTTTCTAACATTGTTCCTATTTGAAAGAAAGTCACCATTGTTGATTCCATGGCTAGTTATGAAATGTTATCTCTTATGGATGGATTCTCAAGATACAATCAAATTCATATCAATCCTGAGGACTGACATAAGACTAATTTTTCCATGGAATGGGCCACCTATTGCCATGTCAAAATGCTCTTCAGTCTCAAAAATGTTGGATCCACTTACCAATGAGCGATGAGTCACATATTTCATGATCTCATTCATAAAATTGTTGAAACCTATGTGGATGATCTCATTGATAAATTTAAACATCATAAGAATCATATTTTTGATCTTGTTATCATCTTTGACCATCGTATTAATTATAAAGTTAGGCTTAATCCTTACAAATGTGTTTTTGGAGTTACATCTAGAAAATTGTTAGGATTCTTAGTATCTCTTTGAGACATCAATGTTAACCCTACCAAAATTAGTGCTATCATCAACATGCCCATTACTCATTCTATTCTTGACATCTGTACTTATTTAGGAAAACTTAGGGCAATTAGATGATTCATCCCCAAAATGTCATATCGAATTCACTCCATTAATTTACTTCTTAAGAAAGGTACCACTCCAGAATGGATGGATCCATGTCAAAAAGCCTTTGATAACATGACAGATTCATTGCTTCATCCACTATACTTCATCCTCCTTCTAATGATAAACCTTTGCTTCTATATAATTCTTCCACACCTATTTTAGTTGGGGTAATGCTTGCCCAACAAGATGATATGAGAAGAGAGTATGTTATTCACAACATAAGCTAAGGCCTCATCAATTATGAAACATGTTATACCAAAATTGAGTGTGATTGCCTTTCCATCTATTTTGTAGTTGAAAATATTCACCATTATATGCTTTACCAAGATAATTATGTCATTATTCATTTCAACCCCCTTCATAATTTATTCTCTAAAGCATTTATTCCTAGAGATAGAATTGGTAAATGGATGGTCCTCCTTATGGAATTTGATCTTTGCATCATCACTCAAAAATTTATCAAAGGGAAAATAATAGTTAATTAACTTTCCATAGCTCCTATACCATCCAATTCTTCTCTTCAAGATAATCTCTTAGATGATAACATCCTTTACATCAAAAGTCTTAATCAAGCTATTTCTCTCAAAGATTATTTTCATAGCTTTACTACCGATCTTAAAGCCAATAATCTTGATGAATCCACTATTCCCTTAGGTACCACTAAACCAAAAGTTTTTATTGAAGAGCTTCCTAAATTAATGTTGACTTGTATGAAAATACTTAGACCCTTCACTTTGATGGTGCTAAATGCCTTCAAGGAGTCAAGGCAGGTTGCATTCTCATAAGTCCTCTTGTCAATATCATTCCTTTAGATTTTAACTTCACCTTTAATGTCACCAACAATATGTTTGAGTATGAAGCTCTTTTATTAGGCATGCGAGATACTCTTGACTTAGACATTCAATACCTTCATGCTTTGGGTGATTCTTAGGTTATTTTCTGCCAAGTGGTGATTATCAATGTAAAAGTGAGAACCTCATCACATATCATTAAATTACAACCACTCTTGCTAAGGATTTCATCTCTTTCAATATTGAGCCTATTTCAAGATATCAAAATTCTATTGTTGATTCTCTTGCCTCTTCAGCCTCTCTCTTTCATATGCATCAAGTCCTTTTTGATCCTACTTTTCTTATATAAATAAGAAAATCTCCATTCTTCAACCACCAGATTCATTTATATATCATATTGAGGATATTACCATTCAACAAAGCCCATGGTACCAAGACATCATTCAATTATTAGAACATCAAACTTATCCTCCGAACTTAAACTCTTGTGATAAGACACATATTCATAAACAAGCTTTAAAGTATGTATTTCGACACAACATCCTTTATTATCACAATGCTAAAGGTACATTACTCTTTTGTGTTATGTAATAAGAGGTCCCCCATCTTATTAAACAAGCATATGAGGGAATTTTTAGTGGCCACTACAATGGATATGCTACAACCCACAAATGCCTATGTATGGGTTATTTTTGGCCTACTCTTAAAAAGGATACAATTGAATATGCTAAAAAGTGTAATCCTTTTTAGCTTCACTATGATATAAGTCATTCACCTCTATCCAAAATTTAAACTATTGAATCTCCTTGGCCATTTTACACATGGGGATTCGATCTCATTAGTAAACTACCTCGCTCCCAAGATGGGCATGTCTTTATCATCACCGCTATCAAATATTTTACCAAGTGGGTAGAATCCATGCCTCTTTTTAATGTCACCAGTCCTACCATTTCCAAATTTATTCTTAATCAAATCATTTTCCACTTTGGATTTTCCCATACCATCATTTTATATAATGGTGGTAATTTAAAAAATAAACATGTTAAACAAATTTGCAACAAATTCAAGTTTAATCACAAATTTTCCATGCCTTATCATCCATAATGAAATGGCTAAGCTGAGTCCACTAATAATATTCTTAAAAAAATATACAAAAGATAATCCATGAAACTACATAAATTGGCATATTTATCTTTGTATTGTACTTTGGGCTTATCGAAATAACATACGTACTACCACTGGGGCAAATCCATTCTTGCTAGTCTATGGTTCTAAGTTAGTTCTTCCTTTAGAAGTTGAGCTTCCCTCTCTTTTTATATCTCTTAATTGTATTATTCTTGGTGAAGATTTGCCTAAATCTTGTATTTCTATCCTTGATCTACTTGATGAATTTTATCTTTCTACCTTATAATATAACCACCAATACAAGGCTTGCATTGCCATATAACATAACAAATGTGTTAAAGTCTACACATTTAAAGTTGGTGATCTTGTACTTAAATTATACTACACCCATGATAAAGAAGGTAAATACACCCAAAAATGTTGGGGCCCATATTTAGTCAAATATATTCTTGGTCCAAGTACTTACCACCTTCAAATCAATGAAGGCCATGTTTTCAAAGAGCCCACCAATGCACAATTCCTCAAAACACACTTTTCCTAAGCATTTCCTTCTATTCATGCTTTCCATCTACATCTATCTAACACATTTTTCATGTTACTTGCATGCGTCTCTCCCTCTGTAGCAAGTTCTTTCCTTTCACAAACCTTGAGCCCTCCTTTTTGGTCTTTTGGTTTCTTAAGGCACCATAGTCTTATTTATCTTCTTGCATTTTCTCTTATTTTGGCACCCCTTGTGTTTTTATTTTTTTAGTTTTAGTATAAGACCCCGGATAGGACCAAACATTCCTCACAAAACTACCATATTTTTTCTTACCTCACTTTATCTTTCACTTACTTATTGGCACCATATTAATTTTTTCTTTTATGAAGTTGTAGTGTAAGATTGTGGATATAACCCAACCTTCATAAAATTACCATATTTTCATTTTTTTACATCCTTGTTCGCAAACTTTAGCTTTTATTTCTTTTATTCGATGGAATTTGCACAATAATATATGTTAGCATATTTTCCTCCATTCCCTTATTCTTATGATAAGGAATCACACTTTATTGTCATTGTATCCCTTTCTACCCTTCATCACATTTTTTTCAATTTGAAGTAGTTCAAATTGTTTCATGTGTCATTCCTCTTGATTTTCCTTCCTTTCACTTTGCATTGGATAAAATAAGGTCAAAGTTAAGAAGCACTTTTATTTCACCTAGAGTTACAAGAATCTTAGACCCCGTGCTCTTTCAAGTTTTTCTCTCTTAGAAACCTTATCCCAAGTATTCAAATGAAATCCATCTTTAGATCCCGTGTTTGGTTTTCCAAATCCATATGAAGGAGGAATAGAAAAAGCCATCAAGAAAGTTAAAAGCCAAATCATTTGAAATAAAAGGCAATGATATCTAAAAGGAAACATACAAATCTTAAAAGTTAAAATCACACCAAAAAATATGATTACAAGCACATTTCCTATCTCTAATAAAATCTCAAACTCCATAGTTAGCCTCACATAGGTGAATAGGCTAGTAGATTGGAATAGGGGAATTCAACAAATTTTATAGTGTTACCTACTTTATAATGTAATTACACAATTTACGTAGTAGATCGATGGCTCTGTAAGGGGTCCTAATGAATGGTAAACACATTGAGGGAAGGTAGGTCCATTTTAATTTTCATGCATATAGCCTTCATAGGATGATCTATATACTACATTTATTGACCTAAGACTTGTGTGGCTAAGAGAAGTTATTCATAGTACCTAAGGTTGATCGATAAAGAGTTCCTCTACCTTGGTTTTTAATTCATTATACCCTCCACCCATTTCATTTCCCCCTTGATAGACAAAATTGTGATTCTAAATTTGTTTTCCCTTCTTCTCTAATTACCTTTTTCTTCACCTCTTAAAAACATGATGGCACGACTTTGTTTCAGTTTTATCTATCCTTCGAGAAAAATAACATGTTTGAGCAACTATGGATTTCTTCTTACTTTATACCATAAAATTATAGTCCTAAACTTAATTTACTTTAATTTTACCATTTATCATTGTTTTACTAGCCTATTGTTATAGACACCTAAGTTCTTACCCTTTTTTCCATTATTAAATGAGGTTAGAATGTTACTTCTCACTTGATAATGTTGTTTTCCATTTTATGCACATTTTTCACTTGTTGATTGAGATGTGGATTATTACTACTCACTCATCAATGTTTTTTTACCATTTTGTTTCTTATTTTACCATTTGATTTGTTTTATTACCATCTTGTTTGACATGTATCCTTGATTTGACTTAGTGAGTTTGCCTTTCTTACTTAAGGATAACTTGTTTGGGTTTTTTGGTATTTAGTAGCTTTTGATTTTTAGTTACCTAATTTACTCTTGTTTTTGACTTGTTCATTTGGTCTAACATAAGCACTTGTCACCCCAACTTTACTATCTTGGATTTTTTTGTATTTCTTTGTTTTTTCTCTTTAGTTTTGTATTTTTAGGTTTGTTAAAAGTAGTCTCTATGACCTCCACAATAAAAAATAACAACACAATAGATAACCATCCAAAGATAAAGGTAAGTAAAGGTACACATCACTTTTACTTTTTAATCATTTACTTTTGGTTTGCAACTTTTTTTTATCCTTGACTTTGTGTGTTACTATGTTTTTTCTCGAAGCACCATCCCCTGTTGCACCTTAATGACACATGATCAGATTCAATTGGGGAATATGTATACACATAATATTTTTAACTTTTATCAAATACTAATGCTTTACATCTTATAGTAACCCATTGAGACTCAATCTCTCTAAGTGCATGCCTTAAGGGGTGCACCAAGAAAGGGATGGGCAAACCTTTGGTGATTACAAGATTGTTGTCCCTTATTTACACATTATTACCAATCCAACCAGCTCTTAAAACTATTCCCTAAGGTATTACTCCTCCTTTACACAATCGTCCAATCTTTTTCCTCTTTCCATCCTTCTTTTCCTCACCTTGATCCCCTTTCGCTAGTTGCCTATACTAGGTCAACTGGGTCAACCTTATATAGTTTTCAAATTTTGATTAATGTATAGGGTTGACTATTTTGACTTTATAATATTTAGGGTATTTTTCACTTTGAGTTTTTTTAGCCCTTCATCCAACCTAGCTCAAGACCTAGTGATTTATCTCTCAAAAACATACAGGGTCGACCCCATGTAACTGACATATTCAAAAAGATTTAGGGTGAGATACGCCTATAAATACAAGATCATTTCATCATTATTTCAATATGCAATCAATATTTATTATTCACTCATGCTTTTTTACAATCTGCTCTTCTACCATTCTACTTGAGGAGTCTTAGCTTAGGTTTTCTACTTGGAGAATCTAGTCTTGTGGATAAGTCTTGGATGCTTTGCCTTTATTAGTTATTCTTAAAAACCATAACAACCTATTTCAAATCCTCTTTAGCCAAAGGATATATTGAGTCTTGATGGGTTCACATTCAGGTAAGTATATTCTAACTTTGTTCTCCTCTCTTTAGTAGATAGAAGTAGTATAAGTGTTGGCTCAAATAATATTGCTCTTCATATTCCATGTATTAGGTTTTACTCATACTTAGCTTAATTGAGATTATCTTGTACATGTTTTGATTGATTTACAAACCCCTCATGCTGTGCCATAAGCTTTGGTGTGCACTAAATTAGATTTTATTTTCTTGTTTATTAGATATAGAGTGAACATTAAACCTAGGACTCTTTTAGGGTTATTATGTGATTGTGTTAGATTTTAGGCTTTGGAACCCTTCCTAACATGGTGTATTGTGACAAGTGATCACCTAATTGGGTCTAGTGGATCCCCATATTGGTCATGATCCCTCTTAATAAATGTATTCACATTTTTAAGTGTAGGTATTATCTATCTTTTTTGAGTCAGGATTGATTTATAAACATGATGCATTTTTTATTGCATACAAAAATTTCATGTTATGGGAGTGCTTTGAAGAGAGATAAGGTGAGCTATATATTAATATATATGATGTTTTTTTACATCAATGACAAAGGGGGAGATTTTTGGATATTTTTTATTGATGTCATGGTGGTGTCATAGAGGTATCCTAATAAGTGGATGAAGTGCTTTGATAGCCCAAGTAATAATGACAAAGTGTGAAATGTACTTGTTTTAGTGAGATTTATGTTGGCTTGGCTAATATTTAGTTTTTTCATGATTAGAGATGTTTAGGGATGAGTATGTTGGTTGAAACATGTAAAAGAGGTCCCTAAGATGTTATCTATGATTTGAGAGCTTGTGTGCATACATGGTATTCATCTGGTTATCCATAGTTTTCATTTAGACACTTTAGGTCTAGTGATAGAAAATATGAGTAGGTAGTTTAATGACATCACCATTACCACGTGTGAATGAGTCAAGGGGAGCTAGTCATATGGTTGTAATCATAGTAATCCCTAGTTTTTATGCACTAAATCTCAAGTCATGAATCAAAGTGTGGTCAAAGATATGAGGGTGAAAAGTTAGATTCTAAGATATATTTCACTATTTTCTCATACTTAGACAAATTTGTGGTTGGTTATAAAGAGTTGAGTAAGCATGTTGATGAGGTAAAAATTTGCATGTGTGGATGATTTAAGAGAAGATGATCATATGGGTTTGTTCAGTTTTGAGCATAGATGATTTGTGCTAAATTTGAGATAATGTGCTAAAGTGTGGTAAAATTTATGTAGGAGCAAAGTTGGTATTCCAAACATATTTTGACATAGTTGTATATGTGACAAAATATTGTTAGAAGGCATTTTAATGGTGTTATATCTTGAATGCATGAGGGTTTCAATAGCATTGTGTCATATGGTTGGATTCTCCTATGTAAGGAGATCATTTGGTCCAAATTTGAGATCATATATTGAATAAAAAAAAGTTATTAAGGATAAAAAATGGCTACTTAGGCATATTGACAGGGTCTGCATAGTCATTTATACAGGAGTTAAAGCTTGAGCAAGATCAATGATGTGCATGGATCCAAGATGTCAAGAGTTAGTGAGATAAAGACATGTGCATGATGTTTAACAAATAAAAAAATGTATATGATAAGGATCCAATGGATATCAAGAATTCATAAAGATTGATAGATGATGAGCATTGATCATTAAAGACTTGATTGATCTACAAAGATCAACGGAGCACGTTGAGTCAAAGTTCTTAGATTAAATGAGATGAGGTCAAACTGATAGAGGCTTAACGTCTAGTATTCATGGTATATGCATTAAATCTCAAAAAAGATAGATGGTGCGAGATTGATCCTAAGTTGAGAGGACACAATATTTGAGCATTGTGTTTGAAGGTTAACTATGACTATTTGTATTTGAATATTTGAATTTGTGAAGGAAAGACCAGTGTCTAGTTTTTAGATCATAACTTTTGATAGAAGATGAATTTGCTATTGTATTAAAAATAAAATTGATAGAGGAATCTACAATGCATTTGGTAATATGGATTAGAAGATATAAAAGTATGTACATAAAAATATATTAAGATCAAAAGTTGACTATGTATTTGTGCTTATTCTGCAAGTGACCTGAGAAGAGTATTTGAGCTCATGTAGATTTTGTTTTAATGTTTCATGGTGAATTGGATATTTGGGAGTGTTTTAGACTCCATGGGGATACTTCATGATTATTTTGGAGGTTTGATAAATATATGTTGAGTATTAACATTGATTTATAAGTTGATTGTATATTCATTAATGGCATTCTTGTGTATAAGGTCTCTATTTGAGTTGTTTGAGCATACACAAATGTGAGATAAAGTGACTATGATCATTTCAAGATGTCCTAGGGGATATAAGGAGTGGACCTATGTGTTTATAAGTGGTCCTATGTTCTTATTATGATCGGAGATGTATCAAAAGGGTGAATGGGTCTTCATAAGACCTAAAAGTGACTTAGGCCTATTTTGAAAGGGGACAATGCTTAAGTGTGACCCATATTAGATGCGTCAAGAGTGAAGGAATGTAGTGTGGCCAAAAAGGATTATTATGGGCTTGATAATTCATGATTTATCTATATATAGTGTAACCAAGTGTGTTGAGTTCTAGACTTGTAAGTGAGATATTGGAGAGAGGCTTATGTGTGTAGAATGAAGCATAGGTAGTGTGTCTATTGGTGGAGTTATGAATAGAATAGTTGGTTGACTGTATATATTATCTATAGGTTTTTTTTACCTATATTAGGATAGTGATCTTACATTTTATGGATATGTGAAGAGGTTCAAGTGTGTAGATGAGGACAATTTAAGTGAAGAAGGAGAGAGAGTTTTTGTTGTTGATAAAAAATCAAGAGGTCCATCATCAGGTGTTGAAGACATTAGTTCTAAGGTAGAAGTGTTCTTATTATGTATGTTCTAAAGGAATTTATCTTATTTAGGGGTAATTTCTCCTCATGAAATAGGGTTTCACTAAATACCTTTGATCAGAAGGACTTGATCAAGGTTGTAGGTTAGAAGGAATTAATTGAAGGTTCCTGATCAGAAGGACTTGATTCATCATTTATTTATGATCCTTTTATAGGATAGTATTCCATGTGTTTTTAGGCTTGAGATTGGGTTTTATTACATAAGAGTTTTTCACACATACATCTTATCTTGTGTATGTTATTTTGCTTTATGATTCATTGTTCACTGCTATGAATGATCAGTATGCTTCATGAATGATTGTGTTGAATGCTTAAGTAATTGTGATGGTTTGAAAATTGAATTGGATTGTATGCCATCATTGATTCACCCCCCTTCTTAGTGTATTTTACATCTAATAATTGGTATCAATATCACAACTTGATAGGTGGAAGGGTCCAATCATCATCAATAAGTTCATAATTGACATGTGTTCAAAATTTCAAATTAATGACAAATTTGGGCAATGATTAATTGGAGATCACACCATCAACTTAGAGTTTAATTCATGATACATGAGCCCACCAAATCCATTACTATATAGATATTATAGGGCCTAAGATTACATCTAGATCAAGTTTATTATTATCATCTATGTACCTCTCAATCATTCAGATCCCCTTGCCTTGAGTTCATTCCTGAACCCATAGTATCTCATTTATTGAATTTTGTAACCAAAGCTCCCAAAGTTTAGCGATGAAAACATCATATTATAATCCATATTATATCTAGAATATAAGGACACTAAGTTATTATAGGGGATCATGAGATACAAAAATTATAATGAGATATTGAAAACCAATTAAGATATCCAACTACCCAGTATCAATTATGAGCCTAAAAATGATGAGGAAAATTCACCACCAACTTGATAGCCCTTAGGGATTCAAGAATAAAAAAATTATTTTCTAAATGATAAGTGTTCCCATGCATGGATATCATTGGCAACCTTATTCTCTCTTCAAGATGCAATAAGGACATTGTTTACTCTCCCAACACTAAATTCAAGATTTCAAACAACTATAAGCCAACATTTAAATAATATTATAACCTCCTAGAGTAAACCATCACATATGAAAATAATTTCATGGATGCCTAAATAAAAACTTACAAACTCTATGATGTTATTAGGGACTGGGATGAGGACTAGGATCAATGGGTCAACAAATAAAACCCTAATTCATACACAATCATAACCTTCAGGGAAGGTGTGCACATGAGTATGATTATGCTCAATTACTTGTGTGGGGAAAGTGATAAAATGCATGTCAAAAAATTCTATGTTTCCCTCCTCCACATAATCATAAAGGGAGATTACATCCTATATTTCAGAGCCTCATCACCTTCAACCTCACTCAATAAGTAGTTTTTACATTATGTCCTACACGGTGGACATTGTCTATGCCACCTTGGAATTCAAGATCTTGGTATTTACATAATGGGTACCAATGGGGTATGTGGTGCATATAGTGTTTTATAAACTCATCATTCACTTCTTTCATAATTATATCTAGGACATCTATGACCACTTTTACCCCATGGTATATTGAGACATCAATGAAAGTCTGATGCTAAGGCTCTCAAATGAGATTTGGCTTCATTACATCGCATTAGCACCTATAGTAATATAAAGATAGTACCATAATCAGAGTATAATGTATTTTTATATCTATTTTATTGTTACCATACATGATCCCAAACCACCTCTCAAAATATGAAATATCTTACCAATTATTCAATAATGTCTTAGGATTTTGCCTTGCTAAAAGACAAAATACCTACCCTAAGTTCCCCATGGTCATTGGTCACCATGATCAACATAACATTCAAGTGTTGCAAACTAGGGCCCAAAATTGAGACTCATTTAATTTGGTTTTGATAGAACATAGATACCAGATCCTCAAGGCATGATAAATTCTCATATGGAGAAGTATTGGCTTTACCTTAATATCACATACCACCATGAGGACAACCCCAATGACATAATTCACATCAATCTCATAGATGAAACTAAGGTAATTGTAAAGTTGGAGGTAAATTATTACCAAAAGTCTTAATCATAAGCACATCATGGTCCCATTATGGAAGAGAGACGTAATCCTTCAAAGCCAACTCTATCACATCTAGTCCATCTACAACAAGCTCCATAAAGTCCAATAGATGAAGTTGAGGTGACAATAACCCAACTCTCCTAAAAAATTATGTAAGGGGTCTTAGTAGCCATAACCCCATCTGATTCAAAATTTACTTCACCTATAAACACCTCCCAAGAAATCTAGCCTCAAACTGTCCAAGCTCTTCATTTCATAATCAGTTTAGATTACTAAGGGAACCCATCTTGGGACCAAACTATAGTGTTCCCAGAGGTATCATCCCCCACTTCTCACTTATACAAATAATCCTTTACTATTCTCCCTAGTTTTACATCCCATGTGTAATCAAACCCTATTGTGGTCCCCTCGATAATGACCCTAGCAAGCACCCAAGCTCCCTTAGCTCCATTAACCCTAGTTTTGTTCATTGTTCTAAGCTAACCAACCCTAATGTAGCCTCCCACTATGGTGATTCATATTGAATCAAATCCTACAAGTATCCCTACATCTTATGTTATAATTACTCCTAAAACACCATTAGGTCCGATTATAGTCACACAACTTCCATAAGCTCTATCTAGAATAATTTCTTTGAGTTTGATGATGTTAATGTTACATGCAAGGTCTAAACAAAGGTTTTCTAAATAACCAATGTTTATGGCACCAAGGCCATAATCACAAAATATGATTATCCCTACAACACCTTTGTGTACATCACTATCTCTCACACTAGGCTCCATGGGATTGGGATGCAATCAACCAATGTCTTCATTCTAATTGAATACTCAATTCTTGAGTGTGATTGGTCCCCAAGTCTTCTTGACCTCTAATTAATTATAATCCCACATGTTCCCTTGGGTTTATACATTTTCCCCCATACCTCCCCCTCCATCTTCCATCCCATTCTATGTCTCACCTAATTTTTTTCTCCGTTTCCCATGCCTTCACCTTCTACTTTAGTTTCCACCACCCCCATGTGACACCTTCCACTACCTTGGTGACACTAGTTAGACCAAGTTGAGTGGGCCCTATTGAAGCCTTAGGTACATAAATAGTATAGATGGTCTATCATGGGAACATGAATATATAATTACAATTTAACAAAGACTTGGGTAGGATGAGAAGGATGATGACCTAGAAATTATCTCAAGAAGTAAACCCTATGGTGTAGAAGATTGAGTAGGACTTTTTCTCTCTCACTAAGAAAAGGACTATCACAAGGGAAGAGAATATTATTGAGGACCAAGTCTAAGTAATTAAGTCCACTAATGAGCTCAAAGAGAAGTTAATGGAAGACCTCATATACCAAATTAGGACTCTAGAGTCTTAAGTGAAAATCTCATTCTTAGTCGATATAATTGGCAATGTTGAAGTTGCACTTACAAAATTATCCATAGCTCTAGGAAAAGTAAGTGAAGCTCTCTCAAAAAACATGTTAGTCTAAAAATCATAAAAATACTAGGATGTGATCATTAAAATTGATAGTGAAAGAATATATATTGAAAGTCCATAAGGGAATGTTATCAGAACTCAAACTCATGCCCCTCATTGGCTTGAACTTATATCAAACATTCATATGCACCATGATAAATTCACTTGAGGATTGACTCTAAGACATATATACCACCATCGGGCCATATGAGAAAAGAAAAGACCAAATCCTTGCATAAATAAAAAAGGTTAGAATTATAGTTATCTCTACCTGGATAACACTTTGTTTAGTTACAACAAATTTGGAGTCCACCTCAACCACTTTAAGGTGGAAATGAATAAGAAGGTGGAAAAGGACAATAAAGATAGAACCAAATCCATCTTAGATCTTATTGTGTAGTCAATTATGAGTATCAACCATGTAAATGAGGTTAAATTATCATTAGAAGGTCCCTTTAGAGCTCATGATAGACTATTGACTCAATTAAAAGTCTCTTATAAGAGCCACCTATCAATTTATCAAAGCTAGACTCAAAGGGTAATTTGGTGGTGCATGCATTAACAACTTAGCAGGATGCCCCAAAGCAGTTAGGGAGTGGTCCCCAGATGAGATCAAGATAAATAACTTGGTGGTCCCCATCAAGAATGTATTGTTAGAATCTTGGCATAGATACTTCCTTTTAACCACTTACATGTCTAAACTGCAATCAAGAGTGAATTTATATAATCACACATAAATTTGAGCAAAAATATTTATTTAACTTAGTTTACCTAAAAAATTATTTTTTTAACCTAAAATTGTAATGATGCATTGGGGCAATGGATGGTATTACAATGCTAATCTTATCTAATGCATCCTAAATTAAATCAACCCTTTGTAATTTCTTCACAAGACAATTAAGTGAATACTTTATTGAGAAATAAACATTTCAATATCCATCATTCCTCTAATTATTGATTAATCCTACTTAATCAAGTCTAATATTATTCTAATAGGAAATACTATAGCTTTTGTAATTATCCTATTTTCCTAAATTCAAAATTGTAATATTTCTTCACAATGACATCATAAGGCAAAGTGTACAAGCTAACAAAGGTTATGACATGTCTTACACTTCACTTACACACTCAAGACAAGTATTAAACCTTACTCACACACACAAAGGGGTTACCATTTGAATATCTTACACCTCTCTTTCATGCTACAAGTCTCCATTAATGGAGTCTCTTAAACTTTCAACCTCCTATATTTGTAAGGGCAAGGATTGATTCTCAACCATCCATCTTGAGATGAGATGAATGGTTAATAATGATTAATGAAAGCTATAAATATAATCTGCATCCTTCTTATTTCTCAAGATTCTTTATGAAAACTTACTTTGTCAAATTATACAAGGAGCTTTAACCATTCTCATGCTAATCCAATCCAAGAATCAAGTGTAGACAAGGAGAGATGTTGCCCACATGTGGAATCAAGCATTGTTAAAGACTTTTAAAACCTACAAGTTGAGCTCAACATCTTCAAGCTGGTTTACAAGAAAATCTCCAAGGAAGGTATAAGCACTATCTTTTATCTTCTAATTTTTATTTCTTATTTTTTTTCCATATAGTTTAACCTAAGGATTAGGCTTAGGATGTTAGTTATCCAAGTTTGTTTTGATTCTGTTCACTAACAAAATGACTAATGTCTTTTGTATTCTTGATCTACATAATGGCATGCTTAGTGGGACCCAACACACTCCACAAGTTCTTTTAAACCATTAGAATTATTCTAATTACTAGAATTAACCTATTAACTAGTTTAATTCACCTCTTTTTCCTCAAAAAGTCATTAATTTCTATTTTTGGGTAAATAAATGAATTTGCCTTGCTAAATAACAATTTGGTCCCAAAAAATAGTGAATTTGACCAACTAATTAGTAAATTTGACATTTTATAATTTCTATTTTGTTCTATGTGTAGGTTTTAGAATCAATACAATGATTGTAAAATCAATGAATTTTACTTGCCAATAAAAGAATTTGATTTGCTAATTGATGAATTCACTCTTTCATAGTTTATGTTATGTTTTGTGTGTAGGTTCTAGTATCAATGAAATGGATCTAGAATTGATGAAATGGCTCTATAAATAAAAAAATTAGCAAATTTTACCTACTAATCAGTGAATTCACCCTTTCATATTTTCTATTATGTTCTATGTGCAAGTTCTAAACTTGGTGAAACTACTATGGAATCAGAGAGATGGATCTATAAATGGAAAATTTAACTTGATAATTAGTGAAATTTCCCTTTATTAAAAATTGTTTTTTTTTGTTTTTAAAATGGCTAAACATTTATGTAATAAAAAAATTTGTTTTGCAATCTACGAAATTGACCCTACCTATGTATCAACAAAATCACTCTTTTAACAAAAACTTGAGACTTTAAAAAGCCAAATTTATTGCCTATCTTAAACTTCATTTGTGTTGCATTACATTTATCAAAAAGTGGTTTTAAGATTCTAAACAAAGCACATTTATTTTCTACACATCTCGATTTGGGCTTAAAATGAATTCACATTTTGATTTAGGTTATAAAAAAACTTGTTAATTTTCAAAGTTATTTCCTTTCATACAAGTTTTTAATTCTTATTTCTTGAGTGTTTTGTAAAGACATTTTGTGTGTATGCTCTCTCCTTTTGGGTGACCTAGAAATGCAAAATTCTTATTTACCTTTTACCCCTCTTTTTATTTTAACTGTGTGGGGTGGAGTTCATCACCTTCTTGCAAGTCCTAGGCATGCATTGACTAGGAAGTCACATCCTATCATAATACCAACCCCATTATCTGATGGGGTATATAAATTAAGTTTATTTAAATGGCATCTTAGCTAAAAGGTCCCTTAATGTTATCCAATGGGGAAATCTTATGGCTGAAGTGGTCCCAAAGGGACTAAACCCTTTGATGAATAGCCCTTTAAATATTGACATCTAATTGATAGATATTTTTGTGCCCACATACTACAAATTATATTAGGACCATCTAAAATTGTAAAAACTTTTAATACATTCTCTTTCCATAGAATATTCATTGATATAAGGGTGAAAAATTAACAACCCCTAAAGATTAATAGTTGGATTAAAATAAAATTGATAACTTCAATAATTTATTTAAAGAATATTGCATTTTATAAATCCTCTCTCAAGGTAAGTATATTGAAGGTTCGAATGGCTGCGATGTAAACCTAGGTTAGTTATTAGAATTGCATTATAATTCTTTTGTGTTATTGTTTTATTATTTTGTCAAAACCTTGATTATATTTGAAACCAAACAAAACAAACCAAGCCCAAATCTAAACCATGTTTATACACACACAACGAGGCATTACTCTACAAATTTATGGGTCAAACAAAAGTGACATGTTAAACTTCATCTAAATACCTACCTTCCTTGTCCAAACCATGTCGTTAGGCCACCTAATTTGAACCAAATCCTTGTCCTAATCCAAATTACCAACTTCAAACCAAGTTAATACCAAAGTTCTAAATTATTGTCTAAATTATGTCAATATGACGCCTGCTTTATTTTAAACCTAGTTATAAGTTCAAAGCCAATTCTATATTCTAATTAAACTTATCTTCAAATTCAAACCAATTCCAATTCCAATATTAAGTTCTAATTATAGTCAATTTTTCCTAAGTTCTAATTTTAGATGACTATTCCAAAGTCAACCAAAGTCAGTTCTTTTCCAAAGGCAAAGTAAATTTTTTTTTAAGGTTGACAAATAGGTCAACCCCTTATTTATTCAAACGTTTAAGTCTATTTAAAACTTGATTTGATATTATCCAAATCCAACTATGTGCCAATTTTTGACACATTTTAGGGTTCCAAAGTTCTAAATTTCTAAGTCAAGTTTCCAAGATCTAAGCCTTTTAAGTCAAGACCAGTTTCAAATGTTTCCTAAATCCTAACACTAAACATTTGAATTCAAGACCATTACATTTCAAACCTTGTGTGCACCTTATAAAAACATATTTTATCCATAAATCCTTGGTTGTTAAAACCATTTACATTGATGTACCTTTTGATTGGTGTATTCTAATTTGATATTTTGATGTAAAAAAAATGCATTATCTCTAACCAATTCCCCAGTAATATTATAAGTGAAGTCGTATACCAATTTAATACAATTTTTAAGGTATCTAAGCCATTTTCAAGATGAAGATAATAAACCTAAACATGTCTAAGTACACATGTAGTGGGGCCATCTATAACCATTCCTTTGATGAAGAGGTAGTTTACAATCCATATAGGTATGACCACTATGCAAAAGATGATGAAGATCAACAATACCTTTCTAACATGTCATCTAGTACCAAACTTGAACAACATAACCCATACCTTCTAGTCCTACCACCTAATGATAAACATGGACAATATCAATTTTACCTTATACACGTACCATTTGATATAGAACATAGACCTAATCCAATGTACCTTGTAAATGCACCACATAGTGTTGAATATGGACATAATTTATTTGCATGGCAAATATTTGACAATAAGGATAAACATATTGTTAAATTTTTAGAAATGGGAGCAAAATTTCCCCCTAGATTTCCCATAGAGTATTTGTGCTATTCGGTTAGAGTGCCCAGAGAAACACCTCTTGCATTATTAGACAATCAAGAAAACTCTGACCAAGTCCAAAATTTTATAACAACTTCTAATCAAGCTCTTATAGTATCCAAAAAGGGAAAGGTTCAACTCATTGACCAGTTTTCTCAAATTTAACTTATTGTCTCATAAATACAACAAGCTAAACATGCTTTGGCTACTCTCACTAGCTCCTTTATTGCATTGGATAGTCAAAATACATCACTAATAGAGTTAAATACTATGATTACGTATCTAGTGGATTTGTTAACATATGCCATGTTTAATCCTAATCCATTTTCCAAAAAAAACATTAGTTTTAGATATGTTTAACATGCCTATATCTAAAAATAATCTAGAAACTAATCTTGATTTGAATCCCCCCATAGTTTCTTTCTAGCATATCATGGATAACTATCAAAATGGATAACCCAATCCACATCAAGTTCCCTCTACAACACAACAACACATTCCTCCTAATTTTCTATCTAATTTGTAGCAACACATCTCAACCATGCCTAATCTACAGCAATAAGTTCCAAATAATAATCCACCACTTAAACAAGTGGTGACCAATATCCTACCTCAACAAGTGGTAACTAATCCTTCAATTAAACAAGTGTCGACCAATCCTTAACAAACTTTGTATAATCAACAACATACTTTTATTATCCAACCAATTGCCACTTATATTCAATAAGGGGCCTCTTCAAGCCAACAACATGTTTCACTTAATCAACAATAGGTTCCCTCTATGTTCTCAAGAATCAATAGTAGATTCTTATTCAATCCCAATAAACTCCATTTAATACCTAATAAACTATTCCTCTGTTTAGGTCTTAGTTCCCTCCAAATCAATGCCACACTCAACATCAAGTATATTATCAATAACAAGTCCCCTATTAATAATATAACTCTAATCAAAGAGTAAATATTCTTATTAGAACAATCACGTACATATTCCCCAATAGCCTATACCATATTTTTATTTGGTTCAAGGTAATGTACATTTGAATACCCAACAAAATGTACCCACTTCCTCTCACTCTAGTCCCACCTTTACATATTTGCAGGAGGTTAAAGATGGAGTTTTAGTTGTTTAAGTAGGAAATCAAATTAAGAAATTTAAATGAGGTGACATATGCTCTTATCCCTTTGATATGAGCTATATTTAGATACCTTTCTTGCATCATTTTGAGATGCCCAAATTTAAAAAATATAAAGGGAAAGGTGATCCCAAGGAACATATAAAATAATTCTTTGTCACATGTCAAAAGGTTGTGTATAGCAGTATCTACCTACTTCACTCGTTTCCTTACAGTTTGGTTGGATACACTTTAGAATGGTTCTTTGGTCTACCTAAGAATTATGTTGATAATTTTGATGACTTGTCAGAGAAATTTGTGCCACACTTCTCTTTTAATTTAGAACATGAGCTAACTATGGGTGATTAATGTTAGGCTAAACAATGAGGATGAGAATGTTTTGTAGCTATTTATAATGGTGGCACTCATTATCCAATCGAATCACATATAATCTCCTCAATAAATAATTGATCATAAGATTCATGACCAATATAAAATATGATATAGCTCATAATCTCAAGATTCATTGTGCCAATACATTTTAAGAATTTATTACCAAGGGAATACAAATTGAGCAATCCCTCATTGATAAAGGGGTAATCAATATTTACTCTTAGAATCAAGTTCAGAACAAGGCTCAGACACAAGCTCCTGCATAAGTGTAAATAAGTACATCGAAGAAGCCTAAACCATTCAATAGGAACATAAATGTTTTAGGAGATGGGGTAATTGAATCCCAACATATGTAAATGGTACAACCACCACTTGTTCAAGTGAACCCATCTACTCAACCTCTCACTTTGCAAAGGCCCCCTTCAAGAAGAGGTACTTATCACAATATATTTTTTAATAATCTTGGAGAGCCTATTGAGATGGTTTTCTAGAATTTAGTTTCCACCAACATGATCATTTGGCTAGTACCAAAACAATTTCCAAAAAACTAGCCTAAATCTGATTGCTATAATGAGAATGAATTTTGTGATTATCATCAAATTAAAGGTCATTATATTCATAGATGCGTATAACTTCACCATCTCATCTAATATTTTCTTGAAAGTGGTGAAATAGTATTGGATAATGTGGAATGATGTTTAAAGTATTTAGGTATTTATGAAAACCCTTTTCCACAACATAACTCTAAAAAAATCAAAATTAGAATAAGCTTCAAGCTAATAATCAGAACCAAAATAGCCCTCTTAATAATTAGAATCAAAGGTAGAATTAATAACAAAACTAGAATCAAGGTCAGGATGCCCATTCTAATCAACTTAATTGTAATAATGTCCCTTATGACAATAATATTATAGGTCACATTACTAGTGGACATATATTTACCATTAATATTAATCTTAAGCCAACTACCAATAGTACTCGATGACCTTCACCATCCATTTTAGGACCTCCATCTCCATTTACCAGTAATACTCCTTTGGCTCACAATATCCCAAACACTAATCAACAACCAAGAGTTATCATTATAGGCCTTCCCTCACCTTCTTATAATTATAATAACCCCTCACTAAATTGAGGTTGCACAATCATAACCTGACATTATAAGGTTACCATTCAAGGTCCTACACCTTCTTCCTCCTAAAATCCCATTCAAGGCCCTCCACCTTAGAAGACCAAGCCAATTACTCCTATTAATAAAGAACCCTATGATATTATGGAACAAATGAAAAATATAATGATAGGAATTTCTATTTTATATCTTATATGTACATCAAATATCCACAAGAATATATTGAATGAGATTTTAAGTCAGTCTAAGCTCTCAAGTGAAATTGCACCTGATAAATTACAAATACTTGTAAGTCATTTGGCTCTATGACAAAAAATTAATTTTGATCAAAGTGATATGTCATTGCTTGGACCTATACATAATAACCCATTTTATAAATAAATAAACATTTCTCAACATAAAATCAAATGAGTCCTCTTAGATAATGGTTTAGGGATAAATATTGTAACTTTGAAGTTAGTCGAACATTTTGGCTACACAAAAAAAATCTTTAGTTGGATACCATTAATATCAAAGCATATGATAATGAGGAGTGGGAATCTTAGGGTACCATATTTTGTTAGTTATAACCCATGATACTCTTTACCGTATTCTTGACTTTGAACTATCATATAATTTTATCCTTCGGCAACCATGGATTCATGAAGTACATGTTGTACCTTCTACTCTCCATTGGTGTATCAAATTTCCATAGTAACTCCATGAATGATCAAACAATCAACTTTGAAGCCTTTGTTCATACTGAATAGGGATTGGTCAAACCTTCAAAATCAACATAGATGATCCTCATTAAGTATACAAGACTCTACAATATTTATATCATTTTGAAACATAAAAATACTATCAAGAATGAATCAATTTATCCTTTTTGGGTCACTTACATAATAAGATAAAACACAAACAACTTTGAAGTTCCATAACTTTGACTATACAAACATTTAGACCTTCTAACTAGGTTTTCTAGATGCACCTTAAAGTCCTATACAACTTTTCCTATTATACCATGATCAAATTATGCATATATCAAAAATTATAGATCAAAAACTTTAGACTAGTTTTCCCTCACAAATTTGAATATTCAAATTCTGATGGTCACTGAGCATATGTTGAACATCGAGTATGTTGATTTTATTTCTTACACCTTGGCAACTTGGAAAAAATGCCTTCTATTGATCTCTATGGATTAGCCCAGTCTTTATCTCACAATGCACACCATTAATATAAGATTCTCTCTTCCATGAATGTGCCACTTCATATCTCTTCATACCTTCTATGCATGTTGACTCTTTGATTCGACTTGTACCATCGATCTTCTGACTACACGATCATACACTTAGTGTTGATCTTCTATCCAAGATCCATAAATGTGAAAATTTTCACTAACACATTCATACTTTGTCATATTAAATTTTATGTGCATCATTAGATTAAGAACTATGATTTAATGTGCACCATTATATCTTCTAACTAGTTGACCTCAGACTTTAATGAAGTTAAACTTAATAGTCTCTGGCCCAACATAATCTACAAGAGCAACTTTAAAGATTTATAACTTGAGAGAGAAAACACTTCAAGACTTTAAATTTTTAGGGTACATTCTTGGCATGTTTCTCATTACAATAGATCAATTAACATACTAGAACTTCACCAATACATCTATGGATGCCTCATACTTCTCATTTGTCCTTATAAACCTGCATATGTGCTATATATCTTCAAACCATCAATACGATCACTTTGTCATTAATGCATTAGTATAACATGCTCTCTTTGACATTAATGACAACCAAACATTAATGACTATGATCAACAATATTCCCCTTTGTCATTGATGGAAAAACACCCTCAGAATGACTTCATACTCATTTGAACTCTAAATTTTTAGGGTACGTTCTTGGCATGTTTCTCATTACAATAGATCAATTAACATACTATAACTTCACCAATACATCTATGGATGCCTCATACTTCTCATTTGTCCTTATAAACCTACATATGTGCTATATATCTTCAAACCATCAATATGATCACTTTGTCATTAATGCATTAGTATAGCATGCTCTCTTTGACATTAATGACAACCAAACATTAATGACTATGATCAACAATCTTCTCCTTTGTCATTGATGGAAAAACACCCTCATAATGACTTCATACTCATTTGAACTTCTTCATTTTGATCTTTCACTCCCTTTGACATTAATGAGAAAGGGTCTCTTCTTCAACATTCCAACAAACATTCCTCAATAATATGTATGTATTAAATTATTATTAAGATGTTCAAGATACTTACATAATTTCAATAATATGAAACAATTACTCCTCTTTTGACATGCTCCAATCTAAACTTGGACTTCTCTAATCCTTGGACCTCATAAACTACTCACAAAGATTAGAAACCCCCCTAACATTAAGCACATCTCTCCAAGTCTCTCAAATTATTTGAGCTAGCTCCCCCTAACTTCATGCTCTATATAAAAAGATCATCTTCAAAAAGTCTTCTCAATGAACTAGGTTTGCCAGCAACACTTCAAACAATAAGGATCTCATAGCAAAAAAATAATTTCCCTTTATCCTCTACAAGCCTATCTTTCACTACCTCTTGCTTACCCTTTGCCTTCAAGATCTATACTAATTGACACTTTGATCATTACAAAAACTTATTTACACAAAAATATGTCTCTTTTCTATGTAATAGGATATATAGATAATACCCCATCCTTGATCAAACATATGGAAAGTTCCATTCTCTACCTGGAGTCTTTTAGAACCAACATATTCATTCTAATGACTTATCTTAACCTGCAACAACAATCAAAGCTCAACAAGCATCCACCATGCTTCCTCTTTCTATCAAATGTCTCTTTGAATTTTAGAGATAGACACCCCTTTGACATAATGAGACTAAAAGTCCCAAAAATCATGAGATTCCCATATCTCCATGCTCTTAATTGATTTGCATTCCTTCCTCATCTTCAGATTGTCTTTGAATGAGTTCTCAACCTTAGTTTTTTTTATTTTATATTAGGATCTTACTTGATTTCCTTGTCCATTTGGGAAGATAAGGCTTGTTCCTTGATACTTGAATTTATTCCCCATTGTGTCATGGAAAATAATATATTTGGGCATGTTTCTTATTTACTTGCTTAGGCCTCCATTCACTATGACTCCTCTTCATGTTATGCTTGATAATATTTGAAGTATAATAGTGATCATTCTCACAAAATCTTGCTATGTGACCTCTCTCATGACATTTAGAACAAATGAGATTTCTAAGATTGTACATACCTTATGATTGATACATTTTTGATTTATTATAGTTTCATGAATTTGTTCATGAACCTGATCCATTAGTCTCCTGATAAAAATATTATAAAACTTTGAAATATGACCAAGTCCTTGACACTTGTATAAAAATATGTCATTCTTTCCTTGTGAACCTATTGACTATCTTAAGTGATGATATTCTTCATTATTGCCATTGTCTTACCCATAATTTCATGTGAATTATTTCTTTGAGGATCTTTTACAATCTTTTGACCTATGACCAAACTAATTTCAAAAGTAATAATCACCATTGAAATTTGTAGACCTTATAACATTTGGTTGTCTGATCAGATTTGTCTTCATTCTGCTAATGCCTTCAATCCTTGATTGATGATTGATCTTCAAAGTCTGAATGTCCTTGTTCACATCATCCTTTATCTTAAATTTGGTTACATGTTTTTGTTATTCTTTGTATCCAATACCAGTTCTATCACTTACATGCTTTTGACTACTTAGAATATTGTCAAGATTATTTGATCTCTTTTCAAACTTCATAAATGAATTCAATTTGCAAGTTGTCTTATGTAACTCAGATTTTAATGACTCAATTTCAGCTACATACCTTAAGTACTCATCTTATTTGCATTTTAGGCTTGTAAACATAGTTTCTGATTGACCCTTGAGATGTTTGATATTATCTTCATGTTCCTTAGTGTCATCATTCAATCTTACTTCAAATACACTAAATTTATCTTCATAGTCCTTGATTTGTGACATCATCTCTTTGATATTTTTCTTGTCAATATTAAAATCTTCAAGAGAATTCATCAATTCATCCTTAATATTTGAGTCATCATTTGTATATTTATTCATAGCTTGATTTAATTTCATCTACAAAAACTCTATCTCTGATTGATACATGATCCAATCTTCATCCTTACTCTTCACTTCTTCATTAAGAGTATGCACCTAAGTTTCAAATTGTTGTGTGATATCATCATGCTCCTTAACTTCATTACTTAGTCTTCCTTCAAAAATTCCAATTTTTTCTTCATAGGATTTGATCAAGGAATCTTGTTTTCTATTCTTACTTTGTAGTATCTTCATTTCTTCCATAGTATCTAGATATTTATCTTCAAAAGTGATTTTTCATCTTCTTCCTCTAAGTTATCTCCACCAAAAAAATATCTGCTTAAATAACATTCTCCTTCATAATCACTAAGAGCCATGGACTATGTCTCCATGTCCTTATTATAAAAAGAATCATCACTATCAGATGTGTTTACTTCTTCTATAGATGAGTTATTATCTTCTTCATGGTAAAGGATCTTACTACCTTTGTATGATTCCTTCTTTCCATTTTTCTTATTGAAGAACTTTTTGTACTTTTTAGGACCCTCAAATTTATTATGTTCATCCTCATGAGATTCCTTATGAGGTTATTTGTTTTTAGACTTGTCTATACCTGGACATCTAGCTTTAAAATGACCAACTTTACCACATGAAAAATATTTTAAAGGAATTTTTACTTCATACTTACCTAATCCAACATTAAATTTTATTGTAGTCATAGATTCAAGTTGATCTTCATTAAGATCAAAATCTTTAAGACTTAACTTATTATTCTAGGCTTTTATCTACTTGAACACCTTAAAGGTTGATTCCTTATTATGAGGTATATCTTCATCAACTCTCATTTAATAGGTAGTAAGGATGTTATGCAGTGTATCCATCTTCAACTGAGTGAGATCATGAATTTATTATACAATAGAAACCTTTGAATCAAAATTGAGTGTAAGAGCCCTTAATACCTTATATAATTTAGTAGTTTCATCAATTAACTCTCCAAGACCTCTGATCATATTTACTACCTCATAAACCCTTAGCAGATAGGATGCCATAGTATCTTCTTCCTTCATTTTGAGACCTTCAAATTGCCTTCGATAGTTATGCAACTTGGTCAATTTTACCTTAGATCCTCCTTCATAGATAGTATATAATTTGACCCAAATTTTCTTAGTAGACTTATAATGGATCACTTTTATGAACTTAGCCTTGGATAAACCACAAATGATAACATTCATAGCTTTTGAATTATTTTCACTTAATTTTTTGTCAACAACACTAATTAGAGGAGTAGTTTGTGTTGCATAACCATCCATGATAGATTTCCAAATATAAAACCCTAGAGACATGATGTAATTCCTCATCCTTGTACTTTAGAAAGCATAATTTGACCCATTGAATAATGGTGCTTGCTTAATAGAGAAACCCTGCATCTATTAACTTGATATATTGTACCTTGGATCACTTTTAAGTGGTTAAAATTGCAAATAAGATCCTAATTTGATACCAATTTTTGGATGTACAATCATTAAGGTGGGGGGTGAATTAGTGATGCAAGATATTTCAAACTATAAAATGCAATTCTTTCAAAACCTTACTCAATGACCATAAACATTCATAAAGTATAAAATATGTTCATAAAAATGAATAATAAATATAATGGAAGATCACGCACATAACACAACATCTACGTGGGGAAACCTCTTGGGGAATGAAACCCACTCTCAAGCCTTCAAACACATTGACTACTTGTCTTTAAGATGATTACAAATAAGAGACACTTTTAGTGAAGCACCCACCCCTAAGTGTGAACAAGCACCAACTTATTCTAGATGTTGAGCACCCACACAATGCCTTATTAAATTTACAACTCTATAATTTTGATTGAAAACCAATCTAATTGGAGACATAATATATAACACCTTTCTTTCAACTCTTCACAAACTCACAAACTTGATCATACAAGTAATGCATCTAAAACACCTTTTTAGATCTCTCTACTCTTCTTTACTCATCCTCAATTTATTATGTACTTCAGTCCATCCACTAAGCACAATATCTCTAATCTCTTTTCTTTTCCTCTATCTTCTGCTCTCTCAATTCATACACACATTCATCTCAAAACCATTAACTTGGTATCCACTATTTATAGAGTCTTCATACATATCAACTTCTTGGTCAGACATGAGACTTGCCTTAACCATTAAGACATATAATATGATAATACATAGCTCAAATACATTGTCAAAGGTTGGCCATATCATCTATGGGTCACACCTAAGTAGACATACCTTTTAATAAGGCCTTAGTAGCCCTTTTAGGTCTCATAGAGACCTATTCACCCATTTAGCACTCCATTGAGCAAATTAAGAACACAAGATCACTTTCAATTACATGGGACCCCTCCATATGATCTCTAAGATATCTTCATGTGTTTTCTCTTACCAAAACATGATTCTACAAAAGCATAATTTGCTCAAACATTATTATGTACATAGTAACACCAGGAACGATCAAACAATCAACTTTGAAGCTTTTATTCATACTGAATATTGATTAGTCAAATCTCTAAAATCCATATAGATCTTCATTGAGTATAAAACACTCTTCAATAGTTAGGTCATTTTTAAACATTAAAATACTATCAAGAATAATTCAATTTATCCTTCTTGGGTCACTTTCATAATAAGATAAAACACATAAACTTTTAAGTTCCATAACTTTGATTTTACAAACATTCATATATTATAACTAGGTTATTTGGATGTGTCTTGAAGTCATCTATAAATTTTCCTTTTACACCATGATAAAATTATGCATATATCAAAATTTATAGCTCAAAAACTATAGACCAATTTTCCCTCATAAATTCAAATATTCAAAATCCAATGGTCACTAAGCATATGTTAAACATCGAGCATGTTGTCTTCATCTCATGCACCTTGAAAACTTTAAATAAATGCACTCCATTTATCTTTATGGATTATATTGGTCTTTATCTTCTAACATGCACCATTGATCTAAGATCTGCTCTTCTATGAATGTGCCACTTGGTTGCTCTACTTGCCTTTTGTGCATGTTGACTCTTTGACTCGACTGACACTATCGATCTTTTGACTGCATGATCATACACTCACCATTGATATTCTATCTAAGATCCATGAATGTGACACTTGTCACTAGTGAATTCATACTTTGACATATTGACTTTTATGTGCACCATTTTTTTAGGATCTATAATTTAATGCACACCATTAGATATTCTAATTAGTTGAAATCAGACTTTAGTGAAGTTAAACTTAATTGTCTCTGGCCTGACACAGTCTACAAGAGCAAATTTTAAGATTTATAACTTGAGCTAGAAAAAACTTCAAGACTCCAAATTTTTAGGGTACTTTCTTGGCACTATAGACTACATCTCCATGAAATCCTTTGACCTTGATTGACTTTTTGAGTACTAAAAATAAATACACAAACTTGCTAGTTCATCCATATCTACATGATGTGTAGTGACGATCTAGATTCTATTAATATATAAGATGCATGTTTCTCATTCCAAATGATCAATTGACATATAATAGCTTCACCAAGACATATATGATGGCTTATTACTTCTTCATCCTTTCAAACCTGCATATGTCTTATATATCTCCAAACTATCAATCTGATCACTTTATCATTAATGCATTAACACAACATGATCTCTTTGACATCAGTGACAACCGGACATCAATGACTATGTTCAACATTATTTTATATATCTGATGTACATGTTCAATGATTTCATTATGTGTTTATGAACCTTGCTAAAGAAGGAATAGGATCAGTTGACTTGATAACAAAGCTATTCTCTATTTACAAAAAGGCAATTTGTATTGACTGTATTTTTAAATGCATTGAGAAAGTCTATGATTTGTAAGGTAATATTCTTTGGTATACATTTAGGATTCATGGTGAAAATAAAACAAGTTTATAATATCTAATGAATATTGTTTTTCACTATGTTTGGAGAGGGTTTGTTTAAGGACTCAAATAGAAACCCTGCTTATTTCCAAATTTATAGACAATGACGAGTTTGATTTATGAAACATGACATAAAATGATTGAGCTTTGAAGTGGAATTTACATTCGTGAGTCTTCATTACATTCATTGATTATTAAATGTACTTCAAGTGGTTGTTCATTCCATTTTTACAAAGTAACTTGGATACCCCTACTAAATTTAAACATGCACATGTTGTGAGTCTATAGAATGCAAGAAAGAAGGTTAAGATGAATATAAAAGGAGATGAAAAAGATTATAAAGGGTGTCAAAAGTTTTATTATCAATTTTCCACCTTATATAGATACTAAAAACCCTAATTTAAATCTTAAAACCTTAAGTGAGTACTTATAAACCCTATTTCTAGTGACTGTGCATGCAAGAAAGAGAAGAATGATGTCAAAAACATTGAACAAAGGATTGTTTGAGGAAAAATAATGTTTGTAAAAGATGAACATAAGATACATAGACCCAAAATAACTCACATAGTGGTTTGAAACTTATTTGGAAGCATGTATATGCCATTGGATTGCTCTCAGGTTCTCACTATCTCTATTAACCCTAAAACTAGGGTTTTAGGGGTATAGGGAGTTTCCACCAAGAAAATCAAGTGAAACTTTGTGAATATCATAAGGTTAATGTGATTTAAGACATTTTAAAGTTTTTTTTGTATGAATGTACCTTTGTATGTAGATATTTAAGACTGTGTAAATAGAACCCTAAGAGGCCTAAAGGGTTAAACAAAGAACTACAAGGACCCATAAACATTACTAAATAGTGTAACCATAGCCTAAGGATTTGTGAAAGGTAAGAAATCCTTTTAAAATAACCTTATGTAAAGATTTGTAGATAAAGGATTTGTGTTAAAAAAGGCTACTAGATTGGACTGTGTGAAGGGAGAAGGTTACAAAGGTTTAGAGATAAGTGTTGAAGAATGTTGCTAAGTGGATGAGAGGTCTAAAGGGAACCTAAAGAACATGATAAAGACATTATATCCACCAAATATTTAGAATAATATTAGAATATTGCATGAAGGATTGATCTAATGAGCTATTATTAAAGGAAGTGAATAAAGAACAAAGACAAAGTTTGAAAGATAGTTATATGCTCTACATCAGCCATCATGGTGTTTTATATCATGGTACATACCATTAGGTGATATAACAAAAATCAAGTGATGGAAGTCTTACATGCAATTTTATAGTAAAGGATATCCTTATCTACTATCCTACAACTAGATCACCAAATTCCATGACTGAGTTATATGCTACTCATAATACATATCAACAAATGAGTGTATATAAAAAGTCATAAACATTTATCAAGCATGATCACATTTTCAGTCCATAGTGTCATATCAAACCATTCTATTCTTCTTCAAAGGCCCATTTCTAGCTCCTTTGACCATTTTCTTCAAACATTCTTCTTTTTCTTAACCTCTATTACCTATGGATAGGGTTTTCTATTCATTTTGAGGGCCCATTCATTTTCAATTCTTCCTTGACTATCCTCTTGAGGGGGCATCCACAGATAATCAAATGCCCTTTGGGGTATCAACCTGGGTTTGTCAACTCATAATTTTTTTAAAAGAGAGAAGAGTGAAGACATCATTCTTTAAACATTATCAAATTTCTTCTTAACTACTTTTTCATTCTTTAAAAATATGTTAATGTGCCTAGTGTCTCACAATGCCTTATCAAAGAGGGGAGAAATGTAGAAACTTAATTTTAACCACTTCCATGTCTAAACAACAATCAAGAGTGACTTTCTGTAATCACATGTAAATTTGAGTAAAAAACATTATTTAACCCAATTTACCTGCATAATTATTATTTTAACCCAAAATCATGACACAGCCTTAATTGGGGAAATTGATTGTATCATAATGTTAATATTATCTAATACATACTAAATTAAATCAACCCTTTTTAAGGGTCTTAATATGACAATTAAGTGAATACTTGATTGACAAATAAACATTGTAAAAAGTCACTATTTCTCTAATTATTGATTAATCCTACTTAATCAAGTCTAATCTTCCTCTACTAGGAAATTACATAGCTTTTAGAAATATCCTATTTTTTAAAAATCATTAGAATATTTCATAAAAAATGGATGAAATCATAAGGCAAAGTGTGCAAGATATCAAAGGTTATGACATCGTACACTTCACTTACACACTCAAGACAAGTTCTTACACCTTACTTACACACACAAAAGAGTTATCATTCAAATATATTACACCTCTCTTATATACTACAAGTCTACATTAATGGAGTCTCTTACACTTTCAACCTCCTATATTGATGAGGGTGAGGATTAATTTTCAACCCTCCATATTGAGATGAGATGAATGTTTCACAATGATTTAGGAAATCTATAAATGCAAGCCTCATCCATCTCATTTTTTAATCTTATTCATGCAAACTTACTTTACCAAATTATACAAGGATATTCATCCATTATAATTCCAATCCAAGCTAAGATTAAAGTATAGACAATGAGATATGTTTCTCACACATGGAATCAATCATTGTTAAAGCCTTATAAAACCTACAAACTGACCTTAACCTCTTCAAACCGATTTACAAGAAAATCTCCAAAGAAGGTATAAACATGGTGTTTTGTCTTATAATTTGTATTTCTTGCTTATTTTCCATATATATCAACCTAGGGTTTGGGATTAGGATGATATTTATCCAAGTTTTTTTTGATTTCATTCACTAACAAACTAACTAACCTCTTTTGGATTCTTGATCTACAATTGGATCCCCTTCTGGCTTTTTTATCTTTTCTGGAACTAATGTTGTAATCATTAGATTGTTATAATTATTTTGGGCCATTATGGACAAGATTGGGATCTCATGATTTTTGGAGTTAGGTCCCATATAATTCCTTATAAATGTTGTTGTGTATCTCTTTTGAAAGGGTCAATAATTTTGTAATTGAACAGTTGAGAGATTAATAAAATTTCTTGTCTTTATGCTTACAGGGTTTTCATTTTCATGAATTTCTTCCAAATTCTTTGATTCACTAAACATATTAGTGTTAAAAAAATAAAGCATTTTCTTTTTGGAGGTGTTTGCATTAATTAGGAAAAGCCTTGAGGTATCCTAGTTTGTTTCTTGAATTCATTCCACTTTTTTTGAACCCTCATAAGTCTGTGTGTGATTAGAAACATGTTTATTATGTGTTTAATCATAGAAATGATTCTAAAAATTAATAATTTATTACTCTCATTTGACTCCCTTCCCTATGTGGCTAAAGTTTAAGTTCTTGTGAAACTCAACAAAAATTGGTAAAATTATAGTTAGGCATGTACTCTTTTCTTAAGCATCAATATTATTTTATGACCTATAGAGCTTCATTTTCTACCTTACCTTCTTTTCCATTTGATGTTTATTTATTTTCAAGTGATCCTTCCCCTCTTTATAAAATTTAAAATGAATTTAAATAAGAAATAAATGGTAAAAATTATTACAATCAATTTAATTAGTTGTAAATAAGTTCTGTATCAGTGAGGAAATAGGAAATAGATCTATGGTGGTAACACTGTATCTCTCAGAGATATAGTCCAAGTAGACTATTTAATGAAGCTTAATTCTTATATCTCACACCTTGGATTGTATAAACATCAATCTTAAAATGAGGGGATGAAATTCCATAATTTTTCCTCAAGCTTTCTCAATGCATCTAACTCAATAGATTTATTTGTGAGAATGAGATATTAAACTGAATAATAGCTGGTGCTAAAAGGATGGATCCCCTTCTCACTAACTAACAAAGATTTAATCTACTAGTCAGCCTAAGAAAAAATTACATTCTACTGTGTGGATCACTAGATCTCAAATTGGTCCTTGGTGGTTGATAATCTCACCTTTTTAAATCTACAAGAGAACTAGATCCATTAGAGGAAGATCAAGACCTTTGGTTACCCAAACTAGATCATCATCTCATTCCACTCCTAATAGACCCTTACCTATGGTTGTCCCATGGCATGGTTATTTGGGTCTTCCATAAACATTCTTGGGATCATCCATGATCTACCCCAAAACCCAAAAAGGTACCTTCTAGAGTTCACACCAAGTGTGGGGCATACTGCTAAAGAACATGTAACCTCATACAATTCTCAAGATTTTGAATGTAGAATATGAGGATGTTTCATATAAAATATTTCCATTTAGTTTGATAAACATCACCTATGATTGGTTCTTGAACCTACTTAAAAGCTCCATTATAAGTTGGGACCAATTTAGTAACATGCTCCTGGTCCAATTTGGCCAAGTCATTGAACTAAGTGTGTTATACCAATAGTTTGACTACATCAAGAGAGAGCCAAACAATCCCATTAATAATTTTAATGCTAGGTTCCAAAATATGTATAGTTGAGTCACTATGATATACAATCTAGATAGAAAACTATCTCTTGAAATGTAAAAGAATGTGTTTGACCCTTGGACTGCTATTTTACTACATATAGATCCATTAGCAGTGGATTTACTCCTAGCCTATGTTGATGCCATAAAAGTTAACAAATATCTAAATCCTTAAGGCCAAATGGTGCTGGCCATCTCAAATATATGACCAAACCTACCTAACTTAAATCCTCTCTTTAGCACCAACTAGAATGTGTCTCTATCACAGCTTGTGCTCAGGAAAAATAAATTTTGTCAGAGGTAAAAGATGACTAAGAGGGGGGGTGAATTAGTTAACCTATCTTTCACTTTTATATCACTTATCATTCATTCATTAACATTCATGAATCAACACAACAAGCATATGCAACTAAATTACCATCAAAATCAAGGAAACACATATAAAGCATGAATAAGAGAATTACATCATAATACAACATCTAATGTGGGAAACCCTTATGGGGAATAAAACCCAGTCTCAAGCCTACAAACACATGGACTATTTGTCCTATAAGGTATTACAAACATGAGACTTTAGTGGAATACCCATTCCACAAGGAAAATCTACCCCTAGGATGGTCAAGTCCTTCTAACTAGAATTTAGTGAAACACCTTATTCATAAGGAGCACCTACCCCTAGGATGGTCAAGTCCTTCTGACCTAAATTTATTGAAACAACTACCCCTAAGATGGTCAAGTCCTAACCTAAATTTAGTGAAACACCTATTTCACAAGGATCACCTACCCCTAGGATGGTCAAGTCCTTTTGACCTAGATGTTGAGTACCTTCTCAACACCTATGATATGAACATCTCTTGATCATTAATTACCTATCAATATGATGGAGACACCCTACAAGCACATCCCCCTTTGGATCATTCTACACTTTTCAACAATAACTCTATCACATCCTCAATAATATGACCAAATGGTCATACACATAGACCATACTCTGATATACCTTTCAAATCAACCACCAATTTCACATAGACATCAACTATCCTTCACTCACACTTAAGGCATCCAAAACATCATTTTGGATCACTCTAGACCTCTTTGCTCATCCTCAAACTTCAAACCTACAAGAACACTATTATAACATAAAAAATATGACCTATAGGTCATATACATAGTCATCAACCTACTATTATCTATAAAACATCCACAAAGCACACACCCTTTCTTCTTTAATTCATTCCACAACTCACACACATACCTCTTATCTCAAGTCTAAAAACCATCACCTTTTATAGAGCCTTCATGATTATTATCTTCTAGGTTATAAATAATACTTGTATTAGCCCTTAAGATATTTAACATATCTCAATACCATCCAAATAGATTGACATAGCATCCGTGGGTCACACTTAAGCAATTATACCTTTTAATTAGGCCTTAGTATCCCTTATAGGTCTCATGGAAACCTCTTCACCCCTTTAGCACTTACAAAAACAAATTAGAAAAATAATATCACTTATAGATGCATAGGTCCACTCTACATGACTCCTTAGACATCCTCATATGATCATATTCATCATTACACACCTATGTGTATGCTCAATCTACTCAAACATTAGCCTTGTACACAAGAACACCATAAATGAACACATAGTCAACTTATAACATTTGTTTATGCTGAAGATAGATTGTTTAGACCTAAAAAATACATAAAAATCATCCTCATGGAGTCTACATCACTCTTAAATAGTTAATTCCCTTTGAAACATCCAAGTACCATCAATAATAACTCAAATATCCTTCTCAGGTCTCTTGCAAAACATGGTCAAACACAGTCAACTTTGGAGCTTAATAACTTTGATTGTAAAAACATTCACACCTTCTAACTAGATTTAATGGATGTACCTTGGAGTACTATAAGTTTTTATCTTTAATACATCAAAAAATTTATCCTGGATCAAAATTTATAGCTCAAAAACTAAGCATTGGTTTTCCTTCATTAATTTGAATATTCAAATTCCAACGGTCACTATTAAACATCAAACACTTTTTCAACATATCATGCCCTATCATATATTGAATTAATATGCATTGTTGATCTCCCTCAAAATTATCTATTATCTCCAAATATTTCACCCTATAATAGGTTGTTCAAACCTCTTTAATATTTGGCAAACATGGGAATACTTCCAGGTGTGTGGGGCACCTATAGTGGAAGTAAACCTCTAGATTGTAAGGGCTAGCTCCCTAGATATGACTTGATGTGCTTATGATACTAAAAATATCTATTATGGGTGAAAATGGAGAGAAAGATACATAAATCAAACCTAAACTAGGAGGTGATACACCAAGAGTTATTTCCATTCATACACTTAGAATTTGCATAATGAAATAAGACAACCAAACTAGCCTCAACACCATTAATGGAGCTCCCTAGCATTAGTGTTTCTCATAGAGGAAATAAAAACTAAATAAATGAAGGAAAGTGGATGGAAGGTCATATATGATGCTACCAAACTCATACATACTTCAAGAGTATATTGTAGCAGCATACACTTCATGAAACCTATTAGGAGAGAAGTCATTTGCAGTAACACATTCAAGGATTACATGAAAATAAGATGAACTCAATCTATACTTGACATTCAAGATGGATCACTTCAACACGTAGTATAAATGGGCTTAGAGGATAAATAGCTTGATTTTTAGTAACTTAAGTATAAATCAAGGTAGAATTTTGGTAGGGCTTCACGATACCAAGAGTTGGAATCCTTTACAATAGCTAAAATGGCTCATACTTATAGAACTTGGAAGATGAGAGAGAAAGGAGAAGTTGAAGAGGCATAAGGATAAGTATAAAAGGTGAAAAAAGGTTACAAGGCATGTGGATGGAATGAAAAATGAGTCATGAAACTGAATTACACTTGATCACATCCCAAATTAGCCTCCTCTTCCAAGTGTGGCGTAGCAATCCTCTCAATCACTATTTCTTTGTGAAACTACCTTCATCATGGCTTCTTTGAGAATTTCAAGGCATGTTATGCACAAATTTCTCATGCATGATTAGGAGAGGGAGTTATAAAGATGATTCCACCTACATTGGGAGTTTTCTTCATCATGAAAGTCTCTTACATAAGCTCATCATCACCTTGCAACTGTGATCACTCTCCAATAGGCATTCCTTGACACTTGGCACTAGAATATTTCAACCTTCCCAAAATAATCCATACCATGGGTATTTTGACCTATGTTATGACTCTTAATATGATTGGATTCATCAAAAATATCATAAAAAGCCACCAAACTTGAGTTTCTACTTTGTCCACTATGTCATTCTAGATGCTAGTTTAGATAGGCTGAATAAAGAGAGATGGTAGAGCCACTTGTAAGTATGTATAGGGTATGAAAATGGCATAGAGTGTTGGCTCAAGTCCCAAGCTACCTCCCAAAGTGATTGACATCTCATGGTCATCTTTAGGACCTATAAAACATAAAAAACTATTAAGAAAACATGTTTCCTACATCACCTATATGCATTTTATACAATAAAATTCCAAGGATTTTACCCTCATGGAGTTAGAAACAAACTCTCTTTTACTCTCATGATCAAATTTGTTCATCTGGATGCATTTTTGGCTTGATTTCTATCATCAAGTCACAAAATAGGGTTTGAGAGGGTTTTGGAGTCACTAACCCTCTTATCACTTTTTCATGAAGATGGAATGTTATAATTCATTCCAAATGACACTAAGAGATCCTTAGGGACCTTCTCCAACTTACTTGAATATCTCCATGCCCCATGCAAAGGCTCATGAAAGATATGAGCATTCTAACCTGGCATTCGAGCTCTTCTTGTGCATTTTGTGAGGCCTGTAAAAGTAATAAAGCTCTACTAATGGAGTCTATAGTTATACTTATGGATTCCATATTTATATTTTAGGATTATATATCTAGACTGATGGAGTTCATAGTTTTGTTTTAGGAGTTTGAATCTAGACTAATGGAGTCTATAATTTTTCTGATGGCTTCAACATCTCTATGTAAACCTTCTTGGTTAGAGCATCTTACTTGATTTCAAAGATTTTAGAAAGGTTTTTTATCTTATGTTATGTGTCCTACATATTTCACAATCATCACTTGGGCTTGCCTAACCTCTGGTCCATCCATCTCACCACTTTTCCTTCAAACTATCTCCCTATGCATGAGAAAACTTCCCCTATTTTGAGAGAAAATAAAGAGGGTCTACAGCATTAGTATTGATATACCAAAAATTAGATCATATTTAGACTCTTAAGGGTACTCTATACCAAATTTGAGCTTCTAATTACTCCATTTGACCCTCCAACTCTTCAAATCCCCAAAGTAGACTTATGAGCAAGTAGCCTATGAGGGTAGGTAGGGTATAGGTTGGGTTTGTAGATATTGGGGGGTTGAATTTGAGGTTGGTTAGGACATTTAGGGATTCTAAATGCTTCCCATGATGTATTCAAACCATCCCTAGCTATTTAACCCTAAAAAATCTTCTTATCCCTTTGGATTTATGGACTAGGTCTTTCACTGACTATGTTTATGTATTTTGGACTACATGTAGGTGATCTTGGGGAAATTTGAGGATTTCTTGAGATGTTTTGAATTTCCATGAAGTTTTTAGGGTCAAAAAACATCCTAATCCATTTGGAAACCTATAAAAATGCCAAATAACCTAACCCCCAACTCATTGTCATATAACCCTACTGTAGATGGCCTCTCCCAGGCTTGTGTATGGATAGGGGAGGGTACATTAGTGATCAAAACCCAAACTACACCCTTTATCTTATCATTTCAGCTTAGGATTACCATTTGGATCATTTATGATTAATCTCCCTTGATGGAATAGCTTAGGATCATCAAATTTAAATGCAAAGTCACCTTTTCATCCATACCCTATAGACTTCACTGTCAACATTCAGTGGTTTTTTTACAACTTCAAGGGTCTTAATGACCATATTCCTTTTACCCTTTGCCCATCAAAATTGGAAAGGTTTTTTTATGTAGATAGGGATATTAAACCAATTAGCCAATATCATGGGAAATTCCTTTTATCATGGAAAAAATTATCCCAAAAAGTCTCTAGGATCTTTGTTTGGTCCATTTGAGGACTGAGAGCCCAAAATGGTCTGAACACCTTTTGAAAAAAAAATTACTTGACATGGCATCTTAGCCTTCATAACATGAATTATATGACTCTTGGGTTTTATATAAATTCAAACTGAACTCCATCATGCCTCTCACTCTTTATACCTCTGTACAAACCTCTTGAAGCTCAAGTACAAGGTGACTATAAACTGTCAAGGTAGTGAATGAGAAAGAAGTGGAAAACTTAGATTTGAAGGAGGTTATAACTTGATTTATCATAAGGAATTTTAATGAAGAAATTTTTATAACATGAATCCAAGCAGATTGAACATCCCATGGAACCATCTTCCACGTTGAAACAACACATGTCACATACCCATGACTACAAACTTTGAGAAACAAGCACACTTTGGAATTTTCCTTCAAGGGAATTGAGAGAGGAAGTGTTATATGATTTAAACACCATTGGATAGGGCCTATTAACACATTAAAACACTACATAAAACTCACATATCTCCATAAATTATTGAAAAAAAGAAACATATGCAAACTTATACCCCTCTTGGATGCAATATCATAAAAATCTGCTTAGAGTGTAATTGATTGTTCATGAATAAGGAGGCACCAATATGAGACTTATTATTATGGATTTGAATTGAACTTAGAGTAATATCCACCTGTAGAATCATTCTTGTTGACTCTACTTGTATGACCCATAGCAAGTGATTGAATCTACCTTCCTTGGCTTGCCAAGTGAAAATAAAAGAAAATGAGCTGAAAATGAAACCTTTTATGAAATATATACAATCCAAACATGGGAATGACCTATGGGGAGGTGAATAGGTACTACACCCGCGTTTTTAGCTGCAAGTGAACTCAAGGAGTCTATATAAGTGCCCAAAAGGGCCTAAAAACTAGGAAACTACCATTTTTTTATCATAAATAATTATCTAACTATCATCTAATGGATACCGACATTATTTGACCTCTCTCGCATTGAACCATACCCTGGTGAAAAATTTATTTCTTGGAAAAATTTGTACATTTCATTAATTGAGCTAAAAATGTGGCCAAATGACCCTTTTTGCATATGAAACAAGGTGAAAGATAAATTAATGACTTGAAACATATTAAAACATGTTAAAGGCCATATTAGAACATTTTAAACATAATTTTATTTTTTTACCATCTTTGACCAAGGTTGAACAACTTTGACTTTGGTTGACTAAGCCATTTGAAGAGGGATGAGCTTAGATAAGGACTAGGGGAAGGATAAGTAAGATGTTTAGACCATTATGAGACCCCATAGGACATATGAAACTTTTATAAAAAGTTTAAAATAGCATAATTTGACCCAAATTTGAGTTGGGGCCAAATTTGGTTAACGTTCTTGGTGATTCCTAGGGGTGGCATGCCAGCTATGCCTAAGACCAATTGCCTAATCCTTCCATTCGACACAAAGTCACACATATGGGCACTCAAATTAAATTGAATATACCTTTGACTCAAGGGAAACAAGATGGTTGACCCATACACACAAATTCAAAGACACACATTAACAAAGGGAAAGAAACACAACTTGTGCTTCAAGAGCACTTAGGGAACACAACAACAAACTGAAACAAAACACACACTATCTTGAAAGAATATATCCCTCTTGGATCAAAGGGAAAGTCTAAAACTCTTCTTTCCTCTTATAATGAAGGTATACATGAGACATGTTTCCATTTGAACATTGGCATGGAAACCTTCATCTTTCTCATGGTGTTGGTCAATCTTCTTAGCATGGATTTCAATGTAGCTGAGACAACTTAAAATAAATAACCTTTAAAGATGAATTATTCTTACACTTCAACTACCTCAAATTCGTCATAATGCTCCTTAGTTACTACATGATCCATTAATGCCTCATCAAAGCATGTTTCTTGGCTCCTCATGATGCCTTGAGAATGGACAAGTGGTTTGTCAGTTGTAAGTTCTTCAAGCTCATCAAGGAGCTTAGTGTAATATTCCCAATCCTGATCGTTGTCTCTCATGGAGACTTCTTGATCTATCTTCTCATATACTTTTCTTTTAACCTTGAAATGTTATTCAAGATCTTGTAGAAACTCAATCTTTTGCAACCATTCTTGTTTTTCATCTCTCATATCAAGGATTGCCTCTTCCTCATGAACTTCTTCTTCAAACACCTCATCTTGATCCTTGGTCATATGATCCACTCCAAGTCTATCCCCATCCTTATTATGAATAGCTATAACTTGATTTGAGTATTCTTTCTCTTGGTTCAAGAAGGGTAAGTTATGCTTGATAGTCCCAAGTGGAGTTTCAATGATAAATTCTTCTTCATTACTTGTTTCAGCCTCTTGCTTTACTGTAAACTAAATTTGTTCCTCCTTTGTTGCTTCCCTTAAAAGAGTTTATTCTTTAATAAGAGATGGGGTGAGAGGGTGGAAAACGGATGAATGAGCTGAAGAAATAATGTAAGGTGTAGTGAGAGGCTCATGAATGGATATGGAAGAAAGAGAAATCTCTTGAAATGACTCTTGGATAACAACAAGGCTTTGTTAGGTTGAGGGGGCATCACTTTCTTCCATAGCCACCTCATGACTTTCATAATTTTCTTGGACTTTTCCTTTAACCTCTTTCTTTTCCCAAGGCTTCACAATTTGGTCCCAAGTTGGAAGCTTAGAACTAGTAGGCTCTTTTAAGGACTTAATGGGTTTTTCTTCAAGGAGAGGAATGGTGGAAGAGAGATATATAGGTCTATGGGTTGGGGATGGAATGTGATGTTCATGGATGGGCATGGAGATGGGTGAAACTTCTTAAATGGTCTATTGAAGGAGAGGTAATATAGGATGAGCAATAAGAAGGATATATTCTTCATACAAGCTTTCATCATCTTCCTCATTTTCTTGAGGCTCTTCATAGCTTTTTGGAAATTCTTTTATATCTACAACTTGTTCCATAGATTCTTGATTTTTCCATCTCTCTAACCTATTAATCCACAATTCAAAAGCCTCTCTTTCCATGGGAAATCCTTTAATAATGACATATTGATTCTCTTCCTCAACATACCCCCATATGTCCATTAAAAATCCAACTGAAACTCTTAACCAATCCATAATACCTACAAGAGTTTCATCATAACACTTATCTAGCACACTCATATGCTTTTCCAATTCTAGAAACTTTGGTATAACTATCCACACATTTTGAGAATGAGAGGTGTAGTAAGCTTGGACAAAGTGATTGGGCTATTTAATTTCTTCAAGCAAGGTTTTCAAAGCTTCATTAATTTGCCTCTTTACTAATGGTGTTGTCTGACTCCTCATGAAAAATATGAGGTGAATATGTGTCATATGGCTGGTCATCAACAACATACTCATTTGGAAAGGGACTAGGTTGACCATAGGAATACCATGACTCATAGGGAGGATGGTATTCTTGATAGGATTATTGAGAAGGATATAAAGGGTCATAAAAAGGTTGATAGGGAGGTGTATGGTAAGGATTCTCCTTGTAGACATCCATATTAACTTCATAAGTCATATGAAAAGACAAGAATTGATCAAAATATTTAGCAATAGATACCTAGGCTACTTACAACCAAAAATTCATTTGGAGTCACCATTGGTGCTTGCATGGATGCTTCCAAAAGATGATAAGAGAGATGACACACCAAAAATCTTCCCACAATTTGGAACTTATCCCACTAGGCATACTAGAAATGTTGTCTCCAAATATTGTACCCTAGAAGAGGTTGTTCAAGCCTATTCAAGATTTGACCAACATGGGAATACTTCCATGTGTGTGGGGCACCTATAGTGGAAGTAAACATCTAGATTTTAAGGGCTAGCTCCCTCGATATGAATTGATGTGATTATGCTACTAAAACTACCTATTATGGGTGAAAAGGGAGAGAAGATACATAAAGCAAACCTAAACTAGGAGGTGATACACAAAGTGTTGCTTCCATTCATACACTTAGAATTTTCATAATGAACTAATACAACCAAACTATCCTCAACACCATTAATGGATCTCCCTAGCATTAGTGTTTCTCATGAAGGCAAATAACATCTCAAAAAATGAAGGCAAGAGGAGGGAAGGTCAGATATGACACCACCAAACTCATACACACTTCAAGAGTCTATTTTAGCAACATACACTTCATGAAACCTGTTAGGAGAGAAGTCATTAGAAGTAACACATTCAAGGATTACATGAAAACAATATGAACTTAATCTATAATTGACATTCAATATGGATCACTTCAACACATAGTGCAAATGGGCTTAATGTATAACCATCTTATTTCTCATTAGCTTAATTACAAATCAAGGTACAATTTTTATAGGGCTTCACCATACCATGAGTTGGAATCCTTTACAATAGCCAAAATGGCTTATACTTATAGAACTTAGAAGATGAGAGAGAAAGGAGAAGTTAAAGAGGCACAAGGACAAGTGTTAAAGGTGAAAATTAGTTACAAGGCATGTGGATAGAATGAAAAATGATTCATGAAAATGAATTACACTTGATCACATCCTAAATTAGCCTCCTCTTCCAAGTGTGGCATAACAATCCTCTCAATCATTATTCCTTTGTGAAACTGCCTTCATCATGGCTTCTTTGAGCATTCCAAGGCATATTATGGAAAAATGTCTCATGTATGATGAGGATATGGAGTTACAAAGATGATTCCACCTATATTGGGAGTTTCCTTCATAATGAAATTCTCTTACATAAGCTCATCATCATCTTATAACCATAATCACTCTCTAATAGGCATTCCTTGACACTTGGCACTTGAATCTTTAAATCTTCCCCAAATAATCTATACTAGGGGTATTTTGACATGTTTTATGACACTTCATATGATTGGATTCATCATAAACATCATAAAAAGCCACTAAACTTGAGTTTCCACTTTTTCCACTATGTCATTCTAGATGCCAATTTAGATAAGCTAAATAGAGAGAGCTGGCAGAGGCACTTGTGAGTATTTATAAGGTCTAAAAATGACATGGAGTGTTGGCTCAAGTCACAAGCTACCTCCCAAAGTGATTGAAATCTCATGGTCATCTACAAGACTTGAAAAACACAAAAAATATAAAGATAACTTGTTTTTTGCATCATATATATGGATTACATACAATAAAATTCCATGGCTTTGACCCTCATGGAGTTGGCAACAACCTCTCTTTTATGCTCATGGTCAAATTTGATCATATGGATGCACTTTTAGCTTGATTTCTACCATCAAGTCACAAAATAGGTTTTGAGAGGATTTTGGAGTCACTAGCCTTCTTATCACTTGTTCATGAAGATGGCACATTGGAATTCATTCCAGATGCGATTGAGGGATCCTCAAAGACCTTTTCCAACTTCCTTGAATAGCTCCATGTCCCATGCAAAGGCTCCTGAAAGATATGAGCATTCCAACTTGGAATTTGAGCTCATCTTGTGAAATCTATGAGGCTTGTAAAATTAAAAAATCTCTACTAATAGAGTCCATATTTATACTTATGGATCCATAGTTTTGTTGTAAGAGTCTAAAGATGGACTAACGGAGTGTGTAGTTTTTTTGATGGCTTCAACATCTCTATGTAACCCCTCTTAGTTAGAGCATCTTGCTTACTTTAAAAGCTTTTGGAAAGGTGTTTTAGCTTGTTTTAGGTGTCCTATAGCTTTTCCAATCATCACTTAGGCTTTCCTGAACTCTAGTCCATCCATGTCACCACTTTTCCTTGAAATTGTTTCCTCATGCATAAGAAAATTGCCCCTGCTCCAAGACAAAATAGAGAGGGTCTACAACATTAGTATTAATACACCAACCATTAGATAATCTTATTTGACTCCTAAGGGTACTTTTCACCAAATTTGAGCTTTTAACTCCTCCATTCGACCCTCAAAATCTTTAAATTCCCAAGGCAAACTTATGATTAGGCAACCTATGAGGGTAGGTAGGGTATAGGTTGGGTTTGGAGATTTTGGGGGGTTGAATTTGAGGTTTTTTAGGACATATATGGATCCTAAATTATTCCAATGATGAATTAAAATCATCCCTATCTATTTACCCCTCAACACCTTCTTATCCCTTTGGAGGTATGGACTAGGTCTTTGACTGACTGAGTTTTTGCATTTTGGACTGCATGTAGGTGATCTTGGGGAAATTTGAGGATTTATTTAGATATTTTGACTTACCATGAAGATTTTGGGGTCAAAAAACATCCTAACCCATTTGGAAACCTAGAAAAAGGCCAAAGAACCTAACCCCCAACTCATTTTCATATAACATTGTTGTAGATGGCATCTCCTAGGCCTATGTATAGACATGGGAGGTTACATTAGTGATCAAAACCCAAACTACACCATTTATCTTATAATTTTAGCTTAGGATTACCATTTGTATCATTTAGGATTGATCTAAATTAATGGAAAAGCTTAGGATCATCAAATTTAAATGCAAAGTCACTTTTTCATCCTTACCCTGTAGACTTCATTGTCAACATTTAGTGGTTTTTTGACAACTTCAAGGGTCTTAATGACCACCTTACTCTTACCCTTTTCCCCTAAAAATTGGTAGGGTTGTTGTATGTAGATATGGATATTAAACTAATCAACCATGATCATGGTAAATTACTTATATCATGGAAAACATTCTCCCAAAAATGCTCTAGAATCTTTGTTTGGTCCATTTAGGGACTGAGAGCCCAAAATGGTTTGATCACCTTTTGAAGGAAATTTATACTTGGAACGGAATATTAGCCTTCATAACATGAATTATATGATTCTTGGGTGTGATATAACTTTAAACATGAACTCCATGATGCATCTCACTCTTTATACCTCTGTACAAATCTCTTGAAGCTCAAGTACAAGGTGATAGTAAACTATCAAGGTAGTGAACAAGAAATAAGTGAAAAATTTAGCTTTGAAGGAGGTGATAACTTGATTTATAATAATGATTTTTAATGAAGGAATTTTGAGAACATGAATCCAAGCACATTGAATATCCCATGGAACTGTCTTCTGTGTTGAAACGACACGGGTCACATACCCATGACTGCAAACTTTGAGAAACAATCACACTTTGGAATTTTCCTTCAAGGGAATTAAGAGAGGAAGTGTTAGATGATTTAAAAACAATTGGAGATGGAATATTACCACATAAAAACAATTCATAAAACTCACATAGCTCCATGGATTATTGAAAATAAGAAACATATACAAACTTATACCCCTCTTGGATGCAATTTCATAAAAATATGCCTAGAGTGTGATTTATTGTTCATGAAGGAGGAGGTACAAATATAAGACTTATTTTTATGGATTTTAAGTGCACTCATATTAATATCCACCTATAGAATCATTCTTCTTGACTCCACTTGTACAACCCATAACAAGTGATTGAATTTACCCTTCCTTGGCTTGCCAAGTGAAAATGAAAGAAAATGAGATGAAAATGAAACCTTTTATGAAATATATGCAATATAAACATGGGAATTACCTATGGGAGGTGAATAATCACTACACCAATGTTTTTATCGACAAGGGAACTCAAGGAGTCCACACAAGTGCCCAAAAGGGCCTAAAAACAAGGAAAACTACATTTCCTAGTCATAATTGATTCTCTAATTGTAATCTGATGTATCCTAACATTATATTACCTCTACCAAATTTAACCAAATCTTGGTGACAAATTTATTTCTTGGAAAAAATTATACATGTCATTAATTGAGCTAAAAATGTGGCCAAATGACCTTTTTTGCATATGAAACAAGGTGAAAGATAAATTAATGACTTGGAAACATCTAAAAACATGTTAAATGCCATATTATAAAATTTTCAACATAATTTGATATTTTGACCATCTTTGACCAAGGTTGACCAACTTTGACTTTGGTTGACTAGGCCATTTCAAGAGGGATGAGCTTAGACAAGGACTAGGGAAAGGATATGTATGATGTTTAGACCATTATGAGACCCAATATTACATACAAAACTTTACTCAAAGGTTTAAAATAGTAAAAATTGACCAAATTTGACTTGGGGTCAAATTTGGTCAATAGTACCCTGATCTTTAATTATGTTAAACATCTATCAGTTTGAACTCATCTCCTGCTACCCTAGTAATTTTGACCAAATACGCACGGTTGATCTCTTCAGAAGTATCTCAATATTTACCTTTGATTATTATTAAACATCTAGTACTTGTCATCATCTCACTGCTTCCTAACAATTTGGAATAAATGTGTTCCATCGATCTCTTTGAGAGTAGCCTAGAATTTAACCAGCTTAAACATTAGACACTTTGACCTATTTGACTCAATACACATTGTATATTTGCATTTGTACAAACACTCGATCATCGTTAGATCCTTATATGGTCTTGGTCTTTACCTTTTGCAAAGTTGGATAAATATGGGAACCATTACAATCTTCCTAGAAGGCCAAATTTTAACCTTAATAAAATTTTCTATGCTCAATTATATGTCTTGAAATTTAAACCATATGAACTTCTTTCATAGGGTAATCCATCCATATATCAAGTTGCTCCTGGAACCTTCATGCGTGTGAAATATGATGCCATCAAACTACTTACTTGGCTCTACTTGAACTTATAAATTTAATCTCAGATTAATTTCACATCGTATATCTATGATGAGATTAAACGTACATCATTAGATATCCCTTTGAAAATTTGGCTAAGTATGGGAAAACATTGCAATCTACCTATGAATCCAACTTTGCACAGTTATATCTTTTGCTACACACAACCTCATGACCTAAAAATTGTAAGATAGTAACTTGAGATTAATGTGATCACACCTATATGACCGAATCCCACTAAATCATTCATACATGGAAATGGTGATGTCATCAAACTACCTACTTAGATTTTTATGCCACATAACCAACTATGCCTAGATGAACATAATGAAGAACTAGATGGACACCATGTATTCTCATAAGAATTTAAACACTCTTGACACCACATAGGACCTATGCAACATGATATCATCATTTATAACATTCATCAACTTCTTATCCAAGTATATACTAAAGATCCATGCTTACATACTAGGCTACCAAGCCTATGCGAACACATTGTTCACATGCTTATCTTCTCTCCTTGACCTGAAACTACATCAACATGCTAGATACAATATGAAAAGCCTCAGACAATACTTAACTTAGTTCATATGTATCCAAATATTTCTTTTCATAAATTCAAGCTCAAACTCATCATCATAATTACATCACCACTTTGTCATTACCTTTGACATCAATGCACACATGACGTCGATATTTGACATCAATGACAACACTTACCAACAATCTCCCATTTTGTCATTGATGGAAACCTCTTATTTTCCTTCTCCCACTTTTCCATTAATTAAAAATTGGACTAAATATCCACTAAGCTCCTCTTAACATTATTAATGCATTCAAATAAAATTCTAGGTGTTGAAATACTTACATACCTCATATGAAACAATTTATCCCCCTTTTGACATACATCAATCTAAACTTGGGCTTCTCTAATCCTTGGACCTATGAACCTATAAAAATCACAATATCCATTTGCTTATGAATGTATATTGAACACATTTTCTCAATTATTGGAACATCTCACAAATTTTTCTATTTACATCATGCATGGATCCACAAGTCACTCAAACTATCTGAGTTAGCTCCCCCTAACTCTGTGCATACCACCTTGTACTTCTTAACCATGCACCATGACAACACTCTTATTTTATCATGCACTAATATCAATGAGTAACAAACACACATGAACACCAAAAACTAATTGAACTCACCTTGAGAACACTATGAGGGACTCCCTTAAGATCTCTTAGCCATTGCACCTCTTGAGCATCTTCAGATCTCCACACACCATGAAGAACCACCACATAGGCTTACTAGCCTTGTATATCAAGCCACCTCAAGGACAAATAACATAAATTCATGCCACTAAGCCTACAATAAGCACCTCTACTCTAAGCCTTATTGATCCTTGGACCTAACAAAATGAATAATATAGATCTCCCTTTGATTATGTAAACTTCTCAAGCCATCTAAGTTATCTCCCCTAACTTCATGATCCTCCTTATGCCAACCTAAAAGACTCCCCCTTGATATTCATAACCAAATATCACCTACAGAACTTATGAGAACACCTTCATGGCCTCAAAAACATGAAAATATCAAACTTAGAACACTATACTGCTCTGGGTCTTTAAACAACACAACTTTGCTTTCATACTCTCACTTGAAAACCAACTCTAAGAGTACCAACAGATCTTCAAGCCACACAATAAATAGTAAATGTGTTCTAAATCAACCATATGAATCTAATTAAAACACTCATACCATACTCTTTTGGAGAATTTGATCAAAAAACACTTTTGTTCATATTAGGCCTGTCTATACTCCTTATAACCCTACCTAGAACTTGCAGAACCCACAAATTTTAGTAGACACACCTTCAATACTTTAAACTTCACATCTAGAGAAATTTAATATACCCTCTCAAGCACACCAATTTTAATCACCTAGATCACCCTCTACAACATACTTCATTCACAAGCCTTCTATATAATTATGCCTCCATCTTGACAAAAACTTGAATAATTTGAAAACCACAAACCTTTAAATCTCTATGAAGCTTTATTTGACAACCCATTTATCCCATTAAACCTATTAAAAATATTTAGACCTCAACTCATAAGTCAAACCACTATTATAGCATAGCTCAAAACTCTAGAATCTCAAAGCAAATAAGGTCAATAAACCTTATTTTGGTCAATTCCCACCTCTAAAAATTCTTTCACACATGGAAAAAACCATCACACACTTCTGGACCAAGATTTGAACCTCCATACTTTTTGGAACCCATACATCCTATAACCCATTCTAGACCTGCTTGCCCTTAAGATAAAAATTGAGGAAATTGAGAGCACTCAAAAATATGCAATTTGATTTTAACGTACCTTTAAACCAAAAAACCACATAGATCACGATAGAATAAGGTCAATAGACCTTTCTATGCAAAAATATCATCTTTAAAACTCACAAATACTTCTTTTCCACCTAAAAACCTTCAATCTAGCCCTCGAGACTAAAAACAATCTTGTAAGACCACATGCTTCTTCAAACTAAAAAATGTCTTCATGACGCACAAAAAATACATATCTACTTCTCAAGGATCTAAAATAAAAGAGCATACCAATCCTCATCATAAAAATGAAGAACCTTCTTCTTCTTCCTTTTCTTGACTGAACCGACTTGTGTGGTATCCATCTCTTCTTTGGCTTCCTTGACAATGCATGATAAAAACACAGGTTCTAGGCATATCTCTTTAACTAACACCTTATCCTCTTTGAAAGGAGATAAAAATAACTCTTGGAAATCATGAAACTTATTACCTAAAAATTCTTCAACTACAACAAATAAACCAACATATTGAGATCCTTCTTTTAGATTATCCTTGGGCTTGAATGGTATAACTAACTTGATTCTTGGATCATCCACCTTCTTCTCCATTTGGGTTGATATCAAGCTTCCTTGCCACTCTTGAGACACCTCCAAAACTAATTCCTCTTCTATAGTATTATAAGTTTTATCCTTGAACTCAACATGACTAGCCTTCACTACCTTAGGTCTCCATACCATGTTTTGACTTTTGATATGCTTTCTAGGAGTCTCTCCCTTCTTCAGATGACTTGAGGGCTTATCAAATTTACTAGGACAAAGTCTATCAATATGATATTTCTTATCACAAATGAAATAAATAACATCATTCATACCTCTTGATAGATTTTAAATGTGATCAATCCTTGGCCAAAAATTCCTTCTATCATATCTCCATGAATGTCCATACTTGGCTAACTTACTTCTACAATCATTATCTCTATGACCATACTTATTAAATTTATAAAATTTACCATGGAATAAACTATCATACCTTGAAATATTTAGTTTTCTAACAAACCTTCTTGCATTACTTTCAAATCTTTCATTCTTCTTAGATTACTCAGGGTTTACATGTTCCTTTTTCAGCTTTTCCATCTTGTCTATGAGTTGTTCATGCTCTACTATAAAGGAATCAAGATTAGTATTCAACTCATCATGCTCACCTTGGTATTTGTTTCTTTTGATTGAGTCTTGAGATATTTACACTCTTCTCTTGATTTTAGGCTACCATTTGAAACCTCTAATTGAATTTTAAGATCTTTGATGACCTTCTTAACCTCCTTGGCTTCTTTAGCCATGTCATCCTTCAATCTACATGTTTTCTCTTTAAGAGATTTGATCAAATCTTGATACTTCTTCTCATCTCTCTTGGTATTTCCTAACAAACTTCCCTCAAGAGAGCTGACTTTTGCTTCAAGGTCTTTGATCACATACCTCATCTTGTGATTATTCTTTATGATCTTAACTTCTAGATCTGCTTCTTCCTTATTGTCATAGAACACTCATTATTCTCCACTATCATGGAAAACTTCATCATACATGATGTAATTTTATTTTTAACAACTTTCCTCTTTTGAACTCAAACATGGCTTGGCATCTTCTAGCTAAACTTGAGATCATTGATAACTTTCTCATCCTCTTTGGCATATTTCTTCAAAGTATATGTTTTCTCTTCAAGTTCCTTGATCATAGCTTACCAATGTTGATTCTCTTTCTTCAAATACTTAGCCATCTTGTGCTACTTAAGATCTCCTTCAAGTTGTTAAGCTTCCTCTAAAGGACCTGAATCTAATACCAATTATTGGAGTACAAGATGACTGAGAAGGGGGGTTGAATCAGTCAACCACTCTTTCACTTTTATATCACTTATCATTCATTCATTGACATTCATGAATCAACACAATAAGAATATTGAAGTAGATTACCATCAAAATCAAGGAGAGCACATATAAAGCATGAATAAGAGAAGCATATCATAACACAACATCTAATGTGGGAAATGCTCATGGGGAATAAAACCCACTCTCAAGCCTACAAATACATAGACTAATTTTCCTATAGGTTATTATAAACATGAGAATTTAGTGGAACACCCATTCCACAAGGATCACCTACCCCTAGGATGGTCAAGTCCTTCTAACCATAATTTACTAAAACACCTACTTCACAAGGAGCACCTACCCTTAGGATGGTCAAGTCCTTTTGAATTGAATTTAATGAAACACATATTTCAAAAGGAGCACCTGCCCTAATATGGTCAATTTATTGATGGAAGTACACACCACTAAGAGGGGGGGTGAATCAATGGTTAAACAATATTGTAATCTAATTCCCAACTCTTCAAGCTACTTAACCAATCATATCAATATGCAAGATAGATGAATTAAGGAACAAGCATGAATGAAACCATTACACAAAGATTTATGTGGGAAACCCTCATGGGGTAGAAAACCCACTCTCAATCCTAAGAAATAATTGACTATTATCCTATAAATATGGAGCAAACAAGAGGCTTTAGTGAAGCACCCACTTCACAAGGAGCGCTAACCCCTAAAGTTGACAAGCATCAACACAACACCTATATAGTGAAAAATTATTAAAATCTAATTAATTCTCTATTTGATTGAGAAACCCTGCATGAACACTCTTATTCAAGTCTACAACTTCACACAAGTCACCAACACCAAGCTATCTCTTCAACACAAGCAAATAACCCCTTCACTAATCTTTTGCTTATATTCAAATATGCACTCATAAATCTGATAAAATTAATCAATAGAATTAGAAAATTATGTTGAGTCCAATGAAATATTTCTTTTCTCAAACTCATACAAACATTGGTCACCAAAACCCTCAACAACCTTTGCACAAGGTTTCAAATAACAACACACACACTTGCTTGTATAAATTTTTCACACACCCAAAAGGCATAAAACACCTTGTATATATAGCATTGTCTATTATGGTCAGCCATATCACTTTATAATATATTTAGGAATAATTATTCATGTCCCCCAAGGTTGGCCATAATCTTTTTCACAATATTTCTAAACCATATCATGAGCTCATGTCACAAACACCTCACACACGAAGCATAATACCAATTATGTGACAATATTTGACTAAATAAAGATTAGTCAAATATTAAAAATATATACAGAAGTAATTCAAGAAGTTCTCAATGCTCTATAATCATAAAAACATTTGATCTAACCATCTATCATACAAACAAACTCAATCATCCAAAATAGGTTCTTTTTGCTAGCAAAACCATCATGGTCAACTATGAGTCAACCATTCAATCATCTCCAAGTGACTAGGAACAATGCTACTTTCATGGATAGAGGGAATACATACTTTAAAACAACTCAAAGAGCTCAGACCCATTCCTACTCACTAATTAGGCCTTCCAATTCCTCTTTTCACTCTGATCACTCTTTCTCACTTATGACACCATTTTCTTCATATCGACTAGTCAAATTTAACTTTATAAAAATTTGACACATATAGATGAATCTTAATAAAAATTTTCATGGATGTTTGGGAAAATTCCTAAGCTTCAACAATCATCCATTAGATCATCTAGTCATTCACATAAATCTTCCTTAGAAATAAGAATACTTTTAACAACCCATTTTATGTGGGACCCACACACTGTCAAAAAACCAAAAATATTTTATCAAAAACTTGAAGGAATATTATACAATCTATAATCATAATATTTTATCACATAATCCATTTTTATCCTAAACCATCAAGATATTCTCTATCAGGTCTAAGACTACGGTTTTTGCACACAAAAACTTGCTTAGATTCTTAACAATCATTCATAAAGGATAGGACCTTAGTCTATGAAATAGTGTTTGTATAATATTATTAAGGAACCTCCCCAACATATAAAAAATTATAAACTCCCCATTCATACCTTGCACTTTCTAATGAACATAAGAAAGTTCTTTTCGGGCTCACTAGACACCTTTCTAGCACTTCTTAAAGCCATATAATCCATTTTCTAACTTTTTACTTGAACCTTTGACCTATGAATTGGTAAATTAACTTGAAAAATCATATATGATCATCTACCATTCAGATATAAACTTAAAAACTCTAAAATCACTCTTTGACCCTTCACAAAGCCTCACTAGCCCACCTAGGCTAACTAGGCCAATAGCCAAGCTGTCATGTAGAGCACTTGTCACCTCTTGAAAATCATAAACCTGACCTCTTATCACCATATAAATGTCTAACATGTATATTATAAGCATACTAATCTCCTTACCTTTTCATACAAGTCTTATAGCTGAAAACCCCATAGGCAGCCATACATGATCAAACCAACAAGGCATAACCTAACCTAAAAACCTCATGATGGCCACATGAAGACAACCCTTGATCATATCACACATCAATAAAAATTCAAAAATAATCATACCAAGCTCCATTCATCCATACAACATCCACCTAGGACACCTATGTACATCCTTGTAAGTATCATATTGTACTAAGCACACTATGCCACCATGCTCCATTTCACTAACATCACATACCACTTTGTCATCACCAATGCCACTTGAAATCAATGAAAACACATCTTAAATCAATATCCCAATAGTTATTTTGAACTAAATTTAGTGAAACACCTATTTCACAAGGAGCACCTGTCCCTAAGATGGTCAAGTCCTTCTAACCTAGATGTTGAGCACCCTCCCAACACCTATGATATGAACATCTATTAATCACTAATTTATTACCAATTTTATGGAAACACCATACAAACACAACCCCATTCACTTATTCACACACTCACAAACATTCAAAACCACCTTTTTGATCACTCTACACTTCTTAGCAATAACTCTATCACATCCTCAACAATATGACCAAATGGTCATACACACAGAGGACAATAATTCTAATCTAAAATCAACCACCAAGATCACACAAACATCAGCTATCTTTTTCTCACACTCAAGGTATCCAAAACATCTTTTTGGATCACTCTAGACCTATTCACTCATCCTTAATCTTCAAACCTACAAGGGCACTATTCTAACATCAAAAATATGTCCTATAGGTCATACACATATTCATCAACCTGATCTTATCTATAACCCATCCACTAGGCACATACCCTTTCTTATTTCCTTCACTTCACAACTCACACACACACCTCTTATCTAAAGTCTAGAAAACATCACCTTTTATTTCACCTTTTATAGAGCCTTCATGATTATTATCTTCTAGGTCAGCCATAATACTTGTCTTCGACCTTAAGACATCTAACATAACTCAATACCATCCACAGATTTTTCATAGAATCCATGGGTCACATTTAAGTAGCTATATCTTTCAATTAGGCCTCAGTAGCCCTTATAGATCTCATAGAGACCTATTCACCCATTTAACACTTTAATGAGCAAATTAGAAACATACGATCATTTATATATGCATAAGTACACTCCACATGACCTATTTGACATCCTCAGATGATCATAGTCATCATTACACACATTTGTGTATGCTCAATCTATTCAAACATTAGCCTTATACACAAGAACACCATGAATGAACACATAATCAATTTATAAGCATTTGTTCATACTAAAGATGGATTGGTCAAACCTATAAAATCCATAAAGATAATTCTCATGGAGTCTACAACACTTTTAAATATCTAAGTCCCCTTGAAACATCCAAGTACCATCAAGAACAACTCAAATATCCTTCTTGGGTCACTTACAAAACATGGTAAAACACATAGTCAACTTTGGAGCTTAATAAATTTGATTTTACAAACATTCAGACCTTCTAACTAGATTCACTAGATGATCCTTGAAGTCCTCTATAATGTTTCTTTTTACTACATCAAGAAATTTATCTTGGATCAAAAGTTATAGCTCAAAAACTAAGCGTTATTTTTCCTTTGTTAATTTAAATATTCAAATTACAATGGTCACTATTAAACATCAAAAACTTTATCAAAATCTTGTGCCCTCTCATATTTTGAATGAATACACATAATCGATCTCCCTTAAAATTAGCCTAATATTTAACTGTGTTAAACATATGTCTGTTTGAACTCATCTCATGCTCTCTATCAATTTTAACCAAATACGTACCATCGATCTCCTTGAAAGTAGTTCGGTCTTTACCTTTGCTTACTGTTAACCATCAAGTGCTTGTCATCATCTCACTAATTTTTGAAAATTTAGAACAAATTCACTCCATTGATGTCTTTGAGATTAGTTTAGAATTTAACCACTTTGACTCAATACATATAAATTTGCATCTGTATCAACACCCACTCACCATTAGATCCTTATTTGGTCCTGGTCTTTACCTTTTGAAAATTTGGCTTAGTATGGGAACCAATGCAATCTACCTAAAATTATAACTTTTAACCTTAATAAAATTTTATATGCTCAATTGTATGTCCTAAAATTTAAACCATATGATCTTCTTTTATAAGGGAATCCATCCATATATCAAGCTACTCCTAGAACCTTCACTTGGAAATATGACACCATAAAATAACTTACTTAGCTCTACTTAAAATTAGACATTTAAGCTTAGATTAATTTCATACCTTATATTTGTGATGCGATTAAACATGCACTATTATATCTCCCTTTGCAAATTTGGCTAAGTATGGGAAAACATTGCAACCTACCTATGAAGAGAACTTTGCACAATTATATCTTTTTCTATACATAACCTCATGACCCAAAGCTTATAACATATCAACTTGGGACTAATGTGATCACACCCATGTGATCAACTCCCCCTAACTCATCCATACGTGGAAATGGTGATACAAACAAACTACCTATTTATATTTTTATATGATAGAACCAACTATGCCTAGATAAACATAATGAATAACCGTATGAACACTATGCATTCCCATAACCATTTAAGCACTCTTAATACCCCATGACCTTTGCAACATGATCTGAAAATCTATAACATTCACCAACTTCCTATCTAAGCATATATTGAAGATCCATGCTTACATACTAGGCTACCAAGCCTATGCCAACACACTATTCACATGCTTGTCTTCTCTCCTTGAACTAAAACCACATCAAAAAGATAGATATAATATGATAAGCCTTAGTCAACACTTACCTTAGCTCATATTCATCCAAATCTTACCTTGCACAACTTTAGGCTCAAACTCATCATCATGATGACATCATCACATTGTCATTACCTTTGACATCAATGTACACATGACATCAATGACAACACTTTCCAACAAACTTACCTTAAGGGATGCCATTCTTAACCAGCACTTGGGCTTCTTTATCTAGTCAATAATGAAATAAAACCTCAAGATCATAGTCATGCATTAGTACCTATTATGAATAATGTCCAAAGTATATCCAGAGAATATACTAAGAATAAGCTAGATGATATACATTACATGGTATAAAAGGTTAGTAAAAACTTATTGGGCCTCTAAATACAAGTTGGAAATGTTAGTGGTGAAGGTTTAAATAGGAATTTCACCAACTAGAGATATAATCATCCTCATAACTGATCTAATAACCAACCATAACCTTCAACTAATACACTATCTGAGATCAGCATTTATGAGTTGGCCTTATCAAATTGGTGTCATGTGCATAACACAACCCAACATGGGGAAATATATTGTATCAAGTTCTGTAGTGCATTTGACATCTTCCAAATAGAATGGAAAAGTAAGAGGTGGTCCCAAACCAACCCACTTTTAATAATCAAGATGACACTCTTGGATCCTCAAGACCTTGAGCACTTATATGGTGTTATAAACCTTATAATTCCATATCTAAGAGGATAATGATCTAGAAGAATCCACCAATGAGGTTCATGATTTTTAGTAGTTATAATAGAGAAACTACACTCTTAAGAATATGACATAACAATAACCCCTTACCATGTCTGATATTCTTAATAATGGTGTAACCCATTTTGATACCAGAGTAAGAAATGATTCTCTACCTCAAATTCTAATAATCCCAAGCCCCCTAAAGAGACCCATCTTTCTTATAGCAAGGTTGGTTTTAACATGGTAAAGGACATGAAGAAGATCAAAGTGAACATTACATTACATGACCTTTTACATATCACTGAGAAAAGATATCTCCTCTTAAAGTCCTTGGCAAAGAAACCAACTTATCCCAAACCTAAGCATGTGTACACCAATGTACTCATACTTAAGAATAAGGTTGAGGTTCCACCTTTCTTCCTTATAGTTTGGTTGTTTATAAAGAACCTACATAACTGCCTAGTCAACTTGAGAACCTTAATGAATGTCATGCCTGATAGAATATTTCAAAAACAAGGGCTGATGCTTATTAAATTAGACATGATATTGGTTCAGCTAGATAAGTCTAAGGTTAAGGCAGTTGGCAAGCTCTTAAATGTACAAGTGTAAATTGACTCTAAACTCAAGGTCCAGTAGTTTATAGACATTCAAGTGGTGGAAATCTTGGAAGCTTACGAGATGATACTTAATAGGGATTGGTCTAAAACCCTTAATGGGTACATGGATATAGACTTATCCCATATGTTTATGCCTTGGAGAGGCATGGATAATCAAATATGTGTTGATAGAGAGCCTAGAATGAAACATATATTCATGGAATACAATTCAGTCAATGAAAAAGTAAATATAGTATACTCTAACATAGGTGTTTACACTCTATCTATGGAAAGTGTTGAGAGCAAAAACCTATGATAACCATATGTTTTTTGCTTTATGGTCTATGTACTTTGATGGGGCCCATTCTAAGCAAGGTTATGGAGCTATAACTATGCTCATTGATCCACAAGGATAGGGACACCTAGTTGCCTATAAGTTATATTTACCTTATACTAATAACCTTTTGAATTATGAAGCCTTTATCCTAGGCTTAAAATTTGCCTTGAAACATAGAGTTAAGGAATTAAAAGTGTTTGAGGACTCTAAGCTAATAATAAAATAGGTTAAGATAAAATTTCAATGCAAGTTATTTTATTTGAGGAAATATAAGCATTAGGCATGGGATTTAATATAAATGTTTATATTTTTTATCATCACCCCCATTCCTAGGGAGAAAAACTTGGTCATTTATTCACTAGCAACCTCTGCTACAAATATAACAATCTTAGATGACTTACATTTGCATAATTTTTTGGTAGAGATTGTTCTATGCCCATTAATCCTAGACAATGTAAAAAACTTCCAAGTCTTTGAGGATGACAACCATATATTAGATTTCCTTAATAATTTAGGAATATTTGACACCCAGGTTATAGATGAAGTGAATAGAAACAATTTTGATGATGAGGATTATGATCAATATGGCATTATGAACCTAAAATAAAACCAAATCCCTAAAGGTATGATCTCTCTCAAAAGAATGTTTGACCTTGATGGGACTTCACATAGATTAAAGAGACCAATATATCGAGACCAACAGTCAAAGACTATAAATATGGGATCAAAAAAAAATCACCAAGATGTTCATATTTGCCTAGCTTATACACCTGATGAGATTGAGTAGATCAAAAGGTTATTGACATGCTAAAAATACATTACTACTTGGGCCTATTGAGACCTAAAAGTCTTTGACTAGAGTGTAATCACACATACCATCCTTCTTAAGCCAAACCATAAACCTTTCAGACTAAGGTAGTGAACTATAAAACCAATTATAGATCCACTTATCCATAAATAGGTTCATGAGCTCCTCTCAATTGGGATAATTTTCCCAATCTACCACTCTACTTGTGTCACTAACCTAGTGTCCTTCTGTAAAAAGAGTGGGTAAATCTAGTTATGTGTCAATTTTTAGAATCTGAATACAACCTCAGATAAGGACAACTAAATTTTTCCCTCTCTAGATAAGGTGAATCAAATGGTTAATTGATATCAGATGTTGTCCTTCTTGGATGGATTCTCAAGATATAATTAGGTTCTAGTAATCTTGTAAGATAGGACAAAAACTATGTTCATGACTGAGTGGGGCACCTTCACTTACAAACAAATGCCTTTCAACCTTATCAATATAGGGCCACTTTTCAACAAGCCATGGAATTTGCCTTTGAAGATATGATATTTAAATTCATAATTATTTATATAGATTACTTGACTATTTTCTCAAAATGTAGGTGTGATCATATCTACCATCGATAGAAGATATTTGAAAGGTGCCAAAGGTATAGTATCTCTCTCAATTTGAATAAGAACATCTTTGGCATTATAAAAGGTAAGATACTTGGTCATTATATCACCAAGTAAGGTATTTCTATTGACCATCAACATGACAATTTAATTTCTAAAATACCTCTTTCTAATATTAAAAAGGAATTAAAATATATTTTTAGAAAGATTAACTTTTTGTGCAAGTTCATATTTAGTTTTGTTGAGATTGTTAAGCCACTAAATGTGATGTTGAAATAGGAAGCAAATATGGAATATACCCTTTAAGATCATAAAACCTTATAAGACATCAAGGATAACATCATACAGGCATCAATTTTGATCAATCCAAACTACACAAAGGACTTTTACCTTTATTCCTTTGCTTTGGAGCACACCATAGTTGTGGTACTCACTCAAAAATTATATGGAGATGAACATCTAATAGAATTTATGATTACAAACTTGAAATATGTCGAGATGAAGTAATATACCCTAGATAAGCATGTTTATGCCTTATTAAAGGATCTAAATAAATTTTAGCATTACATCCTTAGAAATAAGGTGTAAATTATCATGTTAGATCCAACCACAAAGCTCATGTTGGTACCAAATGCATTAGGGTAGATTAGAGGTTGATGGATGGCCAAATTAAAAGAATAAACCATAGAAATAAAACATATCAAGCTAATCTAAGGTCAAGGTCCCACTTAGTTGATCATCAATATTGACCCAAGAGTCACTATGGTATAATTAGACAAATTAGAGATGATCTACCAAGATTGGTATGATGTAATTGTATATTATCTTCTTTACAAGAATCATCCCCCAATATTGAGCCAAATGCAAAAAGGTCACTCAAAATGAAGGTACCCCATTACATGTTGAATAAAGGAGTGTTCTACCAAAAAAATATGAAGGCATATATCTTAGATACCTATCAGAAGAAGTGAAAGAAGTCATGACCAACTTTCATGAGAAATTGGGTAGTGGCCATCCTTCAGGAATAGAAATGACCCATAACATCTTAAGAGATAGATATTATTGTCCCATTATCTTTAATGATGCTAATTCCCATGTGTGCACCTACCATGAATTCTAGACCTTCTCTAAGAAGGAAGTTCATGCAATAATGCCCCTTTAACCCATGCTAGAAGAATGTCCTTTCACTCAATGGGGGATTGATTTCATTGGATTCATTAACCCAAATTCATCAATTTCCACAAGTTCATACTCATTGCCATTTATTATTACATAAGATGGATAAATGTAGTAGCAATCAAGAGTAACATAACTAAATAAGTGATCATTTCCTTGAGGAGAACATAGCTACATGGTTTGTCATTTTGACTTCATTAGTTTGTGATAATGTTGACTAAACTCACTAACTGGGATTATGAGAATGGAATTATCTTAATGTTTTCATCAAATTACTACCCATAATAAAATGGCCTAGATGATTCAACCATCAAGGACTGGTAGATGTAATAAATAAGTATGTAGAAAGGAGACTAAGAAACTAGCATTCACTCCTAAAATATGTTATTTGGGTTGATCACACTAGGTACAAGAAGGATCTCAAGAGTTCACTTTTCCTATTCATATACAATTTGGATTACATATTTTAAATAACCCTCAAACTACCTACATACAAGTTCATGCAATAACACATAGAGGATAGATGAAAGGTACACTCAAAGTTGTTATATCATTCAGATGGAGGATGCATGAGAAATAACATTGAAAAAAATTAGTACACATTAGGATACTGTTAAGAGATGGTTTCACAAGAAGGAAAAGGTGAAATCCTTTTAGATATTAGATCTGGTCCTACTATGGAATAAGTCCCACAAGAATAAAGGGTAACCTTATAAGTTATACCCACTTTGGGTTAGCCCTTACCAGATTTTTGAATTACTCAAATAGAATGCTTTTATACTATAGGATCTTTAGGGAAATGATGTCCCACTTCTTATGATCTCAGAGTATCCCTTTGAGAAAAGGTTGGTAATGTAATTATTATATTAATTTAGTTTATTTTTATGTGTTTGTTTAAGTTGTGTGCTTGTTTTTGTCTTTGCTTTAGTTGTTCTTCTTTGCCTTCCTTATGTTTGCCCTTTTTCTGCCAACTCGATAGTAGCCTCTTGACCATAAAAGTGACACCCCATTGTCATATCATGATGATATATATGGCAGATTATGTAGTGTTAATACTAAATCCAAACATTGGTCCTTGTATCCTTGGATTTGGTCCTTTCAAATGTAAGCCATGTATTGAAGACATAGTTCAAGAAAGAGAAATAGAAAGTGGGTCTCCATTATTGAAAAATATAATGAATAGGGAAATTCCTTTCACAACTAGTAAGGAAAGAGGCCATTGATTCAAAACTAAGCATATGAATTGAGAAAATTTTATTTCTTGCAAGAGATCATCACAACACCTAAGAGAACATTAGTAAGTCACTATGAATTTGTTGAGCAAGTAAAAAGTTCCCTCTAGTGCTAAAGAATTAATTAAATTAATTAATTAACGTGGTTTTAATGGTTCCCAAACCTCATGGATTAAAAATAAATAATACATTAGAACAAAAGGAAGTATGAAAGTCAAGAAAATCTCAAAGTCTCTTTTTAAGAAAGGATGATTCTGAAAATCTTGTTGCAAGTTTTCTATCCTAGCTAGAAATGGAGAAAAGAGTGGAGCATGACCAAATGTAACTTTGTTAGGGATATATATCTCTAACTAATAGTAGATAAATTCCTAAACCTTCCCTTCCTCAACCAATCTATGCAAAGAGTAAATACATTTTTAGGAGTTTTTCACACTTAAGTTACCTCTAAACTTGGTATAAATTCAAAAGTGGAATGAAAGAATGGGAAATAAATCACTCTATATAAAGAATGTTCTCTTGAAGGAATTTAAGTCCAGTATGTCATGTGATAAACTAGACTTAAGTGCTTCTTCCTCCTCCCATTTTGTAGAAAGAAGTTCTAACCACTTGTCTAATGGTTCAATAATGGAGGTCCATAGTTTGGATTCTAAAAAATGGTAGTGTTTTACATGCATAGTTACCATTTATTATGAACAACATGTCCATTTTTTTTTACAAAAGGGGAACCTATGTATTGTGAAAATTAAAAAAAAAATCAGCACTCAAATTGAGCCCCAATTGATCATTGCTAGTGTGAAAATGGCAATGTCTACTCCATCTTGATCAACAAAGTATTATGTAGTATCACCCTTAGTTGTATGTTGCATTTTAAATCTTCTTATAGATCAGTGTGTGTAAGGAGTATTTATCCCATTATAATTTTAATAGGTTTCATACTTTGTTGATTTTTGAGGTGATAATTATCTTTCTATAGAAATTACATTGTGTAGGCTTTTCCAATCCCAGTCCCAGAGTTTGAGATGGAATTCTCCTGGAATCCTTTTAGCTAATAGGTAATAGTCTATTTTATTACAGGGAACCTTTTGAATTAATTATTTATTATATGTTTTATATTCCTAAAACATCAAAGTTGTAATAGCCCCAAGAGCTCGATCCAATGAGGAATTATCATGTGTTTCCTATTAGAGTTATCAAAACTTGAAGATCCTGATCTAATGAGGAAGAACCACATGTTTCCTATTAGTCACATAGAATCAAAGTTGTTACAGAATTGAGATCCCAAGTTGATGAGGAATCACCATGGGTTTCATGTCAATCCCATGGTGTTAGAGTTGTCATATCCTGGGATCCCAAGCCAATGAGGAAGTGCAATGTGTTTCCTATGAGTCCCATGGTGTTATAAATTTATAACCCTGGGATCCTAAGCCAATGAAGAATCACCACATGTTTATTTTTATTCCTATACAATGAGAGCTATTAGATCCTTAAGAACCTAAGCTAATGAGGAAGCACCACGTGTTTCCTAAACTCCTATAGTGTCAAACCTATCAGAACCCTAAGAGCCTAAACTAATGAGGAAATGTCACATGTTTCTTACTAGTCTCATGGCATTAGAGTTTCCATAGACTTAGAAGCCTAAGATAATGAGGAAGCACCATGTGTTTCCTACTAATTTCATAGCATTAGAGCTATCAGAGCCTTGAGAGACTAAGACAATAAGGATGTGCCATGTGTTTTTTGCTAGTCCCACAATGTCAAAACTATCAGAACCTTAGGAGCCTAAGCCGATGAGAAATCACCACCTATTTCTTACTAGTCCCATGGCATCATAGTTATAAAATCCTTAAGAGCCCAAGCCAATAAGAAAGCACCATTTATTTATTATAGTCATATGATGTCAGAGCTATCAAAACCTTGAGAGCCCGATCCAATGAGGAAATGCCATGTGTTTCTTGAAATCTTGTAGTGTCATAGATATCAAAACCCTTGGAGCCTGAGTAATTTTGGAAGTGACACATGTTTCCTACCTAATCTCATGGTGTCATAATTATGAGAACCTTGGGAGCCCTAGCCAATGAGGGAATGCCTCATGTTTCTTGCCAGTCTTATAACATCATAACTATCAGAACCCTAAGGAGGCTCTAATGAGTACAAAAGTGCCACATATACTTTTCTACACTCAGGTGGGAAAAGGTGTCATGATTACCTAGGAAGTTAAGAACATAGTAAAGATCAAAATTTCTAATATAATAATAAAATTCCATGTGTACATGTTATATACAATTCACTAACTCATGTATACAAACCTATCAAGACACAAGGCTCCCCATTGAGTCTAGTAATCATAGTATTCATCAAGCCCACCAATATTATAATGACACATGGTAAACTTTGAGAGCATCTACACATTTATTATCTTGGTAAATTGAGATCATGACCCAATAATTGGAGGGATCCAATCATATTAAAATAGTTTAAATTTAGGTTGTGTTCATAATTTCAAATTAATGACAAATTTTGGTTGGAGTTTGCGTGATCAACTTAGAGTTTAATTTATGCAACGTAAACCCACCAAATCCATTACTAAGGAGTTATTATAGATTCCATAGGATTACATCAAGATCAAATTTACTATTATCAATTTATGCCTCCCAATCATTTAGATACCCTTGCTTTGATTTAATTATCGATCCCATAGTATCCCCTTTGTTAAATTTTACACCCAAAGTTCCCATAGTTTAGCAATAGTGACATCATATTTCAATCCAAGATAAGAGCCATAATATGAGTACACTATGTTCCTATATGGGATCATGAGATACAAACATTATAATGAGATCTTCAAAACCATTGAAGATATTTGGTTGTCATCTAATGATGATGAGCCCAAAGATGACAAGGTGGAATTCACCATTGACCTAATATTGCTTAGGGTATTAGGACTGCACAAAGCATATGCTAGATTTTAAGTGTTCTTATGCGTGGATATCATTGGTAACCTTTTACTCTCTTCAAGACGTAATAAGGACATTTTGTACTCTCCCAACACCAAATTTAGGATTCCAAACATCTCTAGGATGATGTTTAAACAATATTAAAACCTCTTCAAGTACACCATCACATATGACAAGAAACTTGTGGATACCTAGACCAAGACCTACAACATATGTGATGTTTTTAGGGACTTGGAAGAGGACCATGATCACTGGGTAAATAAAGAGAACCTAGATTCATACATAATTAGAACATTTTGGGAAGGTGTGTGCATGTTTATGCTTATACTTAATTACTTATATGGGGCAAGTGATACAATACAAGTCAATAAATTTTGGGTTCCCCTCCTCTAAATCATCATAAAGGGAGATGGAATCCTAGATTTTGGGAGCCTCATCACCATCAACCTCACTTAGTAGGTAAATGGGGTTTTCACAGGTGGTAATTTTTACATGATGTTCTATAGAGTGGACGTTGTATGCACCACCTTGGACTTTAAGAGCTCAAAATTTCCATAATGGGTACTAATTGGGTCTTTGGTGTATGTATTGTTTTATAAACTCTATATTTATCACTTCCATAATCATATTTGGGATATCTATGACAACATTTACCGCATGGTGTATTAAGCCATCAACAACCATTATCAAGGCTCTCATATGAGATATGGTATTGACTACCACCCATTATCAGTTTTTGGTACTATAGAGTTAGTACCATAATTAGAGTGGATAATATTTGGGGGATCCTCTCTTGCTACCATACATAGTGTCAGACTACCTCATAGAATATAAAATAACCTACTTATTGTTCAACAATGTCAAGGATTTTTCCTTTCTAAAAGACAAAATCCTAACCCTAATTTCCCTATGGTAATTTATCACCATAAGTACAAGAGCATTTGGGTGTTATAAGTCATGGCTTAAAATTGGGACTCCTTTAATTTAGTCATATTAGAGCATAGAAAATGGGATCTTCATGGCATAATATGTGCTCATGTGGAAAATTATCAACTATGCATTAATATCACATACCACCATGAGGGCCACTTTGATGACACAATTCAGCTTAATCTAGTAGATGACATTGAGGTGATTAAATATATAGGTAGTATCCCACCAAAATCTCAAGTTTAAGCACATCCCAAGCCCATGTTGGAAGAGAGACCTACTCCTTAGCCATGTCTAATGCAACCACTCCCTCTATAGGAAGATCCATACAAACTAGTATCTGAATTCAAAGTAACAACCCCTTGAATCTCCTAAAAAATTATGTAAGGATATTGATAACCATAACCCCATCTTCTTCAACATCTACTTCACATATGGCCACCTCTTAGGTAATCCAATCTCAATATACTTGAGATATTCATTTCATAAGTAGTTCATATTCCTAAGGGATCTAATCTCAGGACCAACCTATGGAATTATTGGAGGTGTCAACCCCCACTTTTGGTCTAGCCAAGCAATCCCTTATTGTTTCCCCTAGTTTTTCATCCCACTTATAACTAATCCCTATTATTTCCCCTTCTATAATGACCCTAGAAAGTACATAGGATCCCTTGGCTCCATTATGCCCAACTACTTTCATTATTTCAATCCCACCAACCCTAATACAACCTCCCCATATGGTGATTCCTCCTATATCAACTCCTCAAAGTGTTTAGATTCCCCTTGGCCCTCTCATTTTAGTAATCTTTGGTGCTTTAAGCGTCACAATTCCATCTAGCTTCCTGGTGATGGTAGCTTCTCCAATATTTACAAAAGCCCAATTCTATCCATATTCAACTCTAGTGGCATGGTCAATACCATCAGTGACCCTTGGCCCACCCCTTTCAGTTAGCTTATCTCCTCCTAGGGTCCAAATTATGATCATTCTCAAAGTTCTTAGTGGCCCCAATGATGGTGTTTCTTCCTAGTTCTGTAATTTCTCTAGTGGTTCCAATAACTACAGGTGCCTTTGCCTCCTATGTTATGATTACTCTAAGCACATCATCAAGTATAAAATTAGTCACACAATAGCTTCCATAGGCTTCATATGGGATAATTATTTTGATATCAATGGCATAATATGCAAGATTTAAACAAAATTATTCTAAGATACCAACCCTAATTATACCAAGGCCACACCTACAACCTTTAATTATACCTTAAACACATTAATGGACATCTTTATATCTCAAACCACACTCCATGTTATTGGGATTCAATCGACCAATCTTGTCATTCCAACTGAATACTCATCTCTTGGGTGTGATTGGTCCCTAAGTTTTATTGACCCTTGAGTAATTATAATCCCACCTATTCCCTTAGCCTTCTATTTTGGTGGTTCATCTCTTTACCACATGACTCCCCCTCCATATTCCATCCTATTTAATGTTTCCACTCAATTTTTTTATCCTTCTCCCATGCCTTCACCTTCCACTTTAGTTTCCACCACCTTGTGCCATCTTCTTATACCTTAGGGACACTAGCTAGAACAAGTGGGGTGGGTGATATTGAATCCTCAAGCACACAAATACTAAAGATGGTATATCATAGGGATTCAAATATACAGTTATAATTTGAAAAAGACTCATGCAGGATGAGGAAGGTGATGATTTAGACCTTCTTTCAATAAGGAAAGCTTGTGGTGTGGAGGATTGAGTAGGTCCTTTTCTCTGTCACTAAGAAAATAATTTTTTAAGGGAAGAGAATATTTTTGAGGACCCAATATTAGTAATCAAGGCTGCCAATTATCTCACATAGAAATTAATATAAGACCTTAAATTCTAAGTCGGGACTCTAGAGTCTCAGGTGAGAAGCTCATTCTAATTTGGTTTGATTGGAAAGGTTGAAGTTGCACTTATAAAATTATTCATAACCTTGGGAAAAGTGACTGAGACTCTCTCAAAGATAAATATGATAGTCTAAAGGGAAGAACTATACTTGGATATGATAATTAGAATTGATAGTAAGTAAAATAAGATGGCATTGTTCTTCCATAAGGGAATGTTCCTAAAACTCAACCTCATACCCCTCACTAACTTCAACTCATATCAATCATTCATGGTCAATATGAGAACATCACTTTAGGATTGTATCTAAGACATCCGTACCATCTTCAAGATCTTAGAGAAAAATAGGGACTAAATCCTTGCATACTTCAAATAGGTCAACATTACAATCCTCTTCCACCTAGATGACACCTTGATTAGTTTCAACAAATTTAGAGTCCACCTTAGCCATTTTAAGGTGAAAATAAAGATGGAGGTGAAAAAAGATAATAGGGACAAATACACATGCATCTTTGAGCTTGACACATAGTCAACTATGAGTATCAACCAAGTCAATGAGGTGAAAGTCTAATTAGAAGCTCCTCTTAAAACTCATGACAAAGTATTGACTCAAGCAGAGGTACTCTTTTGAAAGCCACCTATCAATTTACCAAAGCTAGATTGCGAGGTAAATTTGGTGTTACATGCATTAACAACTTAGTAGGATGCCCCAAAATAATTAGCGAGTGGTCACTATTAGATCTCAAGTTAAAAATCTTAGTGGTCCCCATTAGGAATGTATTGTTAGACTTTGTGTTCCCCTTCTCTCTTTCTTATCTTTTTTAGAATTATGGTTGTAATCATTGGATTTTTGTAACTATTTTTGGTCATTATGGCCAAGAGTGGGATCTCATTATTTTTGGAGATGGGTCCTATCCCTTTCCCTATATATATTGTTCTACAACTTTTTTGAAAGGGTTGACACTTTTGTAATTGAATACCCAAGAGATTAATATCAATTCTAGTGTTTCTACTCATAGGGTTTTCATTTTCATGAATGTCTTCCAATTTATGTGATTTGTTGAACATATTAGTATTAAATAACTAAAGCATGTGTTTTTTGGAGGTGTTTACATTACTTAGGATAAGCCTTGATCTATCCTAGTTTGTTTCTTGAATTCTTTCCACTTTCTTTAAGCCCTCATAAGTCTCTGTGTGATTAAAAACAAGTTTATCATGTGTTTACTCATAGAAAGTATTCTATAAATTTAAAATTTATTACTCTCCTTTGACTCCCTTCCCTATGTGGTTGAAGCTCAAGCTTTTATGAAACCTGGCATGTAGTGGTAAAATTATAACTAGGTATGTACTTGGTTCTTAAGCATTGATATTGTTTTATTCCCTAGAGAGCTTCCTTTTCTACCTTACTCTCTTCCCCCTTTGATGTTTAATTTTTGTCAAGTGATATTTCCCATATTCATAAAATTCAAAATGAAGTGGAGTAGGGATTAGGTGGTAAAATTCATTATAATTAGTTTAATTAGTTGTAAAGAAGTTATATTTTAGTGAGAAAATATGAATTGGTTCTCTGGTGGTATCATTACATCTCTTAGAGATCTATTCCATGCAAGGTATTTAATGGAGCCCAATACATGTAGCTTATGCCCTAGATTATTTTAGTAGTTATCCTAAAATGAGAGTAAGAATGTACTTAATTGTTTCTTGAGCTCACTCAGTGTAACTAAATCAATATATGCATTTTTGAGAATAATATCTTCCATTGAACAAGTCCTATTGAGATTGGGTAATAATATTGTTCCTTCCATTAGTAGTTAAAATTACATTGAATTCACCACCAAGTCGTATATTTGTTTGCATCTATTTTTAGAGTCATATAAAGGTATATATTTATTCTAAGTTTAAATGTTTAAGGTCCACATGGTTTGGGCCATAAACATTAATCATTCTAACCTGAATTGGCTCACTAAAATTGCATATGTCATTGCAAATCCAACTTTTTATCTCAAGAACTAAAGAGGTTTTTTTTTGTTTTTAGGTACCATGATAATCTAAAGCCTCCAAAGGATCCTTCAACATATATACTATGTTAATTCAAAAGATATTAATACATTTTTATAAATGGAGAGAGGTTAGATCTTGACATCTTTATTTATAGTAGAAAAATACACTTAGATGAAGAAGATGAAACTAACATTTGAACAACCTTTGTTTGTAAGGGGGTATTTAGGACCATAAATTTCTAAGATAATAACTTCATTCCAATAATGGATATTTATTTCCACTCTGGCATAAGAAACAAGAGATAACATTTTTTATTCACCCATACTTGAGATCTCTAGATTTTCCTCACATGTGTAAATATTTGTCTTTCTCACCTACTTACATTTTTTGACATTTGGAGTGTGAAGAGGATAATATGGATAGAGGGAGATACCAAAATGAATAAATAAAATAGGGTTGATCAAATATTTAGAATTAGAGCATGATGAGTCATAAAATCATAAATCCTTAAGAGCATGCACAAGGGACAAAACTTATAGAGGGGAAAGGAGAAAAAGTAATAGTTTTGGTGAGGGAAAATGATGAGAGGGAGAAAGATGGAAGGGTAATATAAATTAAAATATTGGGGGAAGATAGGGGGAATGGAAATTAGGGATGAAGGGGAGGGGACCTAAGGGGGAAGCCATACAACTATAAGGAGAAGGAGGAAGGGGTGGGGATGAGTAAAGAGGATGGGGGATGAAAAAAGAGGAGATAGGGAAGGGAAACATGAGGAAAAGGGGGAGGGAACTGAGAGATCAAATCTAGGGTAGTGTTTTCTTAGATGCTACATTAGATAACATTTGTAGTGATGAAAGGGAAGGCCATCAAAATCAAAGGGTTGATGTTAGGTGCCAAGATAAGAACAAATTAAAATATTATATAGGAGTGGATTAGATATATCGAGTTTGCCACAATTATAGGTATAGGTGATAAAATGTGGGTTCATTTGATCAAGTTAGATAAAATCATTAAGGCATGAATCAATATGATACAAAATAATGGGATTTTGATAAATAATAGAGAGGCCATAAACGTGGACCCAAACTAATGTATAAAGATGTTCCAAATTCAATGGGTCAAAATTTGGTTCCTAAGGGTGGAGATAGAGACTATATTATAAAATCAAGGTCTCTTAGAATATTGAGGAACAAGTGTTCTATGAGATATTACATTGAGTAAAAATTTAATAATTTTTCAAATTAGAAGGCATAAGAAAATTTGATCTAAATATAAAAAATATGGTAAATAAATATTTTACTATGCTAAAAGGGGGTATAGAATGAAAGCAACTAGAGTGTTTGATGATTGACAAAGGGGTTTATAGGTTCATAATTGCTTTTAGGCTCACTTATATCTAGTTAAATTTTATAGATGATCATAAATAGGCTTTGGGATAATGTAGAAGATGATTCATAATGATGACTGAATTCTACTGAGATGACCACTATCAGACCTCTGATAGTGACATACCAGTATCATACCCCTCCAATAGTGGCAATTTGGTTTGATAATTATAGTCATGCTCCAGTAATAACATATTAGGTCTTATGAATCAAAATTTTTATAAACTCATATGTTAGTGATTGATCCAAAAAATTCAATATTCGATAAGAGAATAGATGCATAAAACCATATCAATTATCTATCTTTCTCTTGAGCTCTAATTTACACCAAGAAGACCTTGATAAGACATTAAAAAATGGTTTTGTTTAAAGGGGCCTATTTCAATCAAACCCTTTCTGTTAGGTTGTGGAGCTAAAAGCTTCACTGATGCAAGCAGGGAAGGAGGTTACGAAGGGTTGCAGAGTGTCATAGACACCGACGTCGGTCAGGCCAACCAACGTCAGTAGGATAAGGCAGGAGAGCAACTGACATTGGTCAGAAGTTGGTCAGCGTCGGCAACCCCCAGGCAGACAGGGATCGATGTTGGTCACCTGTGGTTTGAGTTGCGAGTATGTTATGGGTAGTTAGTTGACAAACCAAGTGTTTGCATGTTGAGAGCCAATTTTAGACTAAGAGCTATGGATCTAATTATTGTAATTAGGTGTCTAATTATTGTTTGCATGAGATCTATTTAAGAGACTCATTGGTTGTATTGTAAACATGTGCTAGAGAGTAAGAGAGCAATAATATAAGCTCCTTCTGTGTGTGAAGTGAGCATGGTGTGTTCCACCTAGTGCCACAGTACCAAGTGTGGGTGCTGGATTGGAAAATCAGTAGGGTTCTTCATGTATGTATGATCTTGGTCATCAGGTGAGCATGGCTACTTTAGGAGATCTACATGGTAAGTAAGATCATTGATTTGTAGGTGTATGTGTGTGCAAGGTCAAGGTTCACAGGTGTGTAGAACCAGATTGATTTGTAAGGGTGCAAGATCAGAGAGGATAGCAACACAACAGGGAGCAGAATCAGGTGGGATCTACTTGGAGTACAGTGTGTACTTGTGGAGTGTATGGAGCACTTGTCGAGTGCATGGAGCACAGATGTAAGGTGAACACCAACTCAGTGTTTGAGTTGGGTGTTGGGACCTAAGAGAGAGAGCTTTGAGGGAAGATTTACTGTTTATGCCCTAGAGGTGTGGGAGCCCTAGAGGTGTGTAAGGAAGAAGAACTGTGGCAGCCTTCTTTGTTGTATTTCCTTTTGAAAGAGTTTTAATACAAGTTGTGTATTGTCTCTCATATCATGTGTTATTTATGAATTCTAGTTACTTGTGTATTCTGGTTAATTTTCACATGTTAAGTTGCTTGGTAATCAATTGTGTGCTTCCAGTTATTTATCCCAACACGTGGTATCAGAGCTAAGGTTATAGGGAGCAGGTTTTGTGTTTGGTTACAGGTCACTCTTAGGGGTTTTTGATTGAGTGGGAGTAGAGCAATGGCAGATGAAAGTAAGATAAGGATGGAGGAGTTGAAAAGCATAGATGGTGACTTACGGTCCTATGGAAAGAAAGAGCAGGTAAAAAAATATTATTGGTTGGTAGCAGATCAGCATGAAGGAACTGAAGATGCAGATGTTGCAGGTGTTGTTGCACAAGATGCTTTGGGAGGTTTCTTGGATAAAGTTGAATCTTGGATAATAGATTTTGTTGCCTCTTTCCATGCAGCCCCAAGGAGAGGAGCTGGTGAGCCTTGCCAAAGAATTAACAAAGGGGAAGTGAAGCTAAAATTGCAGGTTGTCAACACATGGGTGTTGAAGGAGGTCATGCAAGTCCCAGGTTTGGAGATGTGGCTAATTTCTTCAAAAAAGTTGGGTGATGAGAGATGCACAAGAACTCTCACAGTGGATGCACTTGAATTAGTTGGTGGTAAGAAAATAGGTACTCTTTATCTACTTGTTTATATTACTGATTCTTCTTCTGTTGTAGAGACGTGGCTTCGTAGGCTTGGTCACATGAGCAAGAAAGAGATGCATGTTCTTAAGTAGAAGACTGATATATTTGATAGGCTTAAGAACTAGAAAGCCTTGGTGTTTATGGAGGAGATGGCAGATAGAGACCAGTGGATGGGGCTGGATACTTCTGAGTAGGGAAGTTTGGACATTGGTTTTGATTCAAAGGAGCTCACAGGTAAAAAGTCATCACTCACAGGCGAACACAAGTACCGACATCAGCAGGAAAACTAATGTCAGCATAAGGTAAGATCGACATCGGTCATGAGGACTAATGTTAGCAGTAGGAGGACACTGATGTCAGCAGGGTTGGTAGTCAGGATAGGCACAAAAACTGACGTCAATCGGATGCAGACTATGTGGTGACCGAGGTCGATCACTGTAACAGATTTTGGGTGGACAAAAAACTGTCAAAGAGTCTCAAATGCCCATATGGAGGACTGAAGATGGTAAGTAAGCCTCAAATTTGTTGTTCCTCTTCTTTATACTAGTTGCTTACTGCAGAGCAGGAAGGATCTAGGAAACAGTGGGAGCTTGGCAGGAATATGATGCAAAACCAAGTGAGAGATTTGGTAGGGTTGCCAATAGGTATGAATGCATAGAGACGAATGGATACCTTAGTTGAAGAATAGAGAGAACAAACACGTGAGATGGAAGACCAGGTCATATGGTCTTGAGGAAGCTACAGGACAGTGGTACAGGTTTTGACAGGTGGAGGACAAAGCATGACTTTAGTCAATGTCAGGGTAACTACTGTGGTTTGTCTTACCAGGGGGATGATGGTCATGACATTATCCTGTTACTATATGTGGATGGTATGTTTGTTAGCAGGGTTGTACATACAGGGTTTTGCTGAGCTAAGGGTAAGATTAGTTCAGTGGTTTGCTATGAAGAATTTGGAGCAGCAAAATTCTTTGGCATGGGGGACATGGGAGATCACAGGTTGATTTTGTCTCTAGTGGGAGCTAATGTGAATCAAGTGTTGGCGAGGTTCATTACACAGGATGCAGATCCAGAGCACACTAAGGGCTGGACAGTTTAGTGTCTAAAATCACATGAGGTCTAGTATAGACCTGAGTTTGCCCAAGTAGTGGGTGTTGTCAGAGAGTTAGGAGCCAATTCAGAGAAGTGGGTTCTCAGGGATGTGAGAGGGACCAACAGCAAGGATTCATGCTATTCAGGGTTAGGACTTCACTACATGGGTTTGTAGGTTCAGATGTGGCAGGGTACTCGGATGACAAGTGGTGCACCACAGGTTGTGTGGTGGGTTGTCTTCAGGATTGATCTTGAAGAGGGATACAAGCCAGGAAATAGATTAGATGGGGTATAGGTATAGTTCAGTTGTTTATCTCCAAGTGGGGGATTATTAGGTTGTGGAGCTAAAAGCTTCACTGATGCAAGCAAGGAAGGAGGTTGCAAAGGGTTGCGGAGTGTCACAGACACCAACGTCGATCAGGCCAACCAACGTTGGCAGGATAAGGTAGGAGAGCAACCGATGTCAGTCAGAAGTTAGCCAGTGTCGTCACCCCCTAGGCAGATAGGGACCAACATCGATCACATGTGGTTCGAGCTATGAGTATGTTACGGGCAGTTAGTTGACGAACCAAGTGTTTGCATGTTGAGAGCCAATTTTAGACTAAGAGCTATAGATCTAATTATTGTAATTAGGTGTCTAATTATTGTTTGCATGAGATCTATTTAAGAGACTCATTGGTTGTATTGTAAATGTGTGCTAGAGAGTAAGAGAGCAATAATATAAGCTCCTTTTGTGTGTGAGGTGAGCATGGTGTGTTCCTCCTAGTGCCACAGTACCAAGTGTGGGTGCTGGATTGGAGAATCAATAGGGTTCTTCATGTATGTATGATCTTGGTCATCAGGTGAGCATGGCTTACTTGAGGAGATCTACATGGTAAGTAAGATCATTGATTTGCAGGTGTATGTGTGTGCAAGGTCAAGGTTCATAGGTTTGCAGAACCAGATTGATTTGCAGGGGTGCAAGATCAGAGAGGATAACAACACAACAGGGAGCAGAATCAGGTGGGATCTACTTGGAGTATAGTGTGTACTTGTGGATTGCGTGGAGCACTTGTGGAGTGCATGGAGCACAGGTGTAAGGTGAACACCAACTCAGTGTTTGAGTTGGGTGTTGGGACCTAAGAGAGAGAGCTTTGAGGGAAGATTTAATGTTTATGCCCTAGAGGTGTGGGAGCCCTAGAGGTGTGTAAGGAAGAAGAACTGTGGCAGCCTTCTTTGTTGTATTTCCTTCTGAAAGAGTTTTAATACAAGTTGTGTATTGTCTCTCATATCATGTGTTATTTCTGAATTCTAGTTACTTGTGTATTCTGGTTAATTTCTGCATGTTAAGTTGCTTGGTAATCAATTGTGTGCTTCCGGTTATTTATCCCAACACTTTCCTATTTTAGGATACTTTTAGTTTGAAATATTTTCAATCAATACTCATGCATGTCAACATTTAGTGTCATGTATATGATAATCCCATCACTTATCCATATGATATAGATGTAATGTAACTAGGGTGATATCTATATGCTCATTCACTAATGCAATATATTTATTTTGATATAAGTATCTATATAAGGAAATTAATATAGGTTTTATTTATATGTCATCATTATAATATGATTCAAATGATTATGAGTTTCAGTCCCTTATAATGTAGTAGGATGCTTGTGTATACACATAATATTTTTATCATTTACTGACCCTTTCTCTTACAAGTTGTCGAATTTAACTCTCCCTGAGTGCATGCCTTAAAAGGTGCACATGGAAAGGGGTGGGAATGAATTTAGTGGATTGAGAGAGATGTTTCTATATATGTCATGATCATATATTTCTTATATCTAGTTCAAATTACCCAAATTTTCCTTTCTACCTACTTCTTTCTATCCTATTCTACTTAGTTGTGTTAATTCCCTCATTTCCTATTACATTGTCTAGGTTGATGAAATATATTTAGTACATTTTACACTTATGTATTGTATCAACCTAGTTGATGCAATTTCAAGTTGATAATCCTAGCATTCATATTACTTCATCTTGGCTGATGTAGTTGAATGTTAGCTAGCTCCTCTAAACTACATGGAATTGACTGAGACTACCAGCTTAGTATGAATTTGATCTTTTTATCACTACATATAAAGTTATATTTCATTCCATATCATATACATACATTATTTTTCACTTATCTACTTTGATTTTTCTCACACATCTACCCTAGTCACATTTAGAGGAGCTATAGGTAGAATATTTTCTTGAAATAAGCTTGTCTTTTGGAGGTCTTGGAGATTTTATGAGAGATCCTTAGTTGGATTAGAACCTATTGTCCATTATTTTTGGTCTTCATAACCACAAAAATATCTTATAAATCATCATTTTCCAATGGGAGATTGAGGCTCAATAGGTTCCCATCAAGATTAATAGTTCTAACCTTATGCTCTTTCCTTGATTTCATTTAGTAGGTAGATGTTTTTTGTTTATTAGATAAGCATATGTGTGTGAGTCCTTGTCTATAATTTATCTACACTTATACTTAATATGGCTATAATACTTTTTGGAATTTTCATCCATTTTAAGTATCCTAGGCCCTTATTTTCCTACCATGGCTCCTTACCCTTTTTGATTACTCTAATCCTTTCCCATTTAATTTACTTTACTTGCACAACTACATACATTACCTTTAGGCAATTCCTTTACTCTTATAATTAGAGGTGTAGTTATATTTATTCCCTCATGTCATAGGCATGAAGGATTCATAACCCTTGACTTTGATATTAGTGAGTAGGTACCCATTTTTCTAGGTCTATTAATCCACACTTGCTCATGACTTAAACATCACATATCATTACAATCTATGATTAATCTTATCCATGTCTAGATATTTAGAGATAAGATGGTTCTATGCTAATATATCCCATTGCATATATTACAATGAACCCAACATGAACCTTACCATTACCTTTACCTTTCTAGAAGACTACATCATCCATCCTGACATGGCTTTGTATCCAATTATCCTTCTAACAAACTGCATCAGCTAGCTCGATATAATTCTTTATCTAGTTTTCCTTCTATTAGATTTCATTAGCCATATCAATACAATTATGTGTTAGCCTTCCTTTCCCATAAAATTTCATTGGCTATATCGATATAATTTATTTCTTTCTTGTAAATGACATCAACCATACTGAGTCAACTTGTGTTTACACAAACTGCATTAGCTATCCTGATACAATTTTATTATGTGTTTAAAACTACATTGGCCAATGTAGATTCAAATTTTTTTGTTTCATTTTTAGCATAATATAGTTCATTTTAGTTGACTAGTTGTTTATTTTAATTGATTGAATCCTAAAATTTATTTTTCAACATTGATTTTAAAAATTTATTTTCTATTTGTTAGGTTTTCCCTAGATATTATGTTTTAGTAGTTTATACCTCTTAGGAGTTGTTTTTGGCTATTGGTGACCTATGTTACCACCACTATGAAATGAGGGATATTTTCCTCATAATAAATCCATAGACAAAATTAAACACACACATTAGTTTCCACACACCTCATGATATATCTAAAATGCATAGGGTTCCCTTTTTTTATGAACTTATGAAGCCAACCATATATTTGATAGTGTGGTGTAATTGAGAGGAGCATATTACCTTAGGAAGTTAATCTCATTATACCCTCAAAATTGGAGTTAGTGGGATACAAGCATGGTTAGCCTTTGTAGTTAGTGCTTTGAAACATTGGGCCAACATTAATCAATGAAAGATAAAGTATATTTGAGATCCCACACTATCAATCAAATATTTTTATTATCTACTTGATATTATATTTGAAAAATTATTAAGATGTCTTTTTTTACCTAAATTTTTTATTATATTGTAGACTATATTTAAAAATTGATACAACACTGTGATCTATGTTATAACTGCATCAACTAACTTGATACAATTATATGTTTTTGTGGACTACATCAACCAACCTGATACAATCATCTATGTTTTCTCCCTAATTGCATTGACAAGCATAATACAATAAATATTTTCACATCCTAAAACCAACAATATTATCCACCCCATTATAGTTCCATATTTTACTTCCAAACTACATCGAATGGTTTGATATAGTCTATTTTATCTTATTCTTATTCTCTAAATTACATCACCAAACCCAATAAACTAAATTTTTTACTAATCCCCAAGTTACTACATCAACCAACCTGATACAATCTAATCTATGTAATCACTAGTATAATTGCCTTTTCCCTGAACTACATCAGCCAAACTTATATAGTCTCACATGATAGACTCATAAACTAGGTGCATTAACCTAGACAATACCTTTAGTTTTATGTAAACAATCATATTTTCATATCAACATTATATTCCAGTCAACATCATGATGTCACCTCTTAAAATCTTCTATGTTAGCCTTAACCCATTCTTATTTTACATGGGTTATCTTTTATTCCTACTTTATCCACTATTAAAGACATCTCTTCATGGTACAAGTTTTCCTAGATTCATTTTATATCTATCACATGTAATATGGTGGAAATTAACCAAAATTATGCTCTAGATGATTTTGACATTTTCATGGAACTCACATAACTCGTAGAACTAGTGATGCCTTCATGGAACTCATGAATCATGTCTTCATACTAATTTTAATCATCACACATCCACATAATACTTCATCTCTCCCCAAATTTTGTAATTATCCCCATTCTTAACAAACATAGCATGGACTTCACCACCAACTACTTTTATTTCATTATCTAGTCATTTGGAACCAATTTTGAAGTCAATATGTGGTAATATTTGTCATTTATTCAAGAATCTTTTGTACTTGAAATGGTTGTGCATCATACATGCCATATTCAATAGGCCATGTAGAGTCACCTATCTCAATGCAAATAGATGATCACATTTCAAAGCCAACCTTCCAGTTTTCACTAACACCAAAAATTAGAACTCTTAGAATAATACTATCTATCAAAAAAAAAGGCCATGTAATATTAGTTTGTTTACCTAGCATTTTAATTCTTCGCGATCATTAAAGAAAATAAATATAATTTCAAGAAGGTACTCCCTAAAAATTTTCAATGCATGTACCATTTGAAATGCTTCCTTCTTAGTCATGGTATAATTCTACTCAACTTTGGCCAAATTCCTATTTGTAAAATAAATAGGATGGTCAGTTTTTATTTTTTCTAGTTGTCAAAGCATTTCCCCCATCATAATTCTTAATATATAGACATACACATGAAAGAAACCTTCTAATAACAAAACTATAAAATTAGTGCAATGGACAATTTCCCCTTTATTATATCAAATGCCTCTTATTTCATATTCATCCACTTGAATGGACCATATTTTATAAGCAACTCCTCATAACCCCCACAAATTATGCATAGTTTTGGATAAAATTTTGATAATACTGTGTAGCTCCTTTTACATGTGTGGATCTTCCATTTTCAATATCATCACTAACTTCAAGATATCAACCAACAAGACTTATTTGAAAATGACATGCCCCAACAATATACCCAATGCCACTATGAATGCAAACTTTTCTAGGTTTAAGGATATTTGAATTTATATACACCTTTAAAACATCAAGTGAAAATTATCAGAGTGATCCTTCATCAATCCATATAAATTATTGTCATTTATATACACCTAAAAGAGCTTGTATATGAAGGTTTTATATTAAACAAAAACAAGCAATAATATAAATATCCTCTAATATAATAAAAAGAGAAGACCATACTAGGACTAGCTACATATAATTGGTCACATTGAAAAATAGGGTAGATGATAAAAGTAAGAGTTGTATGCCAAAGGGGTATCAAGAATATCATAATATAACTACATGCAAGGAATAGAAAAATAAGGGAAAGCTAGATCTAATATGGTAATGACCTAAAATAACAAGATATAAATGATAAATCACTATAAATAAATGTAAATACATGCAAAGGTAATGAAAAATAACCTAAGCATGGATAAATAAATTTAGACTATGGTTGTATCTACAGTCCTACATAACATACATTAGTATAAGCATAGGGAAAATATATGCAAGAAGAGAAGTGATAAAAAACATACTAATCTAACAATATGTATAATATATCTATCTACTAAATTGAATAAAATAAATATATTAGGGATATGGATACTTACCTTGGGTAGACTTGTTGGCACACCAATCTCCCCCTAACTCTAGTGGAACATTACAAGAGATATTGTAGGTGAATGTATCAAATGGAAAGGATGAAAACCTAAGTGTCCTAAATTTATGACCTAAAAGACTAAGGGGAACCTCCTTGGTTTAGTTTCCTTCTATTGATCTTCAAATACCTTGAGCAATACTAGACCTCCATAATAATAAGATCACATCTCCTAATTCCTCTTATATAATTATATCAAAATTTTCATGCATAAACAAAATAGATGATGGTGTTATTATATCAAAATGACATTTAATAAGCCTATAAATACAAATTAAAGTCCTAAAATTAACCTAGCTAAAATTTTAATGGAATTGATCAAAATTGACTCAATATAATGAATTAAAAAATGCCATAATAACCATGTTGATCTAGTACAAATATGAAAACAACTAAATCTATCATGAATAATTTATAAGGGAAGCATCATAATCATATAATTATATTAGATCATTCAAGATTGATCTAGTATGAAACACATGGGATGATATAGAAATAGATCAATCCTAATCAATCTTGTAGGAAAAAGTCAAGATACTATGTAAATGAGAGTAATAAAGGGAAAAGAGACTTGAATGAGGATAAACAAAGTTAAAGGTATGATGGAGATAATAAGAATTTATAACATGATAACATGGACATCTATCATAAAGCACCATTTATGGACCCTACTCTTTTCTCGATGCACTCCTTAGGATATGTACTCTAGGGTTATGCGTTAATGAGTCCTATAAAAGACATTATTATCGAGTGAAAAATATAAGGGTATACAAATGCCCTACATGTAATACCCTTCTCAAGTTCTACAGTGCTTTCCTAATGATGTGACATTATTTAGACTATCGGTGTGTCGAGTGTGTCCTTATACAAATATGTGAACAAGATGTTTTGTGATCGATTGTTTATCTTGATTTTAGTTACCTTATTGTGGTGACTTAGAGTTAAGTTCATTGTGACTCGTGTAGGACCACCTTAGGGTGTGTGCATTTTAATGTTAACAACTATTTTTATTATCGCTTAATGTGACTCTTATGTAATACTAGGGTTTCTATGTTGATGTGTCACTTTTATCAGGTTATCTATTAAATCAGATTTATTTTAATCCAAACACATTGCTTGAACCTATCAAGTCTCCATGTTATGTTAAGTTGGTTTTGATTATTTGACTTGTATCTTTCTTGGTGTTCAACAACAAAATCTACTTTTAAAATATGAATAATAACATTGTTATGATTGTGATCAAGTCCAAGTAATATTTATTAATGGTCATAAATAAGGTTTTATATAAATATATGCATATTAAAATGATATTATGTAGATAAGTAAATTAAATGAAAAAATATACATATTTATTCATAATTTGGATAAATAACTAATTTCAAATCAAATATTGTTATTTGAATATCTATACATAGATATACGTATTCATAGAAACATATTTATATATTTATATAAGTTAAAATAGTATTAATGGTTTTGTAATAAATTTAATATATTCAGTTACTTAATTTTCTCAATGTAATAATTAACTTCATCAAAATAAAAATAATAACAAACATACAAATTAATTAAAATAGAAGAGTGAAAACCCTATCCCTAAAAATAAAATAAAATAAAATAATATAAAAGCATCCTTTCCATTAAAAAATTAACCTAATGGAGAGAGGAGCCATTGTGGAGATTTGCCAAGGAGAAAAACAAGTGGAGGGATAATGAAAAATGAAGATGGAGGAGGAAGGAGTAGTGAAAGAGAATAAAGTAAAGAGCTTCAATGAAATTAGATAAGGGATTTCCCCTTTCTAAATTTTTGATTATTTTTCTAAAATAATGAATAGATTAGCTAATGAATGTGTTTTAAAAATGATTTAATCTTCTTCTTCAAAATAATAAATAAATAAAATAAAAACAA